>SJYT01070068.1:0-82183 GCA_006410635.1 Cephalophus harveyi | reverse complement strand
TCCAACCAGTCCATTCTGAAAGAGATCAACCCTGGGATTTCTTTGGAAGGAATGATGCTAAAGCTGAAATTCCAGTACTTTGATCACCTCATGCGAAGAGTTGACTCATTAGAAAAGCCTCCGATGCTGGGAGGGATTGGGGGCAGGAGGACAAGGGGACGACCGAGGATGAGATGGCTGGATGGCATCACGGACTCGATGGACGTGAGTCTGAGTGAACTCCGGGAGTTGATGAACAGGGAGGCCTGGTGTGCTGCAATTCATGGGGTCGCAAAGAGTCGGACACGACTGAGCGATTGAACTGAACTGAAGCTATATTAAGCTGACACTAGCTTAGAAGGTTGTTTTCTTTGAAAAAAAATAGAATGGGCATTTTCTTATTAATGTTTAATATTAGGATAAGGTACATGAGTTAAGTATGTATTCAAAATATTCTTTTTTAATTTGTTTATTTTCTGAGAAGTATTCTTACAGTTCCTATTTCTGAATATACAGTCAGGTGATTTTTAAAAGTAATCTGTGTGTACATTCTAAAACCTTTGAAGATCTATTTCAGCATAAAAATTAAGATTGTACAAGTCAGTTTTGGGCTCAAATTTGATTATGCCTATGATTTAAATATGTTTCTAAATTTATAGTTACATTGAACTGTAATGATTCTAGAGTAGTGTGTATTATAGGGTTTATTTCTGAAGTAGTACTTAATCAGCACTGAAGTGAAGTGAAGTGAAGTTGCTCAGTCATGTCTGACTCTTTGAGATCCCATGGACTGTAGCCTATCAGGCTCTTCTGTCCATGGGATTTTCCAGGCAAGAATACTGGAGTGGGTTGCCATTTCCTGCTCCAGGGATCTTCCTGACCCAGGGATCAAACCTGGGTCTCCTGCATTGTAGGCAGACGCTTTAACCTCTGAGCCCCCAGGGAAGCCTAATCAGCATTACTGACACCTTTAATGACAACACAAATTTGTGTCCATTATTCACGTCGAATATAATAGAAGTGATAGAATATCAAGTCTGGGATTCAGTAACAAAAAGCCTCTGACTCTCTTCTTGGGAACTCTGTTCTGCACTCTTGCTCTCTCTTTGATTGCTCACCTGGAAGTGCAAGCTAGCTACCACTTTGAGGACATTCAAGCAAACTAAGAAGAGGTTCATGTGGCAAGAAACAGGTCAACAACTACCGAGGAACCGAAGCCTACAACAACTATGTCAGGGGTTTAGAGGAGACTTCTTCAGCTCCAATCAAGTCTGGTAATAACTGTAATCCTGGTCAACAGCCTAAACCTAACTGTGACTTCATGAACGAACTTGAGCCAGAGGCATCCAGTTAAATCACAATATTTCTGCCAATAGAAACTATGAGATAACCTAACATCTATCTGACACTGGATGTTTTTTAATCAAAATTCGCAACAAAGGAAAACTATAGGCCTATATGCTTCCATTGCATCATACACATAAGGAAGAAACAGTACTAGCATTGTACAAAGTATTTGAGACAATAGGGTGAGGCCATACTGTTCAACTGGTTTTATGGGGCCAGTGCAAGCTTGATAACACAACTTGCCAGATACATTACAACAGAAATAAAGTGTAGAACAATATCTACCATGAGCAATGGATAAAGACATAAAAACCCTTAATAAAACATTAATATTTTAAAAATGAACCATTGTGACTGAGTATGGTTATCCCCTAGGAATACAAAGTTGGCTTAACATTACTCAATGAAATGATACAAAAGAGAATAACTTAGATGGTCTTGTTAATAGATTCAGAAAAGACATTTTAAAAAATTCAACACTATCTTCTGGCTTTTATGATTCTATGCTCTAGTTTTTCTTCATATCTGCTGATTATTTTTCCTTTATCTTTTTTTTATAGACTGTACTTCTGTTATCTCTAAATGGTGTTTATATGTCTCCAGCCTAAGCCATCCTCTTTTCTCCACCACCTCTTTAGGTAATATTATTGTTTCTATGGCTTAAATTTTTATTCTTATTTACAATTCTCACTCAACCCTCTCTTCTATCTTCCAGACCTATATGCACAATTGCTTATTTATATATTCTTTGGGAAATCTCACACTTAATATGTTAAAAACTGAACTCATATCATATATACTCCCACTTCTTAAAAAAATCTATTTATCCTCTAGTCTCTTCCTTCACAATAAATATCAGTGTAATCTGCAAAAGTGCTTGAGTCAATGGCTCTGGTATCCTGCTCAATTCCTCCTTCTTACTCATTACTCTCTTCTTCTAATTTATCAAGTACCATAATTTATATTTTTACAATACAACATATTTTCTATGTCATCTTGTGTCTATTTTGAAATGCTTTTTTCAAGAAAATTTTCTAATTCAATAAAATTGAATTTATTGTCAGATTCATAGTGTTTTATGCTACTCCTTCCTTTGTATTTTTAGGCCTGTGACATAGGCAGTTAAATTATTAATACCAGGAATTAAAGAGGAGATAGTTGTTGTTTTTTTTTTTTCTCACTTTTCTTTCTTTCTTGATGTACTTGAACTAGGTTTTTAAAATATATATTAGTCTCTTCAAAGAATGGACATTAGGTTTTGTTAATTCATGTATGTGCTAATTTTCTACTGATTGATTGATTTTAATTTGCACATTTTTTGAAGCTTTTTAATTTAGTAGGTTAACAAAGTGAATTTGAAATTAATGATGTAAGCATTTAAAGTTATAAAATTCAGTCAGTACAATTATAGCTGCATCTAACAATTTTTATCTCCTTCAAGGATCACTGTCTGTGTTATGGTAGACGGGCTTGCATAATTCAGTGAAGCTATGAGCCATGCTGTTCAGGGCTACCCAAGGTGGATGGGTCATAGTGGAGAGTTCTGACAAAACATGATCCACTTGAGGAGGGAATGGCAAACTATTTCAGTATATTTTCTGTGAGAACCTCATGAACTGTGTAAAAAAGCAAAAAGATATGACACTGAAAGATGAGTCCCCCAGGTTGGAAGGTGTCCAATATGCTACTGGGGAAGAGCAGAGGACGATAACTCCAGAAAGAATGAAGCAGCTGGGCCAAAACAGAAATGACACTCAGCAGTGAATGTGTCTGGTGATGAAAGTAAAATCTGATGCTGCAAAGAACAGCATTGTATAGGAACCTGGAATGTTAGGTCCATGAATCAAGGTAAATTAGACATGGTCAAGCAGGAGATGGCAAGAGTAGACATTGACATCTTAGAAATCAGTGAACTAAAATGGACAGGAATGGATGAATTTAATTCAGATGAACCTTACATCTACCACTGTGGGCAAGAATCCCACAGAAGAAATGGAGTAACCCTCATAATCAACAAGAGCCCTAAATACAGTACTTGGGTGCAATCTCAAAAACGATAGAATTATCTCAGTTTGTTTCTAAGGCAAACCATTAAACATCACAGTAATTCAAGTCTATGCTCTACTACCAGCACTAAAGAAGCTGATGTTGATCAGTGCTATGAAGACCTAGAAGACCTCCTAGGACAAACACCAAAAAAAAAAAAAAAAAAGATGCCCTATTCATCATAGGGGATTGGAATGCAAAAGTAGGAAGTCAAGAGATGCTTGGAGTAATAGGCAGATTTGGCCTTGGAGTACAAAATGAAGAACAAAGGCTAACAGAATTCTACCAAGAGAATTCACTGGTCATAGAAAACACCATTTTTCAGCAACACAAGAGATGACTTTACACATAAACATCACCAAATGGTCAATACTGAAATCAGATTGGTTGAATTCTTTGTAGCCAATGATGGAGAAGCCATATACAGTGAGCAAAAAACAAGATCTGGATCTGGCTCATATCATCAGCTTCTCATTGCAAAATTCAGGCTTAAACTAAAGAAAGTGGGGAAAACCAGTATGCCAGCCAGGTACGACTTAAATCAAATCCCCTATAAATATACAGTGGAGGTGATAAATAAATTCAAGAGATTAGATCTAGCAAACAGAGTGCCTGAAGAACTATGGGCAGAGACCCATAATATTGTTCAGGAGGCAGTTAACAAAACCACCTCAAAGAAAAAGAAAAACAAGAAGGCAAAGTGGTTGCTTGAAAAGGCTTTACAAATACCTGAAGAAAGAAGAGAAGCAAAAAGCAAGGGAGAAAGGGAAATGTACACCCAACTAAATGCAGAGTTCCAGAGAATAGCAAGGAGAGACAAGAAGGCCTTATCCAATGAAAAATGCAAAGAAAGAGAGGAAAACAACAGAAGGGGAAAGACTAGTGATCTCTTCAAGAAAACTGGAAATATCAAAGGAATATTTCATCCAAAGATAGGCACAATAAAGGACAGAAGTGGTAAAGATCTAATAAAAGCAGAAGAGATCAAGAAGAGATGGAAAGAATATACAGAAGAACTGTACAAAAAAAAAGATGTTAATGACCTGGATAACCACGATAGTATGGTTACTTACCCAGAACCAGACATTCTGGAGTGTGAAGTCAAGTGGGCCTTAGGAAGCACTTCTGTCAATAAAGCTAGTAGAGGTGATGGAATTACAGCAGAGTTATTTGAAATCTTAAAAAATGATGCTGTCAAAGTGTTGCACTCAATATGTCAGCATATTTGTAAAACCCAGCAGCAACCACAGGACTGGTAAAGGTCAATCACCATCTTACCTCCCAGGAAGGATAGAACTAAAGAATGTTCAAACCATGAAAAAATTACACTCATCTCCCATGCTGGTAAGGTTATGCTCAAAATCCTACATGCTCAGCTTCAGCATTATGTGAACCAAAAAATTTCAGATGTCTGAACTGGGTTTAAAAAAGGCAGAAGAAACAGAGTTCAAATTGTCAACACTTGCTGGATCATGGAGAAAGCAAGGGTATTCCAGAAAAACATCTACATCTGTTTTATTGACTACACTGAAGCTTTTGACTGTGTTCAGTTCAGTTCAATTGCTCAATCGTGTCTGACTCTTTGCGACCCCATGAACTGCAGCATGCCAGGCCTCCCTGTCCATCACTAGCTCCTGAAGTTTACCCAAACCCATGTCCATCGAGTCAGTGATGCCATCCAACCATCTCATCCTCTGTCATCCCCTTCTCCTCTTGCCAGCCCTCAATCTTTCCCAGCATCAGAGTCTTTTCCAGTGACTCAGCTCTTTGCATCAGGTGGCCAAAGTACTGGAGTTTCAGCTTCAACATCAGTCCTTCCAATGAATATTCAGGACTGATCTCCTTTAGGATGGACTGGTTGGATCTCCTTGCAGTCCAAGGGACTCTCAAGAGTCTTCTCCAACACCACAGTTCAAAAGCATCAATTCTTCTGTGCTCAGCTTTCTTTATAGTCCAACTCTCACATCCATACATGACCACTGGAAAACCCATAGCCTTGACTAGACGGACCTTTGTTGACAAAGTAATGTCTCTGCTTTTTATTATGCTGTCTAGGTTCATCATAACTTTCCTTCCGAGGAGTAAGCAGTGTGGATCATAACAACTGTGGAAAATTCTTTAAGAGATAGGAATACCAGGCCATGTTACCTGTCTCCTGAGAAACCTGCATACTGGTGAAGAAGCAACAGTTAGGGCCCTTTATGGAATAACTGACTGGTTCAGGATTGAGAAAGGAGTTCGACAAGGTTGTTTATTATCACTCTCTTTATTTAACTTTTATGCACAGCACATCATGAGAAATGCTGGGCTGGATGAGTTACAAGCTGGAATCAAGTTTATGGAGAGAAATATCAACAACCTCAGATGTACATATGATACCACTCTAAAGGCAGAAAATGAAGAGGAACAAAGGACCTCTTTATGAGGGTGAAGGAGGAGAGTGAAATAGCTGGTTTATAAATAAATATTAAAAAACTAAGATCATGGCACCTGGTCCCATCACTTCATGACAAACAGAAGGGGAAAAAGTGGAAGCAGTGACAGATTTCCTGTTCCTGATCTCTAAAATAACTGTGGATGGTGACTACAGCCATGAAATTAGAAGATGATTGCTTCTCGGTGGAAAAGTTATGACAAATCTAGACAGCGTATTAAAAAGCAAAGACATCACTTTGCCAACAAATGTTTGTATAGTCAAGTCTATGGCCTTTCCAGTAGTCACATACCATTGTGATAGCTGGACCAGAAAGAAGGCAGAGCACAGAACTGATGCTTTTGAACTGTGTGCTAGAGAAGAATCTTGAGAGTCCTTGGATTACAAGGGGATGAAACTAGTCATTCTTAAAGGAAATAAACTCTGAATACTCATTGGAAGGACTGATGCTGAAGCTGAAGCTTCAATACTTTAGCCACTTGATGAGAACAACTGTCTTATTGGAAAAAACTCAGATACTGGGAAAGATTGAAGACAGAAGGAGAGGCGGGTGACAGAGGATGAGATGGTTGGATGGCATCATTGATGCTGTGGACATGAACTTGATTTAATTCTGGGAGATGGTGTGGGACAGGGAGGCTTGGCGTGCTACAGTCCACGGGGTCTTGGAGTCAGACAGGACTTGGCGACTAAACAAAAATAATTTTTATATATTGTTTTTATTTGGGCTTCCCTGGTGGCTCAGAGGTTAAAGCGTCTGCCTCCAATGCAGGAGACCTGGGTTCAATCCCTGGGTCGGGAAGATCCCCTGGAGAAGGAAATGGCAATCCACTCCAGTATTCTTGCCTGGAGAATCCCATGGACTGAGAAGCCTAGTAGGTTACAGTCCACGGGGTCGCAAAGAGTCGGACACGACTGAGCGACTTCACCTCACCTCACCTTTTTTATAGACTGTACTTCTGTTATCTCTAAATGGTGTTTATATGTCTCCAGCCTAAGCCATCCTCTTTTCTCCACCACCTCTTTAGGTAATATTATTGTTTCTATGGCTTAAATTTTTATTCTTATTTACAATTCTCACTCAACCCTCTCTTCTACCTTCCAGACCTATATGCACAATTGCTTATTTATATATTCTTTGGGAAATCTCACACTTAATATGTTAAAAACTGAACTCATATCATATATACTCCCACTTCTTAAAAAAATCTATTTATCCTCTAGTCTCTTCCTTCACAATAAATATCAGTGTAATCTGCAAAAGTGCTTGAGTCAATGGCTCTGGTATCCTGCTCAATTCCTCCTTCTTACTCATTACTCTCTTCTTCTAATTTATCAAGTACCATAATTTATATTTTTACAATACAACATATTTTCTATGTCATCTTGTGTCTATTTTGAAATGCTTTTTTCAAGAAAATTTTCTAATTCAATAAAATTGAATTTATTGTCAGATTCATAGTGTTTTATGCTACTCCTTCCTTTGTATTTTTAGGCCTGTGACATAGGCAGTTAAATTATTAATACCAGGAATTAAAGAGGAGATAGTTGTTGTTTTTTTTTTTTCTCACTTTTCTTTCTTTCTTGATGTACTTGAACTAGGTTTTTAAAATATATATTAGTCTCTTCAAAGAATGGACATTAGGTTTTGTTAATTCATGTATGTGCTAATTTTCTACTGATTGATTGATTTTAATTTGCACATTTTTTGAAGCTTTTTAATTTAGTAGGTTAACAAAGTGAATTTGAAATTAATGATGTAAGCATTTAAAGTTATAAAATTCAGTCAGTACAATTATAGCTGCATCTAACAATTTTTATCTCCTTCAAGGATCACTGTCTGTGTTATGGTAGACGGGCTTGCATAATTCAGTGAAGCTATGAGCCATGCTGTTCAGGGCTACCCAAGGTGGATGGGTCATAGTGGAGAGTTCTGACAAAACATGATCCACTTGAGGAGGGAATGGCAAACTATTTCAGTATATTTTCTGTGAGAACCTCATGAACTGTGTAAAAAAGCAAAAAGATATGACACTGAAAGATGAGTCCCCCAGGTTGGAAGGTGTCCAATATGCTACTGGGGAAGAGCAGAGGACGATAACTCCAGAAAGAATGAAGCAGCTGGGCCAAAACAGAAATGACACTCAGCAGTGAATGTGTCTGGTGATGAAAGTAAAATCTGATGCTGCAAAGAACAGCATTGTATAGGAACCTGGAATGTTAGGTCCATGAATCAAGGTAAATTAGACATGGTCAAGCAGGAGATGGCAAGAGTAGACATTGACATCTTAGAAATCAGTGAACTAAAATGGACAGGAATGGATGAATTTAATTCAGATGAACCTTACATCTACCACTGTGGGCAAGAATCCCACAGAAGAAATGGAGTAACCCTCATAATCAACAAGAGCCCTAAATACAGTACTTGGGTGCAATCTCAAAAACGATAGAATTATCTCAGTTTGTTTCTAAGGCAAACCATTAAACATCACAGTAATTCAAGTCTATGCTCTACTACCAGCACTAAAGAAGCTGATGTTGATCAGTGCTATGAAGACCTAGAAGACCTCCTAGGACAAACACCAAAAAAAAAAAAAAAAAAGATGCCCTATTCATCATAGGGGATTGGAATGCAAAAGTAGGAAGTCAAGAGATGCTTGGAGTAATAGGCAGATTTGGCCTTGGAGTACAAAATGAAGAACAAAGGCTAACAGAATTCTACCAAGAGAATTCACTGGTCATAGAAAACACCATTTTTCAGCAACACAAGAGATGACTTTACACATAAACATCACCAAATGGTCAATACTGAAATCAGATTGGTTGAATTCTTTGTAGCCAATGATGGAGAAGCCATATACAGTGAGCAAAAAACAAGATCTGGATCTGGCTCATATCATCAGCTTCTCATTGCAAAATTCAGGCTTAAACTAAAGAAAGTGGGGAAAACCAGTATGCCAGCCAGGTACGACTTAAATCAAATCCCCTATAAATATACAGTGGAGGTGATAAATAAATTCAAGAGATTAGATCTAGCAAACAGAGTGCCTGAAGAACTATGGGCAGAGACCCATAATATTGTTCAGGAGGCAGTTAACAAAACCACCTCAAAGAAAAAGAAAAACAAGAAGGCAAAGTGGTTGCTTGAAAAGGCTTTACAAATACCTGAAGAAAGAAGAGAAGCAAAAAGCAAGGGAGAAAGGGAAATGTACACCCAACTAAATGCAGAGTTCCAGAGAATAGCAAGGAGAGACAAGAAGGCCTTATCCAATGAAAAATGCAAAGAAAGAGAGGAAAACAACAGAAGGGGAAAGACTAGTGATCTCTTCAAGAAAACTGGAAATATCAAAGGAATATTTCATCCAAAGATAGGCACAATAAAGGACAGAAGTGGTAAAGATCTAATAAAAGCAGAAGAGATCAAGAAGAGATGGAAAGAATATACAGAAGAACTGTACAAAAAAAAAGATGTTAATGACCTGGATAACCACGATAGTATGGTTACTTACCCAGAACCAGACATTCTGGAGTGTGAAGTCAAGTGGGCCTTAGGAAGCACTTCTGTCAATAAAGCTAGTAGAGGTGATGGAATTACAGCAGAGTTATTTGAAATCTTAAAAAATGATGCTGTCAAAGTGTTGCACTCAATATGTCAGCATATTTGTAAAACCCAGCAGCAACCACAGGACTGGTAAAGGTCAATCACCATCTTACCTCCCAGGAAGGATAGAACTAAAGAATGTTCAAACCATGAAAAAATTACACTCATCTCCCATGCTGGTAAGGTTATGCTCAAAATCCTACATGCTCAGCTTCAGCATTATGTGAACCAAAAAATTTCAGATGTCTGAACTGGGTTTAAAAAAGGCAGAAGAAACAGAGTTCAAATTGTCAACACTTGCTGGATCATGGAGAAAGCAAGGGTATTCCAGAAAAACATCTACATCTGTTTTATTGACTACACTGAAGCTTTTGACTGTGTTCAGTTCAGTTCAATTGCTCAATCGTGTCTGACTCTTTGCGACCCCATGAACTGCAGCATGCCAGGCCTCCCTGTCCATCACTAGCTCCTGAAGTTTACCCAAACCCATGTCCATCGAGTCAGTGATGCCATCCAACCATCTCATCCTCTGTCATCCCCTTCTCCTCTTGCCAGCCCTCAATCTTTCCCAGCATCAGAGTCTTTTCCAGTGACTCAGCTCTTTGCATCAGGTGGCCAAAGTACTGGAGTTTCAGCTTCAACATCAGTCCTTCCAATGAATATTCAGGACTGATCTCCTTTAGGATGGACTGGTTGGATCTCCTTGCAGTCCAAGGGACTCTCAAGAGTCTTCTCCAACACCACAGTTCAAAAGCATCAATTCTTCTGTGCTCAGCTTTCTTTATAGTCCAACTCTCACATCCATACATGACCACTGGAAAACCCATAGCCTTGACTAGACGGACCTTTGTTGACAAAGTAATGTCTCTGCTTTTTATTATGCTGTCTAGGTTCATCATAACTTTCCTTCCGAGGAGTAAGCAGTGTGGATCATAACAACTGTGGAAAATTCTTTAAGAGATAGGAATACCAGGCCATGTTACCTGTCTCCTGAGAAACCTGCATACTGGTGAAGAAGCAACAGTTAGGGCCCTTTATGGAATAACTGACTGGTTCAGGATTGAGAAAGGAGTTCGACAAGGTTGTTTATTATCACTCTCTTTATTTAACTTTTATGCACAGCACATCATGAGAAATGCTGGGCTGGATGAGTTACAAGCTGGAATCAAGTTTATGGAGAGAAATATCAACAACCTCAGATGTACATATGATACCACTCTAAAGGCAGAAAATGAAGAGGAACAAAGGACCTCTTTATGAGGGTGAAGGAGGAGAGTGAAATAGCTGGTTTATAAATAAATATTAAAAAACTAAGATCATGGCACCTGGTCCCATCACTTCATGACAAACAGAAGGGGAAAAAGTGGAAGCAGTGACAGATTTCCTGTTCCTGATCTCTAAAATAACTGTGGATGGTGACTACAGCCATGAAATTAGAAGATGATTGCTTCTCGGTGGAAAAGTTATGACAAATCTAGACAGCGTATTAAAAAGCAAAGACATCACTTTGCCAACAAATGTTTGTATAGTCAAGTCTATGGCCTTTCCAGTAGTCACATACCATTGTGATAGCTGGACCAGAAAGAAGGCAGAGCACAGAACTGATGCTTTTGAACTGTGTGCTAGAGAAGAATCTTGAGAGTCCTTGGATTACAAGGGGATGAAACTAGTCATTCTTAAAGGAAATAAACTCTGAATACTCATTGGAAGGACTGATGCTGAAGCTGAAGCTTCAATACTTTAGCCACTTGATGAGAACAACTGTCTTATTGGAAAAAACTCAGATACTGGGAAAGATTGAAGACAGAAGGAGAGGCGGGTGACAGAGGATGAGATGGTTGGATGGCATCATTGATGCTGTGGACATGAACTTGATTTAATTCTGGGAGATGGTGTGGGACAGGGAGGCTTGGCGTGCTACAGTCCACGGGGTCTTGGAGTCAGACAGGACTTGGCGACTAAACAAAAATAATTTTTATATATTGTTTTTATTTGGGCTTCCCTGGTGGCTCAGAGGTTAAAGCGTCTGCCTCCAATGCAGGAGACCTGGGTTCAATCCCTGGGTCGGGAAGATCCCCTGGAGAAGGAAATGGCAATCCACTCCAGTATTCTTGCCTGGAGAATCCCATGGACGGAGAAGCCTAGTAGGTTACAGTCCACGGGGTCACAAAGAGTCGGACACGACTGAGTGACTTCACCTTCTTTAAGTTGGAATATTTTTAATTTCTCCTAGTGTCTTTTTGTTTGATTCATAGGATATATTAAAATGTGTTGCTAATTTACCCACAGTTAAGCTTTTCTATATATTTAATTTTTTTGGTTTCTAATTTAATTTTCTTTTGTCAAAGAACATCCTCTCTAAGACTCAATCTTTTTTAGTGACTTGAAAACATTTTTATGGTCCAGCATTTATTCTGTTATGATGTACATTTTATGTGTACTTGAAAGGATAAGTTGTTCAATTGCTCACTTTCAATTAGTGTAAAAATGTCAATTGGTCAAGATGGATGATCATGTTATTAAATACATTCCACATTCTTACTGTTTTATTATCCAGTCCTCCTATTAATTAGAGGGGAATGGGAAAATACTTCACTGTAATTTTAGATTTGTCTCTTCCTCCTTTTAGTTCTGCTAGTTTGGCTTCAAGTATTTTGAAGCTCTTTTTTTTTATTGTGTGTGTATGTAGTCACACATATGACGTTTGCCTGTTGAATTTTTTATGGTTAAAAAATTGCACTTTGTTTATATTCTTTTTCTTAAAGTCTGTGTTGTTGATGCTTAGATGGTTGCACCAGCTTTCATATAGTTAATTTATAAATGGTAAATTTTCCCCACCCATTTACAGTTTACATGCTCTATCTTTACAGTTACTACAAACTAGATATCACTTTTTTTTTTTTAAGATAAGCAATCTGCAGTTGGATAACCTCTGCCTTCTAACTGGGACGCTTAGTCCATTAACATTTAATGCAACCACATGGTGGTGCTTAGGTCTACCTTTCTACAATTTGTTTTCTATGTCTCTCTCTGCTTTCTCCTTTTTCATTCTTTATTTAAGATTAATTTATAGTTACATTATGGCGTTTATAATTCTTTATATTTGGGTATACTTCTCTCTATTTAAATTGCAACTGTAGCTATAATTTGTCACATTCTACTTAGAGTTAAAATTCTGTTTTTTATAAAACTGTAAGAACCTTGAAACATAATTCCATTCACTATCTCCTTTGTGTTAGTATTTACATATATCTTGTATCTGCATATATTATAAATTTTGTTTTACTTTACCTGATTTACGGATTTTATAAAAATTAAGAGAAAAAACCAATTTTCATTGCATTTATGCATATATTTAAAATTTCTAGTGCCTTCATTCCCAACTGTAAACATGATTTTCCCTGTGGTGAAATTTTCTTCTAAAGAAATCCCTTAAGTATCCCTTATAGTGTAGGGCAGATGGTGATGAATTATCAATTTTTCTTTTTTATCTGAGAAAGTTCTTGTCTATTTTAACTTATCTTGATATATTTTTAAAAGATATTTTATTGAAAGAATTCAGAGCAGACTTTTTTTCTTCTTTCAGTGCTTTAAAGATGTTTTCTACATTCTGGTCTTCATTAGTTCAAATGAGAAGCCATCAGCCATTTATATTATTGGTTGTCTATATAATTATCATTTTTGGGGTGTGTTTTCAAGACTCTCTAATTTTTACCAATTTGACTATGATATGCATAAGAAAGTATATATATATATATATAAAGTATATATATATATATATATATATATATTTACTTTAGAATTTGCTGAGCTTCTTGAATCTAGATTTATATGTTTCCCCAAGATGGGAACTTTTCAGCCATTATTTTTAAAACTTTTCTTCTGTCTAATTTTCTCTTTCTCCTCTCTTTCTGTGACTATAATTATATGTATAGTATATTTTTGTGACGGTATTCCACAGGTCCCTAAAGCTCTGTTCAATTATTTTTATTCATTCTGTTTTTTAAGTTCATCAGAGAAATACGTGTGTGTGTGTGTGTGTGTCACTTAGTTATGTCTGACTCTTTGCGACCCCATGGACTATATCCTGCCAGGTTTCTCAGTCCATGGGATTCTCCAGGCAAGAATATTGCAGTGAGTTGCCATGCCTGTCTCCAGGAGACCTCCTCAACCCAGGGATCAAACCCAGGTCTCCCACATTGCAGGCAGGTTCTTTATCATCTAAGCCACCAGGGAAACCCAGAGAAATGCATAGACACTATCCAATTTTTAAGATCAGACATTATTTTGTCATGTTCAATCTGCTAGTAAGTTCATGTTATGAACTTTTTAGATATTTTATATATTGATTATTTTTCATAGCTATTTTATATTTTATTCAGTTTAGTTTTTCTCTCCAGAAACTCCACTTAGGTATCCTATTCATTTTGAACTTATTTTTAGACAACTTCCCTGGTGGGCTTCCCTGGTATCTCAGAGGTTAAAGCGTCTGCCTCCAATGTGGGAAACCCAGGTTCGATCCCTGGGTTGGGAAGATCACCTGGAGAAGGAAATGGCAACTCACTCCAGTATTCTTGCCTGGAGAATCCCATGGACAGAGGAGGTTGGTAGGCTACAGTCCACAGGGTCACAAAGAGTCGGACACGACTGAGCAACTTCACTTTCACTTAGACAACTTTGTATGCACTTTGAATATGTTTTGCAGTTCAGGGACCCATAAGATAGAAAATACACCAATAATTTGAATAGGAAAAGTATAATTAAAAGAATTATTGATTAGTTGCAGAGAATTAACTACTGACAGATAAAGAAAACTCCAAAGAATATATAAATAACCTACACAGGGAGCAGCCATGCCACTGATTCAGGTATAAATAGACATGGAATGAGGTATAAATAGACATGGAATAAGCCACTTTCATCTTCAAGACTGAGATTCATACATCATTAGATTGAGTGTATCTTTGGACCACTGGATGATAGGAAAGTTCATGGTGTACTTTGGGCAAGGGACAGAAAGCAGGAAATCACCTTCTGGGATGGCAGTCCAGTGGAGAAACAAGCAGGAAGCTGCCTGCTGAGGTGCTGCTAAAACTCACTGGAAAGTCACCGTCTGGTGTCACATATTCTACTGGCTGCCTCATGCTGCAACAACCAGCATTGTTAAAAAGTTAAAGGCACACCATAACCAGGAAGAGGAGCCTCTATCTCTTGCAATAACTCATTTAGTACCTTCTATTAGCAAACTTTTTCATTGTGCCAGCTGGCAAAAGAGAAGTGTTTGTAGATTCTAGTTCCAATATCACAAAGTGGGGCAAAGAACCGTTGAATTGGGACTGAGCAACAATAAACAGATAAATTCCAGTTTGCATATAGTTATAACAGATGCTTTAACATTCTCGTCTGCTAGTTGTCAATATCGGTGTCATCAGGGTTGGTTCTTTTGGCTCATTTTTCTCTTGACCCTGTGTCACATTTTCCTAGTTCTTTGCATACCTACTAATTTTTAGTATGTACTAGACATTGTGGGTGGAAGAGTGCAGAGGCTCTGGATCCTCCTATCATCCTCTGGGTGGTGTTTGTTTTTGATCTAACAAACTATTACATTACTGATCATTTACACTGGCCTTGTGGAGGCTTGGTTCTATGATGTCAGGAGTGAGTCTCATGATTTATATTCAGACCTAGGGTGAACCCTTTAGATCTGGCACATAGTCTTTAGTCCAGTGACTTTAAATTTGGGGGGTTTCCATGAACAGCTTGAGTTAACCAAACCTTCGAATATGGCCAGACTCAAAACTCTAAACTCGTCTCTCCCTCGTGGAGGCAGCAACTGAAATTTCTTTCAACTTTTTCACTGTTGCTTTCTTTTATTTATTTATTTATTTATTTATTTATTTTACTTTATTTTACTTTACAATGTTATAGGGTGTCTGAGCATCTCCCTTATGTTGGGGGATTTGAGAGGAATTTATATAGAGATTTAGGGGCTCTTCCTTCTGTGGTTTCTTTCTTGTTAGGATTTCCTCACTCAATTTCCAGCCATTCTGGCAGCCCCCAGCTCTATCCTCTGATATTTCAAGTCAGTAACAAAACAGCTTTCTGCTCATTTCCAGCTTTTCTGTGCCTCTCAGACAAGAGATTTCCCTCAGAGGAAAAGCCTTATTAAAATGCATCCTACCCAGTGAAATTTCCCCGCTTTAAGGGTCATATCCTTTACAGTTTCTTTCCTGCTTTTTGTTATTCTCAAATTCCTGAGACAAACATCTCTGCCACTACTGGAACAAGGTACATTCTTACTCTAAGGGCTTTGGATCCAACTTCAAGAAGTAAGTACATTGTAACACACATGGAAATGAATCTCTGTGTTTATTGAAAAAAAATTTATAAACTGTCATTTCAGTACAGTATTATATTTGAGTACATACTGACTGCCGTTCTATGCAGAGTATTAATTGTCCAGAAGTATCACTGAGGCTCTGGATCCTCCTATCATCCTCTGGGTGGTGTTTGTTTTTGATCTAACAAACTATTACATTACTGATCATTTACACTGGCCTTGTGGAGGCTTGGTTCTATGATGTCAGGAGTGAGTCTCATGATTTATATTCAGACCTAGGGTGAACCCTTTAGATCTGGCACATAGTCTTTAGTCCAGTGACTTTAAATTTGGGGGGTTTCCATGAACAGCTTGAGTTAACCAAACCTTCGAATATGGCCAGACTCAAAACTCTAAACTCGTCTCTCCCTCGTGGAGGCAGCAACTGAAATTTCTTTCAACTTTTTCACTGTTGCTTTCTTTTATTTATTTATTTATTTATTTATTTATTTTACTTTATTTTACTTTACAATGTTATAGGGTGTCTGAGCATCTCCCTTATGTTGGGGGATTTGAGAGGAATTTATATAGAGATTTAGGGGCTCTTCCTTCTGTGGTTTCTTTCTTGTTAGGATTTCCTCACTCAATTTCCAGCCATTCTGGCAGCCCCCAGCTCTATCCTCTGATATTTCAAGTCAGTAACAAAACAGCTTTCTGCTCATTTCCAGCTTTTCTGTGCCTCTCAGACAAGAGATTTCCCTCAGAGGAAAAGCCTTATTAAAATGCATCCTACCCAGTGAAATTTCCCCGCTTTAAGGGTCATATCCTTTACAGTTTCTTTCCTGCTTTTTGTTATTCTCAAATTCCTGAGACAAACATCTCTGCCACTACTGGAACAAGGTACATTCTTACTCTAAGGGCTTTGGATCCAACTTCAAGAAGTAAGTACATTGTAACACACATGGAAATGAATCTCTGTGTTTATTGAAAAAAAATTTATAAACTGTCATTTCAGTACAGTATTATATTTGAGTACATACTGACTGCCGTTCTATGCAGAGTATTAATTGTCCAGAAGTATCACTTCAGTTCAGTTCAGTTGCTCAGTCATGTCCGACTCTTTGTGACCCCATGAATCACAGCACGCCAGGCCTCCCTGTCCATCACCAACTCCCGGAGTTCACTCAGATTCACGTCCATTGAGTCGGAGATGCCATCCAGCCATCTCATCCTCTGTCATCCCCTTCTCCTCCTGCCCCCAATCCCTCCCAGCATCAGGGTCTTTTCCAATGAGTCAACTCTTTGCATGAAGTGGCCAAAGTACTGGAGATTCAGCTTCAGCATCAGTCCTTCCAATTACACCCAGGACTGATCTCCCTTAGGATGGACTGGTTGGATCTCCTTGTAGTCCAAGAGACTCTCAAGAGTCTTCTCCAACACCACAGTTCAAAAGCATCAATTCTTCGGCTCTCAGCTTTCTTCACAGTTCAAATCTCACATCCATACATGACCACTGGAAAAACCATAGCCTTGACTAGACAGACCTTTGTTGGCAAGATAATATCTCTGCTTTTTGATATGCTATCTAGGTTGGTCATAACTTTCCTTCCAAGGAGTAAGCGTCTTTTAATTTCATGGCTGCAATCACCATCTGCAGGGATTTTGGAGCACCCCCCAAAATAAAGTCTGACACTGTTTACACTGTTTCCCCATCTATTTCCCATGAAGTGATGGAAGTGAGAAGTAGACTTAAGGGACTAGATCTGATAGACAGAGTACCTGATGAACTATGGATGGAGATTCGTGACACTGTACAGGAGACAGGGATCAAGACCATCCCCATGGAAAAGAAATGCAAAAAAAGTCTTCCTTGGTCAGATGGGTCTTATTATGTTTCACTTTAGTACCACACTGTGAATGCCAGAGAACTTGAGTTTGCTAATGAATAATCTGAGATGCAATGTGGTGGAGGAGAATGGTGTAGTCTAACTCAACAGTCATCATTTCTTTGCACTTGCTAGACAGTCTGAATTTTTGCCATTTTGTACCATGTATCTTCAGTAGAATTTTGCCATATTATATAACCCCTGGCAACCCAGGCCAATTGTCGAACTGGCTTCTTTTTTGGATGCATGTTTCCAAAACTGTCTGGAATATTTTGTGCTTCTATTGTTTCCTTCACTCTCTTGCTGCTAAGCTGCTGCTAAGTCGCTTCAGTCGTGTCTGACTCTGTGACCCCATAGACAGCAACCCACCAAGCTCCCCTGTCTGTGGGATTCTCCAGGCAAGAATACTGGAGTGGGTTGCCATATCCTTCTCCAATTCTCACTGTCTTGAGTCTTTGATAAAATGTGCTTCCTTCCTCATCTAGGTTTTCTCCAATTTCTCCTTCAAATGTGAAGTTCACTTCTGGTGTAGTATCTTGTCCTATTGGAGGGTACAATACTTCAGCTGTGCAGTTCACTGTAACTTCTTTTTAGATAATTTCTTCCACAGAAAATTTAAAGCAATGTTTATATCCTCTTCCTGAAGAATCCTCCAGGCTGGCTTGATTGACTGTTGCATCAGAAACACCTTGTGAGTTGTCCCTTGCTCTCTACCTCTGAGGCCGCCCTGGAAGCCAAGTAGTGAGTCAGAGGGACTTTCATTCTTGCTGAGTGTTGACTAAGCTGGTGTGAGTCCCTGTCTCCATTCTGCCTGCTGCTGGGTCCCCTGGGAGGAAAAGTCCCTAGTTTGACTTTTTAAAAAAATAAATTCCACATATAAGTGAGCTTTCCTGATGGCTCAGATGGTAAAACGTCTGTCTGCAATGCAGAAGATGAGGGTTCAATTCCTGGATCAGAAAGATCCCTTGGAGAAGGAAATGGCAACCCACTACAGTATTATTACTTGAAAAATTTAATGGACAAAGGAACCTGGTGGACTACAGTCCATGGGATTGCAAAGAGTCATATGACCGTGCGACTTCACTTCTTCTTCTATAAGTGAAGCCATACAGTATTTTTCTTTCTGTCTGCTCATTTCATTTAATACAATGCCCTCAGGTTTCATCCATGTTGTTACAATTGACAAGATTTCTTTCTTTTTTAGCCTGAATATTATATATATATATATATATATACACACCACTTTTCTTTATCCATTCATCTGTTAACAGACAGATTGTTTCTATATCTTGGCTATTGGAAAAAAATCCCCAGCATATATTGATTAATTAGTTCTTCAGAGGCTTTTCTTAATTATTTAAACATAAGTCACTCGCTAATACAATAGCTTACTTTAATCCCTGGCAATGCATTTATCATTCCTTGATATTTGCATGTTTGTCCATTCATTTCCCTGTTCACTGTCTATGTCTTTCTCTAGATTATAAAAGATGTAAGATTTGGACATTATTTTATTTAGTCCTGTCTCCCAAACAACCAGAAACAAGAAGGTTTTCATAAATACTAGTGTGAATGGAAACTGATACTGTGATGCCCTAACTGTTTTGAGTGGAGAGAGTGAGATTTTTGGCTTATACCATTGTCAAAGTTAGGTCTTAAGACCATTGCCTGACATAAGTATTTAGAATTTAAGAATGGTCTTGGACTTGTAATGGAATATTTTTGAAGAAGGAAAAATATCATAACCTGTCTATGGAAGGGAAGTTGGCATTAGTAGGATCAAAGAATCTTCTCCCAAAATATAATATTCATTAAACTCAGTTCAAATGTTCACCAACTTCCTATCATACACCTAGGCTAATCATTGTCATCTGTGCAACCTCTGGTGTGGCCTATATAATTGCTGTAGAAGTGGCAGGCTGAGGCTGCAGATATTAATAGATAAATTGTGAACTACACTCTGAAAATGAGATAGGACAGGCACTGGGGTCAGTCCCAGCTGTAACTGACAGAATAGCATGGTGGCCAGGAGCATGAGGACAGAGAACACAACACACCCAAACAGGGACGTGGCATCAAAGACATAAAAGGGAGTGATCTGTGTCCTGAAATGAAGCCAGCACACAGTGATGGGGATTCCAGAGGAGGCAATAAATCACCAAGTAGAAGGGAGGCAGGCACTGGGCCAGGACACCAACTCAAGAGCTTTAGGAACCAACGGGTGAGGATGAAGGATGGAATTAATCAAAACAAACCACAGTCCAAGTACTTCTGATTGATTTACTGCACATGTTACCAATGCAGGGACTATGACAAGGATGGAAAAAAACAATGCATGAAACATTCCATGATAAAGACACCTGGACCAGCACAGGAAAGGATCTATACTCTTCCTCTGTTTTTATTTGGCTGCATCAGTTCTTAGTTGCAGCATGTGGAATCTTCTTTGCATCATGCAGGATCTTTCACTGAAGCACATGGAATTTCTAGTTGTGGAGGGCAGTCTTAGTTTCCCTGCAGCATGTGGGAATCTTAGTTCCCTGACCAGGGATTGAACCCATGTCCCCTGCATTATGAGGCAAACTCTTAACCTCTGAGCCACCAGGGAAGTCCCATAGTTTCTCTGTTTAGGAGTGGCTGAATACAGGCCCAGGAGCATGTTTCCATAAGAGGTTAGGACAGTTAGGTTCAACATTTTGTTAGGGCACGCTTATAAGGAGCTCTCATTGATAGCATGGCAAAAACAGCAACTTACCACCAGATGAAAGTGAAAGTGAAGTCACTCAGTCGTGTCCAACTCTTTGCGACCCCATGGACTGTAGCTTACCAGGCTCCTCTGTCCATGGGATTTTCCAGGCAATAGTACTGGAGTGGAGAAGGCAATGGCACCCCACTCCAGTACTCTTGCCGGAAAGGTCCCATGGATGGAGCAGCCTGGTGGGCTGCAGTCCAAAGGATCGCTGGGAGTTGGACACAACTTCACTTTCACTTTTCACTTTTATGCATAGGAGAAGGAAATGGCAACCCACTCCAGTATTCTTGCCTGGAGAATCCCAGGGACGGGAGAGCCGGGTGGGCTGCCATCTATGGGGTCGCACAGAGTCGGACACGACTGAAGCGACTTAGCAGCAGCAGCAGCAGCAGCAGTACTGGAGTGGATTGCCATTTCCTTCTCCAGGGGATCTTCCTGAGCTAGGGATCAAACCTGGGTCTCCCACATTGTAGACAGATGCTTTACCATCTGAGCCACCAGAGAAATCACCAGATAGCTATTCTTATTTTCTTGTTTAGAAAAAGAACCTTGATTTACTTGGGGCAACAATGCTGCTGCTGCTAAGTCACTTCAGTCGTGTCCGACTCTGTGGCTACCATAGATGGTAGCCACCAGGCTCCCTCGTCCCTGGGATTCTCCAGGCAACAATAGCTCCAGTTAAAAACTTCATCTTTCAGCCTCCCTGTCAGCTCTGTGCAACTAAGGTATATGTAAGCCTCAGCTATATGTAAGGTTTGTCCAAAGTGATGGACTGCTTTATTGGAGCTGCTTTAGCTGGGTGGCTCAGAGGATAAAGCATCTGCCCCCAATGTGGGAGACCTGGGTTCAATCCCTTGGTTGGGAAGATCCCCTGGAGAAGGAAATGGCAATCCACTCCAGTATTCTTGCCTGGAGAATCCCATGGATGGATTGCAAAGAGTCGGACACGACTGAGCGACTTCACCTTCACCTTTGCTGGGTTGAATATTTTTCTATTTTACTACCTATTTAAATTTTTATGTTAGTGATGGCTACAAATATCAATAGCCATACTGATCGATGAAGTGACCTTAAGACTAAAAGCTATGACTGAAATATACACTAAGAACTGCACAAAACAAAGAGAGATTTGGGGTCCCAGATGAATAAGAGGACCAGTCATACTCGTCTTGACATTCTTTCTTCCAGATTTATCTTCCTCTGTTTTTATGTGAGAGAAAAATTAAGTTCTGATTTTGCTTTAGTCACTATTAACTTGGCTTTTGCATTATAAGCAACTTTTCTTAATCTCAGTCAATATACACAGGCTAATGACTAGGATGAGCAGACTCTACAGTGGTCCTTATAATCCCCACCTCCTTGTTCTCATAGCCACATAGAATTGCCTTCCCTGGAGTGTGGGAAAAGCCCATCACTTGCTTCTACTTGGTGGAAAAAATGGCAAAGCAGAAGGTAAGTGCCTCCTATGTTTATATTATGTTTATAAGACTATCTTGCTGGCAGATTAACTAGAGTCTCTTTTTCCCTAGCCAATTTTCTTTTTCCTTGCCAGCAAGACTCACCTGGCAAGAAGCTGAGGATGGTCACTAGGATCTGAAAGTGGTTTCCACCCAATAGCCAACAACAAGGCAGGGTCCTCAATCCAACAACCAAAAGGAAATGAATTCTGCTGACATCCTAAGTAACCTTGGAAGTGAATTCTTCCCATCAGCCTCCAAATGTGAATGTATCCCAGCTAACAGTTTGGTTGAATCTTTCAGAGATCCTAAGCAGAGAACTCAGACTTGGACCCTTGGACACTGTGAGATATTAACAATAAACCTGTGTTGTTTGAAGCCCCTGAGTTTGTGATAACTGATATGCAGCAGTAGGTTGCTAACACAAGGAATCTAGACTTAATCTGTAGTTCTCAAATTCCCTGTGACTGTAGTTCACCTTAGCCTACAAGGATAGTATCATTCCATTATCCTGTTGGATGTGTATATTAGGAGTTCACAGTTACCTAGACCATACCTATAATGTAAAAAATAAAAAAAAATGCAAAAGCATGATCTCTACCTCCAAGAAGTCCATGAAATGGACTTTTTTATAGCTTTACTTATGACTTCATTTGCACCTTCACCAAATGCAGGCAATAAAGTTAAGGCCCATTCAGGTTCCTTGAGAACAACAGCTGAGTGAGACTCTCTTTTTATTTGCACAGTGGACTGTGAAGAAGGCTGAGCGCCAAAGAATTGATGCTATTGAACTGTGGTGTTGGAGAAGACTCTTGAGAGTCCCTTGGACTGCAAGGAGATCCAACCAGTCCATTCTGAAGGAGATCAGCCCTGGGATTTCTTTGGAAAGAATGATGCTAAAGCTGAAACTCCAGTACTTTGGCCACCTCATGTGAAGTAAAAAAAAAAGTAGAAAAGAAACTATTACTGATTCACATCTCTCCAAAGATATGATTAACTTTAAGTAAACATTGAGATTCTCAGACAAAAAGGTGCCACAGAATTGCAAAACATTGTTATTAATTAACATAGCTGTAAAATTTCAGGTTCCAAGGAAAGAAAAATCTTGCAAACAATCATGAAAGTCATTGTATAACATTTAGATTAAATAAACATTCCTCTTAAGAAAAATAAAACATTAAATATTTCCTTTGATTTTTCAAATATGAGTAATCCAATTTGCTAGCCCTTACCTAACACTTTTCAGTGGTACTGAAAAAATTACAGATGACTTAATAAGCGTAAATAGCATCTAACAATGTCACACCAATCAAACATAATATAGTATATAAACATACTTGTTCTTTATATCACAATAACAGGATAACACAAATGTCATAGAAACAGTCACAGGCAAAGGAGATGCATTCACTTCCTTTTGAATTAATACACAGTGAATAAATTCTAGATAATAAAGCAGCTTGTGAGTGAATATTTTAGAAGGCTATGGATGAGCGCAATGAATGTTATATATCTAATTTTTAAAGAAGTACGCATATCAATTACCCCCATTATGTTCCAAATGAAGATGAAATATGTGAACATGTTGTCAGTTTAATAAGTACAACTAAAACAAACCTTTTGATATGAAGCTTAATTATCTGAGTTTAAAACATTTTTTTTCAACTACAAATTTTATTAACTATAAGCTTGTCTCAAACACATCACATGGCAGGCTTTGCCTCTTCTTCCATCCCTCCTCCCAACCAAAAGCAAAAAATAACTAGAAAAATTGGTATGTTAATCCTTAAATATTCTGTATGTGATTCTTTGGAAATAAACTATTTGAAAGGAAAAATAGTTTGACCAGCAATTGTAACTCTTAATTATGATCTCTAAGACTTGTGATTACTAGGATATGGATTGTTAACATTTTGTGTCTTCGAAAGACATCCTATAATGAGAACTGGAGGAAGATAACTTGGCTGACTGTATTGTATTAGGTGTAGCTATTTGCTTCATATCAACATACTAATGAGATAAAAGACCAATATTCAGAAATTAAATTTCCACAGGCTCCTGAATTTCTAACAAATTAGAATCTCATATACAAATCCCATGTACTTTGTGACAGATTACTCCTACTCTTATTTCCTGAGTTTGAACATCTGATCTACTTTTGAGTATAATTTTTAATATTAGGTAATTTTTTGTGTTAGAGATAATAGTTCATTGTGAAGCCTTAATTATGAAAAGATTTTAAAATAAGATCATGCTGACTTTTCCAAGAGAAATAGAATAGTTCTGGAGTTCTAAAGCAGAAAAAACTCAAATGCATATGGAACTTTCTCCAGGATAGATTACATCTTGAGTCACACATCAAATCTCAGTAAATTTAGGAAAATTGAAATCATATCAAGCATCTTTTCTGACAACAATGCTATGAGACTAGGTATCAATAACTAGAAAATAACTAAAAAACACAAACATATGGAGATTAAACAATATGTTTCTAAATAACAAACAGGTAACTGAAGAAATCAAAAGGGAAATCAAAACATTCCTAGAAACAAATAGCAATGAAAACATAACAACTCAAAACCTATGGGATGCAGCAAAAGCAGCAGTTCTCAGAGGGAAGTTTATAGCAATATAATCCTACCTCAAGAAATAAGAAAAACATCATCATTCTATGAGGCCACCATCACCCTAATACCAAAACTTGATAAAGATGCCACACAAAAAAAGAAAGCTGCAGGCCAATATCACTGATAAACATAGATGCAAAAATCCTCAACAAAATTCTACCAATCAGAATCCAACAACACATTAAAAAGATCATACACCATGACCAAGTTGGCTTTATCCCAGGGATGCAAGAATTACCACAAATCAATGTAATACACCACATTAACAAATTGAAAAATAAAAGCCATATGATTATCTCAATAGATGCAGAGAAGGCCTTTGACAAAATTCAACATCCATTTATGATAAAAACTCTCCAGAAAGTAGGAATAGAAGGAACATACCTCAACATAATAAAAGCTATATATGACAAACCCACAGCAAACATTATCCTCAATGGTGAAAAATTGAAAGCATTCCCCCTAAAGTCAGGAACAAGACAAGGGTGCCCACTTTCACCGCTACTATTCAACATAGTTCTGGAAGTTTTGGCCACAGCAATCAGGGCAGAAAAAGAAATAAAAGGAATCCAAATTGGAAAAGAAGAAGTAAAACTCTCACTGTTTGCAGATGACATGATCCTCTACATAGAAAATCCTAAAGACTCCACCAGAAAATTANACAAGGGTGCCCACTTTCACCGCTACTATTCAACATAGTTCTGGAAGTTTTGGCCACAGCAATCAGGGCAGAAAAAGAAATAAAAGGAATCCAAATTGGAAAAGAAGAAGTAAAACTCTCACTGTTTGCAGATGACATGATCCTCTACATAGAAAATCCTAAAGACTCCACCAGAAAATTACTAGAGCTAATCAACGAATATAGTAAAGTTGCAGGATATAAAATCAACACACAGAAATCCCTTGCATTCCTATATACTAATAATGAGAAAGTAGAAAAAGAAATTAAGGAAACAATTCCATTCACCATTGCAACGAAAAGAATAAAATACTTAGGAATATATCTACCTAAAGAAACTAAAGATCTATATATGGAAAACTATAAAACACTGATGAAAGAAATCAAAGAGGACACTAATAGATGGAGAAATATACCGTGTTCATGGATCGGAAGAATCAATATAGTGAAAATGAGTATACTACCCAAAGCAATCTACAGATTCAATGCAATCCCTATCAAGCTACCAGCAGTATTTTTCACAGAACTAGAACAAATAATTTCAAGATTTGTATGGAAATACAAAAAACCTCGAATAGCCAAAGCAATCTTGAGAAAGAAGAATGGAACTGGAGGAATCAACCTGCCTGACTTCAGGCTCTACTACAAAGCCACAGTCATCAAGACAGTATGGTACTGGCACAAAGACAGAAATATAGATCAATGGAACAAAATAGAAAGCCCAGAGATAAACCCACACACCTACGGACACCTTATCTTTGACAAAGGAGGCAAGAATATACAATGGAGTAAAGACAATCTCTTTAACAAGTGGTGCTGGGAAAACTGGTCAACCACTTGTAGAAGAATGAATCTAGATCACTTTTTAACACCACACACAAAAATAAACTCAAAATGGATTAAAGATCTAAACGTAAGACCAGAAACTTTTTTTTTTTTTTTAACCACCTCCTCAGCCTTCTCAGTCCAGGTGGGAAAGCCTTCAATCCATCCTGTGAATGTATCTATCATGACCAACAGCTATTTATACCCTTGAGAAACTTATATCTGGGTTAAGTCCATCTGCCAGTCCTCTCCTGGGTAGGTCCCATGTTGTTGGACAGGCTGGGCAAACTGGGGTCTTTGAGCTCCTTGGGAGTTGTTTAATTGGCAAGCGGGACAAGAGGAGACCACTTGCCTTATAGGCATTTGGAGGCCCATTCCTCTAAAAGATCTTTCTAGTAATCTTTGGAGGGCCTTTTCCCCTAAATGAGTGGTGGCATGTAAGGAGTTAACCAACTTCCATTGGAGGTTTCCAGGAAGAAAAAGGAGTCCCTCCTTTTGGAACTACCCCAGATGGTCTTGAAAGCCCTCACTCTTAGCTTTAAGAATCTCACCTCCAGTATTTGAAGGAGTTTCTGGCAAATTAGTCTGTGGCCCTAAGGCGGCACCCCCTGTTAGGTCATGGTTCTGTAATGCTGCTCTCTCAGCTGCCTGATCGGCTGCTTGGTTCCCTCGTGCCACTTCTGTGCTCCTTTTCTGGTGTCCTTTACAGTGGGAGACTGATACCTCAGTGGGCAGATGGATTGCCTCCAAGAGCCCAAGGATTTGATCACCATATTTGATTGGGGACCCTCGGGTGGTCAAGTGACCTCTTTCTTTCCAAATAGCCGCATGTGCATTTAGCACCAGAAAGGCATATGTGGAGTCCATGTAAATGGCTACTCTTTTTCCTTTTCCCAGCTCTAAAGGTCAAGTCAGGGCTATGAGCTCAGCTAATTGGGCTGAAGTACCTGATGGCAAAGGTTTAACCTTTATGGTCTCAGAATTGGAGGCTACTCCACATCCAGCTCTTCTTTTTCCATCCAAGACAAAGCTGCTTCCATTGGTGTACCAGATTTCCTCAGGATTGGTCAGAGGATCTTCCGACAATCCCTCTTAGGGTTTTGTCAAGTGGTCCAAGGTTCCTAAGCAAGAGTGAAAGGGGAGAGCCTTTGGGGGTAGGCAGGACGGTGGCTGGGTTAAGAACCAACACAAGGAGATATAGTGAGGCCTGGATTTTCCATCAGCATTACTTGATATCTGAGCATTCTTTGATCTGACATCGATAAATGGCCTCTCCCATTTAGGAGTTTTTTCTCTTGGTGGCTGGTAAAAATAGTTATTTTTCCCCCAAAAGAGAGTTTTAAAGCATCTTCTATCAGGATTGCAATAGCTTCAAGATTTCAAAGGCAGGGAGGCCAGCCTCAGGCGGTTGGGTCAAGCCGCTTTGATAAGTAAGCTACAGGCTGGGGCTAAGGTCCCAACCTTTGAGTTAACACTCCAAGGCTATTCCTTCTTTTCATGGGCATAAAGTTTGAATGTTTTTCTGGGTCTGGAAACCTCAAGGCGGGTGCTTGAGTTAAGGCTTGTTTTAGTGTAGCCTCTGCCTTCTTTTGAGGAGTTCCCCACATCAGTGAAACTGAATCATCCCATCACTTCAAGCTTTCATATAAGGCCTGGGCAATTAGACCATAGTTGGGTATCCAGATTTTACAATACCGAGTTAGCCCCAGGAAAGCTTGCAATTGGTTGTGAGTCGTGGGGGAGGGCAACTAGAGGATTCCTTGTACCCTATAAGAGGACAGCCTCCTGGACCTGTGTGTAATCTGAACTCGCAGGTAAGTGACCTTTGTCTCGACCATCTGTGCCTTGGCACGGGAGACTTTATATCTCCTCTCTGCCAAAAAGGTTAGAACCTGGATTGCATGTTGTTGGGAATTTTTCTCATCTGGAAAGCAGATTAGTAGGTCATCTACATATTGTAATATTTTCCCATTAGGTCCTAGGTCCTGATATAGGAGATCCCAGCTAAGAGCCTGCCCAAACACGTGAGGGTTATCTCTGAACCCTTGAGGTAATACTGTCCAAGTCATCTGTTGGTGTTTTCTTCCTGGAGCCTCCCACTGGAAGGCAAAAAGATATTGGGATTCTTTAGCCAGTGGTATGCAAAAGAATGCATCTTTGAGATCCAAGACTGTAAACCACTTGGCACTGGGTGGGATTTCTCCCAAGATTACGTAGGAATTGGGTACTGTAGGATGGATGGGGATTACAGCTTCACTTATGATCTGGAGATCTTGAACCATTTGCCAGGTTCTGTCCTTTTTCTTTACAGGGAGGATCGGGGTTGTACACAATGAATTGATGGGGGCCAATAGCCCACAGGCAAGGAATTTATTAGAGGCTGTAGTCCTTCCTGAGCTTCTCTTCTGAGGGCATATTTTTTCCAGTTAGGAAACCGAGTGGGATCTCGGAGGACAATGATGATGGTTCAGCTTGGTGGGCTCATCCAGGAGTCCCCTGGTCCCTCACCTGGGGATTAATTTTGTCTTACCACAGGGCTTGGTCCCTTTCTGTTGGAGAGGGTGTAATGGGTTCTTCAGCAGTAACCAGAAGCTGCAGGGACCTAGGGGCTGAAAAGCTCCACATCACAAAGGTGGTCCTCAGTTTAGTGAATACATCTGTTCCCAATAAGAGATTAAGACACTCAGGGACCACCAGAAACTGGTGGGAAAATATTTGTCAATCCCAGCAACAAAGAAGTGCTTGGTTGAAACTTTCAGTAGTTATTTCCCCTGTAGCACCCAAAATGGTACAGGCTTGGGAGGAGAAGGCTCCAGAGTAGGAGGTCAGGACAGTAGCCCCTTGTGTCAACCAAGAAATTCTTGGACCTACTTGCCACATCCAGTTGTACCCTTGGCTGCAGCCCCATGATGGTTATCTGTGACAGGTGGGATGGCTGGAGTGGGCTGCTTCAATCCTGTTGAACCATAGTGAGGGAAAGCTTGGCGCTTGACCTTGAGGCTCTTGGGTCCTGAGGGCAGAGTACCATCCAATGTCCCAATTGATGGCATTTGTAGCAAGCCATTTTAGGTGACTTGTCATGGTTTGGACACTCTTTGGCCCAATGCCCTGCGTGTCTGTAGACTAGGCACTTGCCTGGTGCCTTGTCCTTCAAGGACTCGGGTTTTACCATAGGGCTTCCCTGGAGGGCGGCCAGCATTGAGGCATGCCTCATCTCTTTCCTTTTTTCCCTTTCCTGGGCCTTGGCCTCCCTCTCCTCTTCTCTGTTATAAACTGTATTGGTGGCTGTCTGGAGCATCTCATCTAAAGAGGCAGCAGGGTCTTGCTGCTGTAGCTGTTGTAACTTTATCCTGATGTCTGATGCACACTGGGACAGGAATTTCTCCTTTAAAATCACCTGTCTTTCATAAGAGTCTAAGTCCAGATTGGTAAACTTTTGGAGGGCCTGTTTTAGCCTTTCCAGAAGGGCAATGGTGTTCTCATTGGCCTCCTGAGTTATTGCTGAGGCCCCGGCATAGCTGATTACTGTTTGCTGGGCTGGTTTCAGTCCTGCCTTCACACAGATCAGAAAAAGATCCCTTTCGCAGATGTGCTCAGGGTCATTATAATTCCAGTTAGGATCGGAGGAGGGGACTGCCGTTTCCCCTAGTGGGTATTTATTGTTGACATGTGAAGCCCTGTAGCATACCTTTGGGTTTCCTTTAAGACCCTAGCATGCTCAGGGTCAGATAAAGTTTGATTAAATATGACCATGATGTCCTTCCACATCAAGTCAAAGGCCAAGGTAATGTGTTGGAATGTATCTATATATTTGCCTGGGTCATCTGTATAGCTTCCCAGGTCTTGTTTGATTTGCCTTAGTTTTAAGAGGAAGAAGGGCTTATGGACTTGGGTTGGTCTGAATTCTCCAGTTTTGACTAAGCGACATACTCGAGCTGGCTTTTGTGGAGGGGGTGCTCCTGGATATGGGGGCACGTTTGGATACAAGGAAGGAGCACCAGGCAACTCGGGAGCCATGGGAGGTGAGCCTTCACCAGGGGCTTCCTTCTCTTTGTTGTCTGTGCCTAACACCATTTGCCTGGTAGGCTCACTTTTAGGACATCCAACAATCCCATACTTAAGAGAGAGTTCCTCCATATCTCTTAGTCGGAAGAAAATTTGGACATAGGGGATCTCTGTCCATTTCCCTTGCCTTTTGCAGAATAAGTCTAGCTTCAGGGTGGTACTGTAATTTAAACTCCCGTCCTCAGGCCAGTGTTCCTTGTCCCCCAGAGGACACCGTGTCCATGCAGTGGCACAAAAGAATTTTAAGCAGCTTCTCCTTAGAGTTAGAGGATCAAACAGCTTCCAGCTATCAAGGATGCATCTCAAGTGCATCTGTCAGGAAGTGGATTGGTAATTTCCCATCTGAAAGACAGTGATGACAGGGAGGAAAAGAAAAAAGAAAAAAATAATAGGCCTCCTTCAATTTCCATGGGTGGACTTCCTTGGGGAGAGTCTTTTTGAAGCTTATCCTACCCAGTACTGTTGCAACCTGAGACCAGGCATCCCAGGTTCAGGGTGCAGATCCCCAGGCAAGCTGAGGCATGACAGCCTCCTGGAGATCGGGTCCCTGGGCAGGTCGAGGCATGTCAACCTCCTGGGACCCCTGGACTGGGGGATCCCCGAGCAGGTTGAGGCATGACAACGTTTTGAGGACCAGATCCCTAGGCAGGTCGAGGCAGGTCAAGCTCCTGGGACTCCCAGACTGGAGTTGGGCAGCCCCAAGGTCTCCAGTGTGACCAGTGCTGGGTAGGATTAAAGGACTGTAATTTTACCTAAATGCCAGTTTGTTCACCACAGATGGGAATAGATATGATATAAAGCAATCCAAGCCTGTGGCCTGAGACTGGGAGCTCGTGAAGCAGCCATAAGCCTTATCCTCTTACTGCTGTAAGGGAATGTAAGTCACTGATTTCCTCCCCTAGTCCTCCAAAAGAGCAGGTAGACTGTCTCCAATGGTAAACATTTCATTGTCCTAGATCCAATTTAGGTAATAACAGAAGTAATGACGAAGGAGTGGGTTATCTGGTCCTGTTAGGGGCATTAAGAGTATTTTAATAATAGGCTGGGTTGAGCGATGTCACCTATAAGGGGGTAGGGTCCTAGTTGTAGGAGTTAGTAATTGGCTTATGAACAAATTGATAAGAGGCAACAGACCAGATGTTCCATAAATGTGGAGTGGAGATTTGATCCGGGGGTATGTATGTAACTTTAGGAGAAGGGTGGTAAGTGTTTGGGCCCAAAGAGCCTGCAGGGCTAACTCCCAAAGTGGCAAACATTATCCCTGGAAGCCCAATTGCCCTTGAAGGGATGCCACCCACAGATGGACTTCTAGCAGGCACTGTGTGCCTGACAGCCGCCCTAGCGGGTTCATGAGAGATGCTGCTGTTGCACATGTAGGAAACATGGAAGATGAAGGCCTGACTCTCTAGAGGGACTGGATATTATACAGTATTTCCCTCCCAAGGACCAGCTGTTTTCTGGATGTCCCTCCAGAAGACTGTAGAGGTGACATTGTGGGCCCAGACGGGGCTCAGGAAAACAGCATGAAGCAGGAGGGAAGGGAGCAGGGCACAACTTTTGAAAAAATGACATAAACCAAGGGATAACATAAATCGATTAAAATCAAATGGGTCCAAAATGACAAGTCAAATTCAACTAAATCTTGATCCCCAATCTGCAAGCTTAATGACACCCAGAGGTGGCAGGACAGTTCCAAGTCACTGTCAAAAGAGGGAGGAGTGGGTGGCTCCCCAATGATTGGGATGATCCTCCCCCTCATTAACATATGAATTCACCTGGCTTGAAAAAACTAGCCACACCACATTCCATGCCCCTGCACTCTCCTCTGCGATGGCCCACACCCTGCGGAGTGTGCTCTCTGAATCCAAACGAATCCACCTCTTACCTATGGCTGTGTCTCTCACTGAATTTTTGCAATGAGATATCAGAGCCTGAACTTCATTAGGTCCTGAAGCCAGGCATCTTGGTTTTTGGCCGGGCTCAAGTCCTGGGAGAGAGAAGCTGAAGGACAGGAGGCAAAGGTGAGGTGAAGTCACTCAGTTGTGTCCGACTCTTTGCGACCCCGTGGACCGTAACCTACTAGGCTTCTCCGTCCATGGGATTCTCCAGGCAAGAATGCTGGAGTGGATTGCCATTTCTTTCTCCAGGGGATCTTCCCGACCCAGGGATCGAACCTGGGTCTCCCACATTGGAGGCAGACGCTTTAACCTCTGAGCCACCAGGGAAAAGCAGTGGGAAAAATGTGCCAATGTATCCTCTTCATAACCTGCCAGAAAATCTGCTAAATCCCTGACCTGTGCTCACAGTTTTCATTGGCCTGATCCTTGGCACACAGAGGATTAAGGACAGAAGAAGCCCTGTGCGCTTGGGTAACAGCTACTGGGCCAGCAGATAGTGGAGCCTTTGGGACGCATCGCGGAGTAAGCCCTGCCGGAGCCCCTCAGTTGCACCCGCTGCTGCTCTCCTGTTCGCGGGGGGTTTGAGGAAACAAGAAATGAGATTGCAAAGGCATTTTGTTAGGCATATGTCCTTCCAGCCATAGGAGTGAGGCCTTCCTACCTTAACCGGAGGTTTTCTGGAATCTGAGGCTGAGCCACGTGAGCTTTCTGCTGAGTGTGTTTCTCGGTGTCTCAGTTTCCAGCACACTGAGCTTCTTGTCGCTTCCTCTGCACTCGGTTTTCTTCACGTTTAGCTTTCACCTTGGGAGCTTTTGCCGAGTTGGACTCCTGCTGTGCTTGGCCTCTTCCTTGCGGGGGCGCCCCAGCCCAATTTTGGCTTTCTTTTTATGTTTTTTTCTCCTCCCCCTGGGCCTGCGCTATGTAAATTGGGCTAGCCAGGGGAGCTGTTTGTTTTACCTGAGGTCCTCACTCCCATCTTTGGACCTTCCATTTTTCTATTTTTTCAGGCTTTTCTCTTCCTTGTCTTTTAGCCACTGCCATTCTGGACTCCTTTTTCCTATTCTAACTACCTAACAAAATCAAAGTTCAATTGCAAAACTTTTAAAGATCTTATTGGTTTTATTCAATATTTCATGAATTGGACAGCATCCCTTCTAGCAGATAGAAAGGAGCTCTGAGGTGCTGTACAAAATGAAAAAATATATATATAGATAGAAGGGAATGGGAATAAGAAAGTTAATTGGGCAAAAAGTGGATTATGGTAAGGTCATTTCACTTTAGGAGACAGCAGGTGTCTATCACGCAGACGACCTCATTAGTGCGAAGCAACTGATGCCTGATTCACTGGTTCTTGATTCCATTTCTGGGAGAGGCCAAAACTGTAATTAAGTCTTGGTGACATGGGGCTTGGCATATGTGACTCCATTTTGGGCTTGAAAACAAGAGTTTTCAACACAATTTAAGTTAGTTTAAAGAAAAAAACTTAAGAAAATAACAGTAAAGGTGATATGTGTATAAAACACAAATTGTGAAGTTTTTTTGGTGGTATACTGATATAATGAAATTTTGTAAAGGAGATTCACAGAAGTCTCAAGTGTGAGAACTACCTCCTAACCTGTGTCTATGCAACACCATTAGTTGGGTCATTTCTTTCTTTTATTTGGGCTGAATTGTCTATTGTAGTCACCACTATTTTCAGATGAAATTCGACCCCAAAATATGCCTCTGTGGCATAAGAATTATCTTGAGAAACTGCAAACATAGGAGAAGTTTGAAAACAGAGTAGAAGTTTCCCTTTCTTAAAGGAAATCGACATTTATAAATGAAACTTACATTAGGAAAGGTGCCGGGAGCACGGAGAGAGCTCCTGTCAGAGGTCATATTTTCATCTGAAAAATTTATCTGACTGGCAGAGCAACTTTATTTACTGCTCTCATTGTCCCACAACTTACCTACCCTGCTTGAACGTCCCATACCCCTACTGCGTTCTTTGCCTCAGGGTGGTATGTTGTTGTTCAGCTGCTGAGTTGAGTCTGACTTTTTGCGATCGCATTGACTGTAGCCAGTGAGGCTCCTCTGTCCGTTGGATTTCCCAGGCAAGAATACTGCAACGGGCTGCCATTTCCTTCTCCAGGGGATCTTATAAGCCTCTATTGTCTGGCTGCCTTTTGAGTCTCATATCTTTGTGGGGCTTCATTACTATTATACTTAGTATGAATGTAATTAAAATTGTTTTTCTCAAGTTAATCAGTCTTTTATTACAAGGGGTTTCAGCTAAGAACCTGGAAGGGTAGAGGGAAAAATATGTTTTCTTCTTGACACACATAAGAAATCAAATGCCAAATTGTTATCTCTCATTAATATTTATAATTTACCAAAAATCAGACATGTCGTTTGACCTATACCATCACTTTTTAATAAACCCAATCTTCTCAAGGCTTGTGAGTCCATGGTTCTGATATTTGAGTTTCTATTTTTGTTCTTTTATTCTTTCCTTTGGCTATAATTGAGTTGCTTTTATTTGCATATAACAGAGTGCTGGATATTATAGTACAAAGAAAAAAATTAAGACTCATCCTCTAGAAGTTTAAGAGGCAGTTGAAAAGTGAAAAGGAGAGCACAGAGAAAAACCTAGTATTTATTGAACACTGACTATACCGAGCTTAAAAGCTTTTCATTCATTGTCTCATTTCACCCTTACTATGAATACAAGCTTCTGAGGTGGGTCCAATAATGACTTATATCAATTGAAGTCTTTCGAGGTGCTTTATGTGTGTCCTGTTACACATATAATTTTTACAAAGTTCCTGTGAGGTCCTGACAATCAATGGGGCCCATAAGTCAACATTAAAAAAACTAAGATCATGACATCCAGTCCCATCACTTCATGGCAAATAGAAGGGAAAAAAGTGGAAGCAGTGACAGATTTTATTTTCTTGGGCTCCAAAATCACTGCAGATGGTGACTGCAGCCAGGAATTTAAAAGACGCTTGCTCCTTGGAAGAAAAGCCCTGACAAACCTAGAGAGCATATTAAAAAGCAGAGACATCACTTTGCTGTGATGCATAAGCTGTGATGTGCTGTGGTGTATAAGACTCTTGAGAGTCACTTGGACTGCAAGGAGATCCAACCAGACCATCCTAAAGGAGATCAGTTCTGGGTGTTCATTGGAAGGACTGATGATGAAGCTGAAACTCCAATACTTTGGTCACCTGATGCAAAGAGCTGACTCATTTGAAAAGACCCTGATGCTGGGAAAGATTGAAGGTGGGAGGAGAGGGGGATGACAGAGAATGAGATGGTTAGATGGCATCATTGACTCAGTTGACATGAGTCTGTGTAAACTCTGGGAGTTGGTGGTAGACATGGAGGCCTGGTGTGCTGCAGTCCATGGCGTCGCAAAGAAAAGCTGTGGTTTTTTCAGTAGTCATGTATGGATTCGAGAGCTGGACCATAAAGAAGGCTGAGCACTGAGGCAATGATGCTTTCGAACTGTGGCATTGGTGAAGACTCTTGAGAATCCCTCAGACTGCAAAGAGATCAAACCAATCAATCCTAAAGGAAATCAACCCTGAATATTCATTGGTAAGACCAATACTCCAGAACTTTGGCCACCTGATATGAAGAGCTGACTTACTGGAAAAGACTCTGATGCTGGCAAAAGGAGATGGGGGCCATAGAGGATGAAGATGGTTGGATAGCATCACGACTCAATGGATACGCATTTGAGCAAACTCCAAAAGATAGTGAAGGACAGGGGAGCCTGGCCTGCTGCCATCCATGGGGTCTCAAAGAGCCAGAATGACTTAGTGACTGACCAAAAATAACATTATATTGAAGGGGAAACTGAGTCACAGAGAAGTTATGCAATTTGCTCAAGGTTACCTGCCAGTTAGTGGTAGAGCAGAGGATTGGAAGCCAGGCAGTTTGACTGTAAAACCTGGATTTTTGCTGCCAAAATGAGGATACTGAGGCTTAGAAAGGAAAACGTAACCTGACCAAGACTATGTGGCTAATATTGAACTGTATTTAGTTTGACTCTAGGGCTCACACTCTTTTCCCTTATGCTATTGATACATACTGTCTCATAAAACAATGGGCTAACTCTTTAAACAGGAGATGGCAAGAATGAACGTCAACATTCTAGGAATCAGCAAACTAAAATGGATTGGAATGGGTGAATTTAACTCGGATGACCATTATATCTACTACTGCAGGCAGGAATCCCTCAGAAGAAATGGAGTAGCCATCATGGTCAACAAAAGAGTCCAAAATGCAATCTTGGATGCAATCTCAAAAACGACAGAATGATCTCTGTTCGTTTCCAAGGCAAACCATTCAATATCACAGTAATCCAAGTCTATGCCCCAACCACTAACACTGAAGAAGCTGAAGTTGAACAGTTCTATGAAGACCCACAAGAACTTTTAGAACTAAAACCCAAAAAAGATGTCCTTTTCATTATAGGGGACTGGAATGCAAAAGTAGGAAGTCAAAAAACACCTAGAGTAACAGGCAAATTTGGCCTTGGAATGCAGAATGAAGTAGGGCAAAGGCTAATAGAGTTTTGCCAAGAAAATGCACTGGTCATAGCAAACACCTTCTTCCGACAACACAAGAGAAGACTCTACACATGGACATCACTAGGTGGTCAACACCGAAATCAGATTGATTATATTCTTTGCAGCCAAAGATGGAGAAACTCTATACAGTCAACAAAAACAAGACCAGGAGCTGACTGTGGCTCAGATCATGAACTCCTTATTGCCAAATTCAGACTTAAATTTAAAAAAGTAGGGAAAACCACTCGACCATTCAGGTATGACCTAAATCAAATCCCTTATAATTATACAGTGGAAATGAGGAATAGATTTAAGGGACTAGATCTGATAGACAGAGTGCCTGATGAACTATGGAATGAGGTTCGTGACATTGCACGGAAGACAGGGATCAAGACCATCCCCATGGAAAAGAAATGCAAAAAAGCAAAATGGCTGTCTGGGGAGGCCTTACAAATAGCTGTGAAAAGAAGAGAGGCGAAAAGCAAAGGAGAAAAGGAAAGATATAAGCACCTGAATGCAGAGTTCCAAAGAATAGCAAGAAGAGATAAGAAAGCCTTCTTCAGTCTCTGATGCTGGGAGGGATTGGGGGCAGGAGGAGAAGGGAACGACCGAGGATGAGATGGCTGGATGGCATCACGGACTCGATGGACGTGAGTCTGAGTGAACTCCGGGAGTTGGTGATGGACAGGGAGGCCTGGCGTGCTGCGATTCATGGGGTCGCAAAGATTCAGACACGACTGAGCGACTGAACTGAACTGAACTCTTTAAAAGAACGGTGTAACAATGTCACATGATAGGGTATGGTGATGACAAGTTTAACAGAATTTCCAGATGTTTTCTTCCTTTTCAGGAAGAAAATTTTGTTATTTGCACTGTTCACAATGTCCTTTTGGATTTGCTCTTATGCTTTAACATTTTTGTCAATAATAAAGGCAATTAGTTCAACACACGGACCCTTCAATGCTCTGGGTTACTTGTCTTGCTGCCTTAATGATATGGATGGGCTCGATTTTTTTTGTGTTCCATTTGCTGTTTTATTGACATAACTATTGACGAAAGAAAACTCCATGCCCAGATGCATTCTTTGGCCTTAAATTGGCTTGATGGACAGACATTACCTTTGGACAATTAACCCTCTTCGTTGCAAAAGCCTTTCCAGACCATCTGTGTTCACAATGTATTGCTGCTAACATCTCCAATGTCTGAATTGATCTTTTCTCTAGCTTTTAGAGGTAGCAGCTTTTTTCGGTTTTATTTTTGCTTGTTTAGTTGCTCAGTCATGTCTGACTCTTTGTGACCCTGTGGATTGCAGCACGCCAGGCTTCCCTGTCCTTCACTATATCCCGTAGCTTGCTCAAACTCATGTCCATTGAGTCGGTGATGCCATCCTACCATCTCATCCTCTGTCGTCCCCTTCTCCTCCTGCCTCCAATCTTTCCCAGCATCAGGATCTTTTGCAATGAGTCAGCTCTTCGCATCAGGTGACCAAAGTATTGGAGCTTCAGCTTCAGCATCAGTCCTTCCAATAAATATTCAGGTTTGATTTCCTTTAGAATTGACTGGTTTGATCTCTTTGCAGCCCAAGGGCTCTCAAGAATCTTTTCTAACACCACAGCTCAAAAGCATCAATTTTTCAGTGCTCAGGCTTCTTTACAGTCCAGCTTTCACATCCATACATGACTACTGGAAAAACTATAGCTTTGACTAGATGAACCTTTGTTGGCAGAGTGATGTCTCTGCTTTTTAATATGCTGTCTGGGTTGGTCATAGTTCTTCTTCCAGGGAACAAGGTTCCACATTCAGTTGACATTGTCACTTTCTTCAGTTCATCAGTTTTGCCACCCTCTCTCCAACCAAATAAATAAATATACAAACCCATCTTGAACACTACATAGAAAGAAGAGAGATGAAGGGCACTTTGACCTGCAGAGATGTTGCATGTGGTGGTTGTGGTGGTGTGTGTGGATGTACATATGACAGTACATGCATGCTAAGTCACTTCAGTTGTGTCTGACTCTTTGTGACCCCCATGGACTGTAGCCTGCCAGGCTCCTCTGTCCATTGGATTTTCCAGGCAAGAATACTGGAGTGGATTGCCATGCCCTTCTCCAGGGGATCTCCCTAAGCCAGGGATAGAACCTGCATCTCTTATGTCTCCTGCATTGGCAGGTGGGTTCTTTACCACTAGAGCCACCTGGGAAGCCCACTTGTGACAGAGGAGAGTGCCAATAAGAAATGAAAAGACTCCTCAGAGTAGGCAGTGGCAGCAGCTTGAGATCTTCCTGGCAAGATGGAGCCGCCGAAACAACTGGGTGGCCTGAAAGTGGCACTGTCCAAGCTAGGCATCACCAAAACGACAAGCAGTGTGGCATCCAAGCTCTCCAAGATCCTAGCTGTTTGTAAACTCATTGTCCGAGTTCTCACTGTTGTTAGTCAGACTCAAAAAGAGAACCTCAGGAAATTCTGCAAGGGCAAGAAGTACAAGCCTCTGGATCTGTAGCCCAAGAAAGCACACGCTTCAGGTTCAACCAGCATGAGGACAGGTGAAGAACAAGAAATAGCAGGGGAAGAAACAGTTGTTCCACTGCTGAAGTTCGTGGTCAAGGCCTGAGCATCACAGAGTCAGTAAAACATAAACAAACAGGCAAAAAACAAAAAAGAGAGAGACTAAAAAACATGTGAAATGACATAGGAAATAAGGATGGGAAAGTTGTAGTTATTTTATTTGCTACAGTTCCTGTGCTGTCCAATCTAGAGATTTCCTTGAAGAGATTCCATGTTTCCCCATCAGTGCTATGGGAAGGAAAGGGTTCAATGAATTGACTATCAAAGCAAGACAGTTCTTTTTTCCCAACCCCAAAGAGAAGGATTTAGTTCCTTGCTCTGCTTGGAAAGAAAGAATGTATTTCCCAATATGTAACAAGTTATGTAAATCTTAATGAAACTTAAAATACCAGTTGAATACTGGTGATAGTGTTCTTTTAAAAATGTTCTTGTGGAGTACAAAGGACAGGATAATTCAAACTCCTTGCATGCTTTAGTTCTTTGACCTCTCATTAGTTTTAGCATTATAAACTGCCATTTGTTAGCAACCTAATTTGATTATTAGCCCCTCTGAGCTTACAGCACGCATTCTTTAGAGTGGACTCTGCATGACTCAGAACACATGTTGTTACTGCATACCTGAGATGGAAAATGGAAGAAAAAATTGCCTTGCTCCTGTGTGTTCACAAGTTACTCAAACCAAAGTGGTTAAGTGAAGGGAAAGCAGTTCCTTCCAATATCCATGGCTATAAGTTTGATAAAAGAAGATCAATGGGCCGTGTGACTAGTTCATTCTGGAATTAGCTTTATGAGGTATCATGGAGGGAGGAGGAGAAAGAATTTTGGTCCCTACAGTTTTATCATTATAAAAAGATTGGTTTGTCATATCACCTTTTGCCATGCAGCATAGAAAAATAAAAACTGGCATATTTCCTCAAGATATTTCCACAAATGATTGCAGAAACTTAGAGCTGGGGGCTACTAACACACTCATTCTTTGTCTCTCTGGATAGGTACTCTCATCTCAGGATTTTAATTAATTCCTCAATATTGCTACTAGGAATCTTGGCAAGTATAATCAAGCCAATGTCAATAAAACAACTTAACTTCTATTTCTTTTTAAGTGAGCAAATCGGAAAGTTGTGAGAAAGCAGAAAAGCATAAGAATAAGAATATGGAAATATACTCCTCACCCTTGCCAAGCATAAGTAACTGAAAAACTTAGTCCCACTGGCTCCATTACATACCAGATAATTCAAAGCAAGCAAGAAATCTTCAACTGTCCTGAGTTTGAGATCATGAGAGATTAATTGCAGTCAGAAATAAATCTTGAAAAATGAAGACAAGCACATACGTAACAATGGTGACAACAACAAAATACAATAGATTCTCTTAGTGAACTTCCTCTTAATCACCTTACTGGATTAACTGACACTCAGGACCGGGACAAATAGGCTCCATACACTAACTGCTTATAGTTAGTAGTGTGGTTAGAAATAGTGTGAGTAGAAGTGTTGAGTTTGCCCAGATACTTCTGCTTCAACAGTTTGAGTTGTATTCTTATTGAAAATTAGTTGAGTTTACTACTTTGCCAACAAAGGTCCGTCTAGTCAAGGCTATGGTTTTTCCTGTGGTCATGTATGGATGTGAGAGTAGGACTGTGAAGAAAGCTGAGCACTGAAGAATTGATGCTTTTGAGCTGTGGTGTTGGAGAAGGCTCTTGAGAGTCTTCTGGACTACAAAGAGATCCAACAAGTCCATTCTAAAGGAGATCAGTCCTGGGTGTTCATTGGAAGGACTGATGCTGAAGCTGAAACTCCAGTACTTTGGCCACCTCATGCGAAGAGTTGACTCATTGGAAAAGATTCTGATGCTGGGAGGGATTGGGGACAGGAGGAGAAGGGGATGACCGAGGATGAGATGGCTGGATGGCATCACGGACTCGATGGACGTGAGTCTGAGTGAACTCCGGGAGTTGGTGATGGACAGGGAGGCCTGGTATGCTGCAATTCATGGGGTTGAAAAGAATTGGACACGACTGAGCGACTGAACTGAACTGAACTGATTCTAAATTTATTTATGCCAGTTGTACATAATAATGTAATTATATGATTTAATTAAATATTATGTAAACTGATGAAATGTGAATACAAAATGAATTGTTGCTTCAATGATATCTAGGCTGAATGCCTTTGTAAGACTCAGTAAATGCAGGGTGCTAAAAAATATCTGTCAAATTAGGCATGGGTGAGAAAAAAGTAGAAGATGGGGGAAATTATAATAAGTAAGATTCTACATTCATATCACTTCACATGTTTTGTTTTTTACTTTATCTTATAGATAATTTCAAACATATCTAAAATTATAGTATAATTAAACCGGATATTCTCATCATCCAGCTTCAATAATTATCCCTACATGTCTAATCTTGCTTAAGCTATATCCACTCATTCCTTCACCAGAATTATTTTGAGGCAAATCTCAAATATCATATCACTTCCTCGCATAGGTCTTTTTTCATTCTCATTCCACTTTAAAGGAATCCAAACTAGAAATGATGGATGTAGCGAGTGCAAGCAAGATAGTGCAAAAGTATGAAAGTGAAACCATACTTGAGAAAAGGGCTGGAGGGTAGAAAAAAAAATTGTGGAATCTAAGTACTGGGGCCTAGAAGGGAGAAGCTATTTACTTATCCTGCTATCCAAAAAAAAAAAAAAAGGAAGGCATGATGAAGGTGGTGGAGTAGGAAGACCTTGAGAACAACTCTTCCCAATGGCACACCAAAATTACAAGTATTTACAGAGCAACTGTTTATGAGAATGACCTGAAGACTAGCATAAATGATAAAACTAAAGCTAAAAAGAAAGAACCACAGAAAGATGGGTAGGAATGGTGGAGATGGGGACTAGTCAAGACTCACACTCCTGGAAGAGGCAACCCACGCACGGGAGGATAATCACAATTGCAGAGGTTCTCCGCAAGAAGCGAGGGGTCTGAGCCACATGTCAAGCTTTCAAGGCTGGGGCTGCTCACTGGGGAGATGAGCCTGCAGAACATGTAATTTTGAAGACCAGTGCGGCTTAGGTATGGGAGAGGTAGAGGGCTGTCGGCAACAGTCCCTACTCTTAAAGGGCATATGCAAAATCTCATCCATTCCAAGACCAACACAGAGGCAGTAGTTTGAAAAGAGTCTGGTCAGACTCCCTTGCTGATGTTAGAGAGCCTCTTGGCTTGGTAGGAGGCAACTGGGCCTATCCTTAAGAACATCGACGCTGGTGGCAGCCATTTGGGGAGCCCGTTCTACTGTAAGGACACTGGGACTGGCAAGCACTATTTTGGAGTATCTTTTTAGCCTGTTGGTATCCAGGGTTTACTCATCCACTAGCAGACTGTCACCATCCCCGCGGCCTTCTGGGCTGGACAACCAGCCTGGGACTTCCTGGGACAAGCAGCCACTCTGGGGCCTGGCCCAACTCATCAGCAAGCCAGCACAAGCCTCAGGACACCCAGCCCCTGCATTCCAGCCCCTGATGCTGGAACCTAGCTCTACACCAGTGGGTTGGCAGCCACCACGTAAAGAAGGGCCTAGCAACCCAGTGGGCCAGGGGCCAGCTACGCCTACCAGTGCATCCATCGTAGCCAGCCCTGCTGCAACAGAAGGGCCCATGTAACCCACAAAAGGGGACAACTAGAGCACATAACTCAGGTGACTAGATGGTCGTGTGTTGTTGAACCCCATAAAATGTCTGCTATATAAGGCTATTTCTCCAAAGTCAGGAACTGTAACTGACCTACCTAATATTTAAAAATAGAAAGAACTAAGCAAAATGAGGAGACAGAGGACTATGATAAAGCCACAGAAGAAGAACTAAGCAAAATGAAGAAGAATCTACTTGATAAAGAGTTCAAGGTAATAATCATAAAAGGATATTCAATGAATTCCAAATGGGATGAACACAGTGAGAAGCTTAACAGAGAGTCTGGAAATATAAGAGCTTCCCTGGTGGCTCAAATGGTAAAGAATCTGCCTGCAATGCAGGAGACCCAAGTTCGATCACTGAATTGGGAAGCTCCCCTGGAGAAAGGAATGGCTACTCACTCCATTATTCTTGCCTGAAGAATTCCATGGACAGAGGAGCCTGGCAGGCTACAGTCCATGGGATCCCAAAGAGTCAGACATGACTGAACGACTAACATTTTTACTTTCACTTTGGAAATATAAAGATGAATGAAATGAAGTTGAACAATGCAATCACTGAAGAAAAAGTACACTAGAAGGAATCAACAGTCTATTAAATGATGCAGAAGAACACATCGGCAAACTAGAAGACAGAGTAGTGGAGAACACTCAAGCTGAACAGAAAAAAAGAATTTTAAAACATGAAGACAGTGTAAGAGACCTCTGGGACAACATCAAGAGTACTAATATTTACATTACGGTGGTCTCAGAAGGCAAGAGAGAGAGGTAGGGGCAGAGAACTTACTTATTTGAAGGATTAATAGTTAAAAACTTCCCTAACCTGGGAAAAGATTGAGGCATCTTGGTCAAGGGAATACAAAGCTCCAAATAAGATGAATCCAAAGAGGTCCACATCAAGACACAGTATAATTAAAATGGCAAAAACTAAAGAGAGGACCCTAAAAATAGAGAAAAACAACTAGCTATGTACAAGGGAACTCCTGTAAGACTCTCAACTGTCTTTTCAGCATAAATAAATATGCTGTAAAGATATATTTCACAACACAGGGAATATGGCCAACATTTATAATAACTATAAGAGGAGCATAACCTTTAAAGGCTGTGAATCACTACATTGTATACTTGTAACTCGCAATATTGTAAAGCAACTATATTTCAATTAAAAATGAAATAAATAAAAAGCAAAACAAATGAACAAACAGAACAAAATAGAAACAGAGTCCTAGATATGGAGAAGAAATAGGTCTTTGCCAGAAGGGAGAGTGATAGAAGGCTGAGCAAAATAGGTGAAGGAGACTGAAATACAAATGCCCAATAATAAAATAAATAAATCATGTGCTCAGTCGTTCAGTTGTGTCCAACTCTTGGAGATGTAAAATACAGCATAGTGAATATGGTCAATAATATGTCAATAAATTTGTCTGGTGATAGATAGTAACTAGATTTATTGTGATGGTCCTTTTATAATGTATAAAAATATAAAATCACTATGCTGTACACCTGAGACTAATATAATATTGTAAGTCAATTATACTTCAATAAAATATTTTTCATATAAAATATTTGAGATACAATATATTTTACTGATTGTTTTAGTCACTTAGAAAATGAGCAGGTAAATGACCTGAATGGCTCCTCCAGCCACATTGTGCCGCATGAAAGCAGAGGAAGTTGAGAGAGAAAGAGTGGAGCCAGAAGGGCAGAGATGAGAGGATTTTCAAGACAGTGAACAATGGTTTGTGATTTAACAGGTAAATTTCCGGTTCCTCATTTTCTGACTGGGCTTTGGTGGATTTCCATGAGGTTGTTGGTTGCAGTCTTTTATTAAACCCCCTTCTATTTAAGCTTGTCTGAATATATTCCTGTTCTTTGAGGCCAACAATTACTGACTGAGAAACAGGATAGGCTCTGATATAGAGGGTGTAAGGAGAGAATCAAAAGGCACAGACCAAAAACACTTTACAGTTTAAACCAAATATAGCGTTTGGCTAAGTTCTCTTGGCAAGTCCCTGTCGTGTCTGTGTAAGTGTATGCACACTCATGTGTATGTATGTATTTATGCCTTTAATATCCACTAATATGCGTGCTTTCTATACAGCACTGAGGGCTATTCCAGCTTAATAGACTTATTCACATATAATATTAAACAGGAAGGAATTATCTACAGGTAAACTCACGACTATGGACCAGGATAAGTTTACATTATTTTCTTCATGTTTTTACTGCTATGCTCCTCCATTGTTTTAAAGTTGCCTATGAACCTGAAAAAGAACATTTTCTATTTCGATTCTATTTCATTCTACATGAACCAATTCTGGGCTGGTAATAGAAGATAAGTGAAAATGTTAGTCGCTCAGTCCTGTCCGACTCTTTGTGGCCCCATGGACTGCAGCCCAGCAGGCTCCTCTGTTCACAGAGTTCTCGAGGCACGAATACTGGAGTGGGTAGCCATTCCCTTCTCCAGGGGATCTTTCTGACCCAGGGGTTAATGCTCCCAAACTCTCATGTTCAACTATTATGTAGAGTTCAACTTAACTCTTTCTGTCAACTATGTTTCATACATGAAAAAAACTAAAACTCAGAGAAGTTATCTTGTCCAAAGTTGCACATCTAGTGAGCGGCAGCGTGAGGCGCTCTTTCTATGGCAGGAAAGGGTGTTTCTTACTATAGGAAGGCTGGTTTCCCTCCAGCCTTTAGCGCAATAGCATTTGAGTATGAAAGCGGAATGGAAGACACAGGTTAAAATAAGGCAAGTGACATTCTTCCATGATGAAGAAATAGTTAATAGTATTACAGACAGAATTCCTTTAACTTAGCATTCTGTTAATTAATCACACAGACTATTAAATGGTAATATATCTACTGAGGAAAATATGCTTTATTCAAGACAGAACAGGGATGATCACACTCTTATGTTCAAATTGTAAGAAAACATCTTTGTCCACATGGCTTTAATTTGAGTTTTAAGTCATAGGCAAATTTGAATCATCCCTGATCTGACCTTAGCCTCTTTTGTATTTATCGCTATTATCTGAAATATTGGTGGCATTAGGGGTAAGGAACCCACCTGCCAACGCAGGAGACATAAGAGACACGAGTTCGATCCCTGGGTTGGGAAGATCCTCAAGAGAAGAAAACGGCAATCCACTCCAGTATTCTTGCCTAGAGAATCCCCTGGACAGAGGAGGCTGGCGGGCTACATTCCGTGGAGTCACAAAGAGTCGGACATGACTAAAGAGACTTGGCACACACCTACAACATTCACTCTGCTTTTCTTATGAAATGCCTCCAGTGGAAATGTCAGGGAGTAATTTGTATTTTGAATAAGAATTAGGAAGTCTCCAGTGGAGGAAAATCTGGAAGGATATTCAGGAAATCTGGTTGTAACATTTTGTAAACGGCATACGTAGATTCATCACTGGTCAGGTAGGTCTTGGCTTTTGTGCACAGTTTCCTAGAGGAAACCACTTCCCTTACCTGGATCTCAGTTTAGGGCTTCCAAATTGATCAACCTTGTCTAAATTATCTCTATAAATCTTTCCTAATTTGATAGTTTTGCTTTCTATGAAATAAATTTTCCAAAACAATAGCTCACCGAAGGAGAATTATATTACTCTTTTTCTTTTAAGAAAGGCACTTAATTGGATGGGAATGCATTTCCTAGAAGCTGGTGAATCTAGTATTTGAAGGATACCAGCCTAGTTTGTACTGACATCTTATGTGACTTCCCCTAGACATGACACAATCTGACAGGACTCTTCCTTACAGCTCATCTGGCCCAGAGGTTAGGCATGTTCATTTGCTTATATCAGGGCCCCGCATACACATGTCTGCCAACACTTCTAGCACTTGGGGAAAAGACAAACTGCAGAGAGGCTTGGCATTTTACCTTTCTGTTTGTTCTTGGCAAGATTGCTTTTTCCATTGCAATTTCATGAGCATTGTATGGTTCCTATTGAATGACTAAAATGTATTTTTTGTTGGTGTATGACAGAGAAATATCATTCTCCTTTAAAAAAAAATTGGGGGAATAGTCTGTTTAATTTCTAAGGCTACCATTCATTCAAAAATATTAAATGCATTTTAAACAGAGAACAAATCTTTGTCACACAATGAAGGCAACTTCTAGAAAATTCCACGTGGCCAATTTCTAGTTTCCTTTAGGAAATACAGAGCCAAACCCCTCTTAACTCTACCCTCCAGGTGGCTCAGTGGTAAAGAATCTGCCTGCCAGTGTAGGAGATGCAAGAGACCTGGGTTCGACCTCTGGGTCAGGAAGATCCCCTGGAGAGGGGAATGGTAAACCACTCCAGCATTCTTGCCTGGAGAATCCCATGGACAGAGGCGCCCTGATGGACTACAGTCCATGGGGTCACAAAGAGTTGGATATGGCTGAGCTACTGAGAATGGCACAGCAGTCACCCGGTACAGAGCTTCCCTACAAATCAATCCACTGAAGCTTTGCTAAGTCTAATTTCTCTGTCCTCATAAATCTACATTCAGCATTAATGGCAAAACTGAAGATGAGATTGTGGCAAGTCTGTCAGACATGCATTTTTTTAAAAAACTTTTACATACTAATCGTTCATTTTTGAGTCCTGGGAAAAGTCAAAATAATATGTTTGATTATCAGTGGTATCTCTGTCCCCAGGGTAACAACTTTGGTTTCTGTGACATTCAAATTATGTTCTTAAGCCTGAACCTTTTTATTTTTACACGAATTGTCTTTTCTCACACCAGTTTTTCTTGAATATGCTCTCGATGTACCTTCCATGCTCTTTTACATCATGTCTAACAGTATATATTCGATTGCTTGTTACGTGAAATCAGAAGGCTTTATGGTATATGGTTAAATTCAGTGCTACTATATTCTGGAAACAGCGTTCATCTTTCTAACTGGCTGCTGAAGCAGCACTACCAAGAGGGAAGTTCTGGCTTCATTCAGGTGTCATTTTTTCGCTTCAAACAGTTTTCTTAGACATTTTTTTGCTGTGATTTTTTTTATTACAATAGAAAACAGCTAATAAATAATATTTCACTGCATTCTTCTCTGGATACAGCCTCCCCTCTTTTTTTAAGATCAGAATTTTGAATCAGGAGTATGCTGGTAAATATATTTACCATATATTATATATATACACACACATATATATATTATATATATAGTTACTAAGGGATTGCAACCTCCCAATCCTGTATGGGACAGTGACATTTAGAATATATACTATAGGTTACATTTCTGATATTTTGATTAACATGTTTGTTTCAGTTTTTGAGAATTTTCATATGTTTTTGAAAGGGTCAGAGAGGCATCTGTGACTTCAAAAGTACTGCAGTCTTTTCCAGGTTATATCACATTCTAGACAATAATAGGAATAATGGAAAAAATGGCAGAGTAAGGAAATACCCTATTTCTTTAGGATAGAAATACTCCTATTTCTATCATCTCAGAGCTTATGGGGAAAAAAACATATTTTTGTGAAGATTTTTAAAGTGTAGACTACCAAGAACTATCAAGAATATACAGAGTATATTAGAAACGCTATACATTAGAAAAAAATTAGATAGAAATTTCTCTTGAGGAGACAGGTTGCCCTTCACGCTCCTATAACAACACAGCTTTTAGAAAGAACAAGTCTTTACCTACTTGCAATTGAGTAGTCACTGAGCAGTTGTTGGACTGAATTGACCAGTTATTTACATCTCTACAGTTTGACATCTTGTTTGTTCTCCTATTGAGTTAGGATGAGTACCTCTGTATGTTATTTCTAACACTGGAGGAGTTACCATGCTGGGCCCTGCTCCAATTTTTTCGATTTTTGCTATAAGCAAAATACAGTGTTCATTAATCAAAACAGTGAAGGTAAACCCTTCAATGTAGCTGAATGAAATCAGTGGAAAAAGGCACTTCTGGGACACAAAATGGCAGGAAACAAAATGTTTGGGATTTTTGGATTCTTCCCAAGTGAAATGACCTCAGCATTATACAAACTTGGGCACGAACCAAGTTTCCTCCATAGCACATCCCTCATTGTAGCTCAGATATGAAGTCGCTTGACCCCTGAGTGCTGCATTATGATGGCAAGCAGTTCTCTGCCCCTTCCTGGTGTGTATGAAACAATTTGCTCACCTCCAGGGCCAGAGCTGATTCAACGGCTTCTACAGCCCCTGGAGCACCTTGTCAGGAACAGTTCAGACAACACTTCAATAGGAAGTGTAAGAATTAAAAGACCAGCTTAGCCATGTGAGTGGTTCAGGGAGAGGAGCTCAGAGATATCTGCTTTTTCCTTTTCTTTGTGTACTTAGTTGGTGATAGTCTCTGATCTGAATCCATCATTCCAATCCACCAAATTAGAAGCATGCATGAACTCTAAGTATACCCCAGATAGTGTGTAGGGAAGGCACTATGTGCACGTTCTCCAGATTCTTCCCACACACCATGACATTGTGATTGTGGACTTGGATGTTTCTTCTATAGAGCTTTTTCTCCATGTGTGGCTGCAGTATCCTTTCCAAACTGTTCTGACTTCAACTTTCAGTTAAACTGATTAGCAATTGTCTGCCCAGTGACAGGAACAGAATTTTCCATGTCTTAGGAGTTCAGTTAATTAGTTCTGCCCAAAGTTACAACTGATGAGGTTCTATAAATATTTTGTTTTCATGTGTATAGAGATAGCCTAGGTCTAGTTTCTTTGTGTTACTTAATAGATCACAAGCTTCTTGACTTTAAGAAATTTGTCTTTTATTTGAATTGTGAACTGGTACTGTTTGGCAATCATAGCTGTATCTGTTATTGGGTGTGTATCACAACAAATATAATTTAATCAATAGCAGTGGTCCCAGTTGAGCCTGACATTCTTACATACCTGAGTGCATCTAATTAGCTGATAGGACCACAGGGTCCATTTAAATGAGTTTTGTCACCTGGAGGGAAGAGGCCTAGGAGAAGGAAAAGAGGAGGCATGGAAAGAGTGAGATGAGCCCATGAGGAAATGGCAGGGATAAACTTGTAAGTGGGCAGTTGGTTGGCAAAGATGAGATGGAGAAGGGGTGGGGAGGGTGGCTCAATGTTTGTTCCTTGATCTATTCCCAAAGAATTTTTGAGTAGAAGCATTGCAAGCACAAGAAGAAAGACTTGAATTTACAAAGGACTTGTGAGGCACGTGTCATGTGGTCAGGCTTTAGCCTTAATGAGTCAGTCATAGGACACAGAAGTATTTAAATGTGATACAGTGAGAATTTAATGAAAAGTAATGAGTAGCCTCTTGAGTGCTGAGATGGGCCCTCTCCCAGGCTAAAATCATAGAACAGGCAGCAACTTCATGGTATTTAACTCCTCTAACATTGCAGATCTCTATTTCTGCCTAGGATGCATTCACCGGGGGTTCCCAGGTAGCTCAGTGGTAAAGAATCCACTGGCCAATGCAGGAGATGGAGGTTCAATCCCTGGGTCAGGAAGATCCCCTGGAGAAGGAAATGGCAACCCATTCCAGTGTTCTTGCTTGTAAAATTCCATGGATGGAGGAGCTTGGCAGGTTGCAGTCCATGGGTTGCAAAGAGTCAGACAAGATTGAACACATACACACATTCATTCACTACTGACTTTCTTGTGCTGCTGGCATATATTCTTGCCAATCCTGTTTGCTGGTTTGACAAAACTCCAAGTGAAAGTAACCTTGAATGAAGTCTAAGTCTTCATTGTTTCCAGTCTTTAATGAACCAGCCATGGTGGTCAGGTGACCACATATGATACAAAATGTCCAGTATATGGGCACAGTGTGGTCTCAGCTCAATGAACAATGGAAGCATTTGAAATAATTATAACATCTCTTTCACACCTCTAACATTTATAGCTTCAGGAGCAGCAAGAGAATGTGGGATGGACATGGAGGGCACCACAGCAAGAAGCAGCTAGATCATGATAAGATGCCACCCTCCAGTGGTTGTATGGTAACCCAAATTAATGAGATAAATGAAAATGTCCAGTAAAGAGATTATGAGAGGAGTCTGTAAGTTCACAGGGAACACCCCTAAGTATACCCATAAATAGCTTGATAAGGCTTGATGTGCAGGACAAAGAGGACACCCATATCTCCTTCATTATCCATTATTTAAATTACTGCTACTGTTGCCCTTCCACCTTTCCTGAAATAATAATCTCTTGTATTTATGTAACCTTTGCAGCATATAAGTGCTTTCACATGCTTTCACTCACTTAATGCTGAGAGCAGTTCTGTGACACAGCAAAGTATTATGATCATTACACAGATAAAGAAATCTATGATATAGAGAGTTGATAACATTTCCTTAAAGTAACATCTCTAGAGAGTTGATGAACCAGGTGTAGAACTTAAGCCTTCTGTAGAAGGCAGAATAATGCCCCCACCCCCTAAAGATGTCCGTGTCCTAATCCCTGAAACCTGTGAATAAGTTAACTTCCATGTCAAAAGGGCTTCCCAGGTGGCTCAGTGGTAAAGAATCCGCCTGTCAATGCAGGAGATGCAGGAGACTTGGGTTTGATCTCTGGGTTGGGAAGATCCCCTGGAGCAGCAAATGGTAACCCACTCTAGCATTCTTGCCTGGGAAATCCCATGGACAGAAGAACCTGGAGGGCGACAGTCCATGGGGCTGCAGAGTCAGACATGACTGAGCATGCATGCATGCATGTCAAAAGAGACTTTACAGTTGTGAACACAATTAAGGATCTTGATATGTGGAGATTATTCTGGATTATCAAATCATATGAATTCTTAAACTCAGAGAACCTTTCCCAGCTAAGGTCAGAAAGAGATGTGATAATGGAAGAAAAGTCAGAGAAAGATTTGACTTTATTGACTTTGAAGATGGAGAAGAGCACAAAAAATTAAGATATGCAAGTGGCCTTTAGAATCCTATCAGCTTTAATAAATTATGACAAACATAATGCTAAAAGCAACACAAATTTATTATCTTACCATTCTGAAAGCCGGAAGTCCAAAATAGGCCTTGCAGGCTAAAATCAAGGTGTCAACAGTGCTACATTCTTTCTGAAGGCTTTCGGAGAAGATCTACTTGTTTGCCTTTTCAAGCTAATAGAGACAGCAAAGGAGAGATCAAGATGGTGGAGTAAGAGGATATGGAGGTCACCTCCTTCATGAACACATTAGAATACATGTGGAATAATTAATTCCTAGAGAAAATTTGACTGGAAACTGGCAGAAGGACTCCTGTACAACCAAGGCTGTAAGAAAGATACACACATGCTTGGGTAGGAAGCAAAGAAAAGGGATTGGGTCAGGACCTGTGCCCCTGGGAGAGGATTCAGAGGAAACTGGAAATCACACAGGTGGACACCTGCTCTGGAGAGTAAGCAGTACCAGCCACAGATTGACTCCCAGTCCTGGGGTCCTGTGAGGAAGAGACAAACCCCCTTCACTGGTCTGAGGACCACTGGGACAGATAGAGAGACTGTGGGAAGCCTGGACTCTGCTCATTAGGAGCATGCATGCCTTGGTTTGGCCTGTAGGCAGGGCAGAAAGAGGTCTGCTCTAGCAGCTACTGGGTTTCCCACAAGCGCCTAGCAGCTCCCCCTAGCCGAAGCTGAGCAAATGTTCTTGGCTCTTCTTACTGTGTACCACAGCATAGCGTGGCATCTGGGGTGGCCATGACCGAGGGAGAGATTCAGCTGTGGGATGCAGAGGTGACCCAGTCCCAGGATGGAGCCTGGGTTGGTGTGGTCGTGGTGACTGTTGGCACTTTCTCAAACAGCACCTGAGAAGCCACCTAGATCTCTAATGGTGGACACTCCACCACAGCTCACCTGCTGGCACATGCCAAGAGTCCACGTAAGCCCTCACCAGGCCTGTAGAGAAGTTTCTTGGCAGGACAGGAGTGACACAGGCTGGGGACAGTGGTCAGCTGTGAGGGATAAAGGAGACTTGCATCAGAGGCTGCCTGAGCAGAGACATAAGTGCCTACACTGGCAGCACATCGCCTCTGTGTGTCTGTGGATCTCACTTGCTCCAGTACTCCCCTCTTCTGAGGCGCAGGTCCAAGTATGAGGGGAGGGAAAAATACACACTTAAAGGAAGCAGAGCCAGCTTGGGCTGACTCTCAGGGCTTCTGCTTCAGCAACTTGGAGTCAGACTCTACTCTGATAAGGTGATGATGGCTACTGAGCAGAGGGAAAGCCCTGATTAACACCTGGTGCCAGTTCTAGCATCTGCATCTCCAGCCCCACCTCCTACCAAAGTGATAGTTGCCAACACATCTTGAAGAAACACACGACTTGCATCCACATCAAATCTAGCTCTCCCATAAGGGGCATTGGACACACACAGTCTGCATAGGGATGCTCCCACATAAGAACACCCCTTCAAGACGACAGTAGGTAATTGTCTCACCTAAACTCATAAAGGCAGAGAAAATTAAGCAAAATGAAAAGGCAGATGAACTACTCTCAAGAGAAAAACTCTGAAGAATAATACATAATGAAACAAAACCAATCTGCCAGACAAAATATTCAAAATACTCGTGATAAAAATGTTAACAGTATTAGGGAAAGAATTGAAGCAAACAGTGAGCATTTCAAATAAGGAACTAGAAAATATAAAATATCAAATCAAATGAATATTTTAATAGCTAAAATATAAAACACACTAGAAGAAATGAACACCAGACTAAGTCATACAGAAGAACATATAAGTGACCTGCAAGGTAGAATAATGGAAATCACCCAATCAGAACAGGAAAAACAAAAACAAATTATAAAAAAAATGAAAGCAATTTAAGAGATCTTTGGGATAACATTAAGTGTACCAACACTTGCATTATAGGGGTTCTAGATGAAGAGAGTTAAAAGGATATTAAAAATGTGTCTAAGGAAACTATGACTGAAAACTTCTCAAATCTGAAGAAAGAAACAGATGTCTAGGTACAGGAAGCATGTGTGTGCTTAGTTGCTCAGCTGTGTCCAACTCTTTGCTATCCCATGGACTACAGCCCACCAGGCTCCTTTGTCTAGGCATTCTCCAGGCAAGAATACTAGAATGGGTTACCATACTCTCCTTCAGGGGGTCTTCTCAACCCAGGGATTGAACCCAGGTCTCCCACAATACAGGTGGATTCTTTACCATCTGACCCACTAGGGAAGCCCAAGAATACTGGAGTAGGTAGCTTATCCCTTCTCCAGGGGATTTTCCTGACCCAGGAACTGAACCGGGGCCTCCTGCTTTGCAGATGGATTCTTCACCAACTGAGCTACCAGGAAAGCTCAACAAGAAGCACGGAGGGTTCCAAACAAGATGAACCCAAACAGACCCACATCCAGACATATCATAATTCAAATGGCAAAATATAAAGACAGAATTATAAAGGCAGCAAGAGAAAAATAAGGAGTCATATGTAATGAAATCCCCATAAAGCTATCAGCTGACTTCTCTGCAGAAATTTTGCAGGCCAGAGGGTGTGGCATGATAGTCCAAAGCCTGAAGGGAATACCATGTAACCTAAGATACTCTATGAAGCAATATTATCATTTAGAATTGAAGGAGAGATAAAGAATTTCTCAGAGAGCAAAAATATTGACAAAAGAAGTTCCAGATAATGCAAAGAAATGGAAAGACATCCTGTGTTCATGGATTGAAAGAATCAATACTTTGAAAGTGTGTATACTACCCAAAGAAATCTATACTACCCAAATAGGGATTTAATACAATTATTATTAAAATACTTATGACATTTTTTTTACAGAACTAGAACAAATAATCCTAAAATTCATTTGGAATCACAGAAGACCCAAATTGCCAAAGCAATCTTGAGAATAAAGTACAAAGCAGGAGGAATTATCCTCCCAGAGTTCAGACTATAATACAAAGCTACAGTAATCAAAACAGTATGTTACTAGCACAACAGCACACATAGATCAATGGAACAAAATAGCCCAGAAAGAAAACCACGAAACTATGGTTAATTAATCTACAACAAGGAGGCAAGAATATACACTGGAGAAAATACAATGTCTTCAATAAGTGGTACTGAGAAAATAGGACAGCTACATATAAAACAATGAGATTAGAACATTTCCTCACACCATATAAAAATAAATTCAAAATGGATTAAAGACCTAAATGTGAGATGGAAACCATAAAACTTCTAGAAGAGAACATAGGGAGAACACCCTTTGACATAAATTGTAGCAATATTTTTTTGGATCTGTCTCCTAAGACAAAAACAATTAAGAAATAAACAAATGGGACCCAATTAAAGTTAAAAGCTTTTGCACAGTAAAGGAAACTACTGACAAAATGAAAAGACAATCTTCTAAATGAGATAAACTATATGCAAATTATATGACTGACAAGGGATTAATATTCAAAACATATAAACAGCTCAGACAACTCAATGTCAAAAAAAAAGAAAATTAAAAAATGGGCAAAGACCTGAATAGAAAAGATTTTTCCCAAGAAGACATGCAGATGGCTAACATGAAAAGATGTCCAGCATCACTAATTATTACTACTTCCCTGGTGGCTCAGATGGTAAAGCGTCTGTCTACAATGCTGGAGACCCGGGTTCGATCCCTCTGTCAGGAAGATCCGCTGGAGAAGGAAATGGCAATCCACTCCAGTACTATTGCCTGGAAAATCCCATGGACAGAGGAGCCTGGTAGGCTACAGTCCATGGGGCCACAGAGTCGGACATGATGAGGTATCACCTCATACCTGTCAGAATGGCCACCATCAAAAAGTCTATAAATAACAAATGTTGGAGCAAATGTAGAGAACAAAGAACTCTTATACACTGTTGGTAAGAATGTAAACTGGTGTATCCACTATGGAAAATGGTATGTAGTTTCCTCAAAAAACTAAAAATAGAACTATCATATGATCTAGCAATTCCACTCATGGGTTTATATCCAGAAAAAACAAACAAAAAAATAATTTGAAAAGCTATATGAACCATAATGTTCCTTGCAGCATTATTTACAATAGCCAAGACTTGGAAACAACCCAAGTGTCCATCAACAGTTGAACAGATAAAGCAGATGTGATAAACAAATTCAATGAAATATTACTCAGTCATACAAAAGAATGAAATTTGGCCATTGCTGCATTGTGAATGGACCTAGAGAATATTATGCTTAGTGAAATGTCAGAGAGAGGAAGACAAATACTGTATGATATCATTTATATGTAGAGTCTCAAACATAGTGCAAATGAATATTTACAGCAGAACAACTTCAGAAAACAAACCAGTGGTTCCCAGTGTGGAGAGGGAAGACGGAGGGAAAAGATAGTGGTATGGGATTAGTAGATATAAACTACCATGTATAAAATACATAAGCAACCAGGATATAGTGTATAACACAGGAAATTATAGCCATTATCTTGTAGTAACATTTAGTGGAATATAATCTGTAAAAATTCTGAATCACTATACTGTACATATGAAATTTGCATATTGTAAGTCAATTATATTTCAATAAAATAAAAATACAGTCTTCTAGAGGACAGCTACAGTCCTTGGCTCCTGGATCCCTTCCTCCATCTTTAAAGTGCTTCACTCCATCCTCTGCTTCTGTCATATCTCTTTCTCACTCTTTCTTTCTCTCTCTCTCTCTCAAGTTTGCTCCCATGGTAAGGATGTTAGGATCATCCAGATAATCCACTATCATCTTCAGAAAGGATTTTGGTCTTGCTGATACCTTGATTTTAGCCCAGTGAGACCCACGTTAGACTTCTGACCTATACAATATGATAGTACATTTGTATTGCTTAAGGCACAAAGTTAGTGGTAATTTGTTATAGCAGTAGTAGAAAATTAATACATCTTCCAATTGTCATACTGAGGAGTTAAAGTATCATTTAAGAACTTTGGTGCATTTTGAGGTGTATCTCCTTGGCATTTATTAATTAGTTCAGGCTGAACCTTGAGCTTTGTGAATCCAGAAGTTTTCCTCCTAGTAAAAAATCTTAACTGGCACATGTGCTATTGTTTTGAATTTATATCACATTGCACATGCTCAGGAGAAGGCAATGGCACCCCACTCCAGTACTCTTGCCTGGAAAATCCCATGGATGGAGGAGCCTGGTGGGCTGCAGTCCATGGGGTCGCGAAGAGTTGGACACGACTGAGCGACTTCACTTTCACTTTTCACTTTCATGCATTGGAGAAGGAAATGGCGACCCACTCCAGTGTTCTTGCTGGAGAATCCCAGGGACGGGGAAGTCTGGTGGGCTGCCGTCTATGGGGTCGCACAGCGTCGGACATGACTGAAGCGACTTAGCAGCAGCAGCAGCAACACATGCTCATGACTTTTTACTTTGTATCATGTGTATCTTTAGTCCCATTTTGCAGATGCCTGGCCTGAGGCACTGATAAGAATTAGAAACACAGCACTTATTTCCCCAGCTTGCTACTTAATATTCTGAGTCATCTTCTCTGTTATAAAACTCTATAGGCACAACTAAAGAAAACTACTGGAGACAAAGATTTTGATGGAGAAAATTATCTGAGAGTGAAGATTTGGAAAAACAAAATAGACACAGCAACAGAAAGAGCAAAATGCTGTGTATGTCCTATGTTTACCAACTACATTTTACTTCTCTCTGGTAGTTAATCCTGCTTGTTTCATGAATAGCATAAAATGTGAAAAGAAGATGAAGAATTAGAGAAAATTATAATTTTAATGTGAACAAGATGGATAAAATGGTACGTTTTTATGTTTGGGTATCAGATGCATTTATACAAGCACTGGTTTATAAGTCAGTTGTGCCACAAATTTACAAGTCTCAAAATAGCTCGTCAGCAATCTGGAAGCTCTTGCCCTATCTCACCATGTCCCAAGAATAAAGATTCAGCAGTCATAGCCTAACCGATGAAATTGTTGCTGCTGAAGGAAGATACAATTCAGTTCTTACTCTCTCATAGGAAGATTGGCTCAGCAGAGCTAACAGGAGGGGGAAGAATGTTCAATTGTCAGTAAGTGAAAGAAATAGGTCTCAAAGCACACAAGAAAGATCTGAGGGGTAAAAGAAATTTGTTTCCTATGTTGTCAGTCTCTGGACCAACACAATGACTTCAGACACAAGAAGCAAAATGGCCATAGTATGCACAAGCTAGTGAATTCATTGCAACTGATTGTCTAGGATTTACTACTCCTGAAAGCAGCTTGTCAAATTCCTTTTAGGAATATATAGCTCCTGCAGACAAGCTCCACTCTAGAAGATGCTCAGATTAAACAGACACACAAGCCACGTCCAACACGTACTATCAGGTTCAGACCCAATCCCTCAAGACAAGGCCAGGTGCAGGTATACTTGTAGAAAGTTCTATGTGCTCCTGAACCTCTCAGGATCTCGTTAGCCCCATTGTCTAGATGGGAAAGCTGACATTAGACAGTTATACCTGCATGAATAGGAGGTGACAGAGCTGGGACTTGAGCCCAGGCCTTCTTGGCTCCCCATCCAATGCTGTTTGCTGCCTTACAGGGAAATGTTAATAAAGTTTGGCCAGTGGTGACTCTGTGAGAAAAAAGCTAAATAACATGATATGCGAATAGATTCTTGAGTGTGTGTGCAGGAGTAAAATGCTGTGCATCACATCTTACTACTGAGTAGGAACTTTTTTCCTCTAGTTTTAAAAAAGTTGCTTCTAATTGGGTCGTTATGTGTTCAGTGCTTCACATATTTCACATTGTCATCCTTTTCACTACAAAGAAAATAAGCACATTTGAGTATAAAGTATTTCCTAGTAAATTAATTTCCTGGGCAAGAAAGTTTTAAAAGAAATTCTATTTATCATTTGAAATTAGGATGAACATCAGCACCAGTCAATTTTTAAAATTATTTGTTTATTTTTTGGCTGTGCCGCGCAGCATGTCAGGGATCTTACTTCCCTGACTGTGGATTGAACCTGCGCCCCCTACATTGGAAGCACGTAGTCTTAACCACCGGACTGCCAGGGAAGTCCCCAGCAGTCAATTTTTAATTAAAATTTTTATTTTGAAGTAATATCAAACTTACGGTAAAGTTGCAAGACCAATATAGAAAACTCCTGATTGCCCTTTACTTAGATTCAGCCATCACTAATATTTAATATTTTGCTACATTTATTTGCTTTATTAGTCTCTCTCTGTCCTCTTTATTTGCATCTCTGCGTGTCTTTTTGTCTTTCTATATTTATTTATTTATACATTTATATAAGCATTTTAAGACAAACTATATCAGAAAATGCTCATAAGCTTTTATTTATTCTTTGTGTCTTTCCTAAAAAGAAGAGATTTTCTTATATAAGCACAGTGCAGCTATCAAATTTAGGAAATTTAGAGTGCAGTTGAGTTTTGTATAGCATGTTCTTCAATTTAAGTTTCTCCACTGTTTCCTCATAATTAGGTTCAAGGGAGACTATAAAAACAGTCTTGAGTCCATTTCAGGGAAGTGTCTACAGAGACACATGTTGTCTATCTGCCCTTCACTGATGAGGTTAATTTTGATCATTGGTCAACATTTTATCTGTTTCATTCATAATATAGTTACTACTTCCCCTTTGCAACTAATAAAGAAATTGTAGGGAGACATTTTAAGACCATACATATAACCTGTTTGTCATCCATTCTCCTACCTTAAATTTAGCATCAACTGCTAATTTTGCCTAAACGGATCTTTATTATAATGGTTAAAAAATAGTGCTTTTCTAAATCCACCACTCGCTCCATACTTGTTAGCTGACATTCTGTTTCCCTCTCTGCATTCTCTCTGTGTCTGTCTCTCTCTTTCTATTTATTACCACTATTGTCAAATGGCAAAACTAAAACAGTTTAGCCATGAATTTGCTATCCTTTATTCTAGGGAAAACGATCCATGGATTGGGGGAATACAGTGCCAAACAAGCAGAGCAGCACTCTTCCTGAAGGATTTTGGGAAAGTGAGTTTTACAGAGCATTAGAAGAGGCAATTTGAAAATGGCATGATTGGCTAAAGGTCAGAGTTTCTTTATATGGCTGGCAAGTCCTGTTCCACGGTAAGCTGGCTAAAGCTGAGCTGGAGGATTGTGATTGGCGTTGTTTCCTTGACGGGTGATTCTTGTAAGTGCTCTGGGCAAGTGATGAGAAGTTTCTAGATAAGTAGAATAGATATTTATTTCAAAATATGCCATCCTTTATTATTTTTTTCTAGTACTTTCTTGCTTTCTACCAAGACAAGATACTTCAGGCTCAATTTGTACCTTCCATCCCAAGAAATGGTATCAGCCACTTCTCCAACGAGTCATAGTTCCTTTTAATGGGTAACGATACATAGAAACCAAGATCTAGATACTATATACACTCTTTACTATTATGGTATCACTACAAGGGAATCATATTGATACTTTCAATCTTAATATCATCTTTCCTCATTTTTTACATGTATTTTCTTTCTTCAACAATGAGAACTGTGACTTCCTACAACATCCACACATTTACTCACTTGATTAATTCTTTAGAGCATATAAATGATTTCAGAATTTCTACTGTAGTAAATAAACATACCAAAAGAGTTCCAGGCAGATTTTGACTCCACATTTTAAGTATGGGTATTTTCTGAAAATGGTTGGAAGAAAAGACTGGGGTATAAATCATTACTTAAGTTATGACAATATCAGGCCTTTTATCTCTCCTTTATTACAGTGACAGGCTTATTAGGAAATTAATCACCAATGTGTGGTTCTTTAATTAAAAAAAGTTGCATTGTATAGTTAAAAATCTGTAAAAGGGTATCATATTAAGTGTTCTTATCACAATAAAATAAAAAATTAAAGAAACCTTATTTGACAAAGAAACTTTGGGAGATATTTGTACCTCTTAAGCATCATTTGAATGTTCATGTACTGAACATCCATGGATTTTACTGGAAAGAGACAGAAAAGATTGAAAAATGAAAAAAGACAAAACCTATTACAAATTCAACTACTCAAAGGAAGTCAAGAGTACTCTAGAAGAGCCAAAGTTGGGATGGTAATATCATCTCCAAAAGAAGCAACTTTATCAAAAACTCTGGGTTTTCCCTTTTAAATGCAAAATATGGCAATAAATGAATGCAAAATAAAACAAAAAAGCAAACAAACAAAAAAATCCAATGGGCCCTATTACCAGAAGAATGCTCCAGTTTTACATGAAAGTTCAGAGGGATTTTAGAATCCTTGAATCTACCTATATAGTGCTATAGGATATTTCAGATCATATTCCTTTGGACTACTGGTTGCACAGAATGCAAAACTTAACAAATTTCATCATCTCCTTTCTGGGTCAGGACTCTTACTTGTTATTAGCACAGCTGAATCATGTTTTTATGGTGAAAAGACCTTAGACTGTATTCATCTCACTCCTCTTCCCACAGGTGTATAAACTGAAGTCTACAGAGGGGAAATGATCTTTCCGAGAACAGAAACACTATGGGGGATAGAGCTTGGAGGGTTCTTATAGAAAAGAATTCAAAAACAGAGTGAACAGCTGTACTGGATTATTTTGTTCTGTTTCTGTCCTGGAATTCTGTGTGTCTGCTTTCTGATTGCCAGTACAGTGATCTTTCTGCTCTTCCCTCAAAGGTCATTAGTTTGGGGGCATGCGAAAGGCTTCCCAGGTGGCACCAGTGGTAAAGAACCAACCTGGCAATACAGGAGACACAAGAGATTTGGGTTTTATCACTGGGTCAGGAAGATTCCCTAGAGAAGGAAATGGTAACCCACTCCAGTATTCTTGCCAGGGAAATCCTATGGACAGAGGAGCCTGGCTGGCTTCACTCCATGGGGTTGCAAAGAGTCAGATATGACTGAAGAGACTTAGCACAAGCACATAGGAAGGGAATAAGGGTGAGTAACTCTACTTTTTGTTATTCTGTATATTCATCTTCTAGGAAAGATATTTTTCTGAAAAGGGGGGTTTTCGAACCTAAAATGATTCAGCTGTAATACTGGCTAAGACTCTATTACAGTCTGAAATGCTTGCAGTACACGCATGGTATCTTTTGACGGAGGTTGCAATTATCTTCATTACCTCCACCATACCATATCCTTCTCCAAAATATCAGGGAGGGAACACAGCTCCACCCATCAACAGAAAATTGGATTAAAGATTTACTGAGCATGGACCCACTCATCAGAACAAGATCCAGTTTTCCCCTCAGTCAGTCTCTCCCATCAGGAAGATTCCATATGCCTCTTATCCTTCTCCATCAGAGGACAGACAGACTGAAAATCACATTCACAGAAAACTAACCAATCTAATCACATGGACCACAGCCTTGTCTAACTCAATGAAACTATGAATCACGCCGTGTAGGGCCACCCAAGTCATGGTGGAGAGTTCTGACAAAATGTGGTCCACTGGAGAAGGGAATGGCAAACCACTTCAGTATTCTTGCCTTGAGAACCCCATGAACAGTATGAAAAGGCAAAAAGAAAGGACACTGAATGATGAACTCCCCAGGTCAGTAGGTGCCCAATATGCTACTGGAGATCAATGGAGAAATAACTCCAGAAAGAATGAAGGGATGGAGCCAAAGCAAAAACAACACCCAGTTGTAGATGTGACTGGTGATGGAAGCAAGGTCCGATGCTGTAAAGAGCAATACTGCATAAGAACCTAGAATGTTAGGTCCATGAATCAAGGCATATTGGAAATGATCAAACAGGAGATGGCAAGAATGAATGTTGACATTTTAGGAAACAGCGAACTAAAATGGACTGGAATGGGTGAATTTAACTCAGATTACCATTATATCTACTACTGTGGGCAGGAATCCCTCAGAAGAAATGGAGTAGCCATCATAGTAAACAAAAGAGTCCGAAATGCAGTACTTGGATGCAATCTCAAAAACGACAGAATGAACTCTGTTCGTTTCCAAGGCAAACCATTCAATATCACAGTAATCTGAGTCTATGCCCCAACCAGTAATGCTGAAGCTGAATTTGAACAGTTCTATGAAGACCTATAAGATCTTCTAGACCAAACACCCAAAACAGATGTCCTTTTCCTTATAAGGTACTGGAATGCAAAAGTAGGAAGTCAAGAAACACCTGGAGTAACAAGTAGATTTGGCCTTGGAGTGCAGAACAAAACAGGGAAAAGGCTAATAGAGTTTTGCCAAGAGAACACCCTGGTCATAACAAACACCCTCTTCCAACAACACAAGAGAAGACTCTACACATGGATTCACCAGATGGTCAACACTGAATCAGATTGATTATATTCTTTATGGCTAAAGGTGGAAAAGCTCTCTACAGTCAGCAAAAACAAGACCAGGAGCTGACTGTGGCTCAGATCATGAACTCCTTATTGCCAAATTCAGACTTAAATTGAAGAAAGTAAGGAAAACCACTAGATCATTCAGGTATGGCCTAAATCAAATTCCTAATGATTATACAATGGAAGTGAGAAATAGATTTAAGGGACTAGATCATGAACTATGGATGGAGGTTCATGACTTTGTACAGGAGACAGGGATCAAGACAATCCCCAAGAAAAAGAAATGCAAAAAAGCAAAATGTCTGTCTGAGGAGGCCTTAAAAATAGCTGTGAATAGAAGAGAAGCAAAAAGCAAAGCAGAAAAGGAAAGACATACCCATTTGAATTCAGAGTTCCAAAGAATATCAAGGAGAGCAATGAAAACTTTCCTCAGTGACCAGTGCAAAGAAATAGAGGAAAACAATAGAATGGGAAAGACTAGAGATCTGTTCAAGGAAATTATAAATACCAAGGGAATATTTCATGCAAAGATGGGCTCAATAAAGGACAGAAATAGTATAGACCTAAGAGAAGCAGAAAATATTAAGAAGAGGTGGCAAGAATACACAGAAGAATTATACAAAAAAGATCTTCATGATCCAGCTAATCACAATGGTGTGATCACTCACCTAGAGCCAGACATCCTGGAACATGAAGGTCAAATGGGCCTTAGGAAGCATCACCACGAACAATGCTAGTGGAGGTGATGGAATTGCAGTTACACTACTTCAAATCCTAAAAGATAATGCTGTGTAAGTGCTGCACTCAACAGGCCAGCAAATTTGGAAAACTCAGCAGTGGCCGCAGGACTGGAAAAGGTCAGTTTTCATTCTAATCCCAAAGAAAGGCAATGCCCAAGAATGTTCAGACTTCCACACAATTGCACTCATTGCACATGCTAGTAAGTGAAAGTGAAATCACTCAGTCGTGTCCAACTCTTTGTGACCCCATGGACTGTAGCCTACCAGGCTTCTCTGTCCATGGGATTTTCCAGGCAAGGGTACTAGAGTGGGCTGCCAAGCAGTGCTCAAAATTCTCCAAGCCAGGCTTCAACAATATGTGAACTGTGGGTTTCCAGATGCTCAAGTTGGTTTTAGAAAAGGCAGAGGAACCAGAGGTCAAATTGCCAACATCTGCTGGATCATCAAAAAAGTGCAAGAGTTCCAGAAAAGTATTTATTTCTGCTTTATTGACTATGCCAAAGCATTTGACTGTGTGAATCACCATAATCTGTGGAAAATTCTTAAAGAGATGGGAATACCAGATTACCTGACCTGCCTCTTGAGAAATCTGTATGCAGGTCAGGAAGCAACAGTTAGAACTTGACATGGAACAACAGTCTAGTTCCAAATAGGAAAAGGAGTACATCAAGACTGTACATTGTCACCCTGCTTATTTAACTTATATGCAGAGTACATCATGAGAAACACTGGGCTGGAGGAAGCACAAGCTGGAATCAAGATTGCCAATAGAAATATCAATAACCTCAGATATGCAAATGGAAGAAAGAGAAGACAAACTAAAGAGCCTCTTGATGAAATTGAAAGAGGAGAGTGAAAAAGTTGGCTTAAAGTTAAACATTCAGAAAACTAATATCATGGCATCCTGTCCCATCGCTTCATGGCAAATAGATGGGGAAATAGTGGAAACAGTGGCAGACTTTATTTTTTGGGGCTCCAAAATAACTGCAGATGGGGACTGTAGTCATGAAATTAATAGATGCTTACTCCTTGGAAGAAAGGTTATGGCCAACCTAGACAGCATATTAAAAAGCAGAGACATTACTTTGCCAACAAAGTTCCATCTAGTCAAGGCTATGGTTTTCCCAGTGGTCATGTATGGATGGGAGAAGGTAATGGCACCCCACTCCAGTACTCTTTCCTGGAAAATCCCATGGATAGAGGAGCCTGGTAGGCTGCAGTCCATGGGGTCGCTAAGAGTCGGACACAACTGAGTGACTTCACTTTCACTTTTATTCATTGGAGAAGGAAATGGCAACCCACCCCAATGTTCTTGCCTGGAGAATCCCAGGGACGGGGGAGCCTGGTGGGCTGTTGTCTATGGGGTCGCACAGAGTTGGACATGACTGAAGTGACTTAGCAGCAGCAGCATGTATGGATATGAGAGTTGGACTATAAAGAAAGCTGAGTGCTGAAGAATTGATGCTTTTGAACTGTGGTGTTGGAGAAGACTCTTAAGAGTCTCTTGGACTGCAAGGAGATCCAACCAGTCTATACTAAAAGAAATCAGTCCTGAATATTCTTTGGAAGTTCTGAAGTGACTTAGCAGCAGCAGCATGTATGGATATGAGAGTTGGACTATAAAGAAAGCTGAGTGCTGAAGAATTGATGCTTTTGAACTGTGGTGTTGGAGAAGACTCTTAAGAGTCTCTTGGACTGCAAGGAGATCCAACCAGTCTATACTAAAAGAAATCAGTCCTGAATATTCTTTGGAAGTATTGATGTTGAAGCTAAGCTCTAACACTTTGGCCACTTGATGCAAAGAACTGATTCATTGGAAAAGACCTTGATGATGGGAAAGATTGAGGGCAGGAGGAGAAGGGGGTGATGGAGGATGAGATGGTTGGATGGCCTCACCAACGTGATGGACATGAGTTTGAGTAAACTCCGGGAGCTGGTGGTAGACAGGGAGGCCTGGTGTGCTACAGTCCATGGGGTCACAAAGAGTCAGACATGACTGGGTGACTGAACTGAACTGAACTTGATCTGAAACACTTGCAGTATGCCAGTATATCTTTCAAAACATTAAAGTATCTTTGCAGCTAGTGCCAGGGTCCAGCCCCGGTGGATCCAGGGTGATTCGAAGTGGGGACGGCGTTGGCAAGGAAAAACTTATTTATTAATATAGAAATATAAGATTAGATTAGGAAGAAATAGTGTAGTAGAAAAATTTAGTGGAGAAAAGAGGCTGAATAACTTGGTTTACGTGGAAAGCCAATAAAGTTCCAGACAAGGAACTTGCACCTCAACCAGAAAACTCCTTTTCCCTAGAAGTGTTTTTTCTTTACTCTGCATCACCCTCAAAGTACTAAATAAAGTTACATTCCTGTAGAACAAAGGTGCAGTGGGTTATAACAAAAAAAGTACTTAACTCAAAGATCTAATGTTGCTAATACCAGATCTACTACCTGTTTTTCTATATACCAACTATATCTAAAAATAAAGGATATGAAAATTTGACAGCAAGTATTGGCTCAACAAATGAAACCTTTAATCAGTCCTATTCTAATGATTTTGACTCCTCGGAAGCCCCTACATTCCTAGGATGTTTTTAAGCTTCCTGTGCCTCCCACAGTCGGGAGGCCTCAAACAATCACATGCGCAGCTGTACAAGTCCTGCAGGCAGGCTAGAAAGCCATCAGAGGGGTTTTTGGATTGAAACACCCTTTCAAATGCAGAAGACTAAAGCCCTGAGTTGACTTTTTCCAGAGTGTGCCAGAAGAGTGGAAAAATACAATAAAATAAGGCAGGCATATTCTTATTTTTGGGGTACATGCTCAGGAAATACCAGGGGGAAAACCTGAGATCTGACTCGACCTTGCCCATCAGATCTCTGCCGCATGACCTTGTCACGGGTGGGATTCCTCATGCTGGCTCCCGGCAAGCTAGGAAAGATGAGGGCCAGAACTTGGCTGGCAATGTTTGTCAACTTTTGGCAGCCTTGTCACTTCTGGCCATGTGTGCCTCTCTCTATGGCCAACCAGTTCTGGTCAGGCATCCCACTAATGTGTCAAATCATTTCTGAAATTCTTCTGAGCTATACAACCTATTACCCTTAGAATGGTGTGTAGAGCTGTGACATGAATTGTTTTTACGAGAAATCCATGCAAATACCTCTTCAACAAGGTGATGTACAGCTAAGGCATGTACTTTAAGGTATGACACCAACTCAGAATACATGATAGCTGTTTTTCGACAATTCAACTAGTGTTAAATCTAGTTTTATTCAAAATAGTCTTTCCATTATTACAAAGCAGAATGGTGGGTTTGATCATTGGTTGGGGAGCTAGGATCCCACATGCTTTGGGGACAAAAAGCCAAAACATAAAACAAAAGCAATGTTATAACAAGTTCAATAAAGACTTAAAAAAAGGAGGGGGATTAATCTAGTTAGAGAAATCTTGGAAGTGACATTTTAAATTGACATCTGAAGGATGAAGAGTTAAACAGGTGACGGAGGACTTGGAGAGAATATTTTCTGAAACAGGAAGAGCATAGGAAAATGCCCAGAGGAGAGAAAAACAGCATGAGAAAAATAGCATCTAATGAGACTACAGTAGTACAGTTTACAGTGTAAGTTTGTAAGAGGTGAGAAATGTGGCTAGATTGTAAATTAGTCCCCCTGAGGGTCGAAACCTTGTCTAGTTTGTTCAAAATAGCATAGCCATTATCTACTATTGTTTTTGTCACACAGTAAAAATTCAAAAAATATTTGTTAAATAATAATAACAACAAAAATAGTAGTCATTTATTTAATTATGAGACAGGAAACATTCTAAAGTGCTTTATTTATATGGAATTTTATTAAATCCTCACAACATTATGAAACATTTATTATTTTAACATTACTATTATCATTATAATCATTATTATTTTCCTTCTACAGATAAGGATGCAGAAGCTCAGTGAGGTTAACCAAATAGCCCAAGTATATCCAGCTTGTGACTGTCAGATTCAATTTTAAACCCAGACCATCTCAGACTCTCCTGATGCTAAGTGTCTACAGTCTGTGTTTAAAAGTTTTGAATTTTCCCTAATACAGCAGGAAACCACTGAGAGGTTTCTTGTTTTGATATTTACCAAGATGACTCTGGCAGCAATGTGAAGAACGGACCTAAGTGGGACAAGACTAGACGTAAAGAAACAAGTTATGAAGGCACTGTGATAATCCATGCAGCTGATGATGGTGGCTTGCATATAGTGTTGGCAGTGAAGACAGAGAGAAGTAGCCAGATTTCAGAGGGAAAAGGGAGGGGAGAGGAAGAGGGGAAAAATAATGAGAAAGGGAGAGAGGGAGAGAGGGATGGAATTGATAGGTCTTGGTGGGCTTCCCAGGTGGTAAAGAACCTTCCTGCCAATGGTTTCTGATCCTTACAGAACTGTGATTGGGTATTGGAGGTGCAACTCCCTGAAACAGAGAGCAGGAGGAGATAGTGGTAGATGAGAAGATGGCAATTGATTTTTGGCATGATGAGTGGGGGCTCTTTGGAAAGGAGTATTCAGGTGGGCATACCCAATTGCCATTTAAGTAGACTTGCCTCATGCTTCCCAGGCGGTGCTAGTGGCAAAGAACCTCCCTGCCAATGCAGGAGACATAAGAAACACAGGTTTGATTCCTGAGTCAGGAAGATCGCCTGGAGAAGGGCATGACAACCCAGTCCAATGTTTTTGCCTGGAGAATCCCATGAATAGAGGAGTCTGACAGGCTGAAGTCCATAGAGTTGCATAGAATTGGGCATGACCAAAGCGATTTAGCATGTGTGCACTCCTCATACTTAGAGAAGAGATCAAGGATGGAGACAGAGACGTGAGAGATACCACCATTTAGCTGGTCTTTGCAAATAATAGGGGCAACTGTAACCAGGCTGGAAAATTACTGACAGGGGCAGAAAACTTAAGGCAAAACCCAAATGAACATCAACATCCTAATGGCATATAAAAGAAAAAGATCCTGTAAAGAAGATTGGGAAGGTACAGGCAGAGGAGGAGGAAAAAACCCAGATGAGCATAATGAGAGGGGAAATTAATTTCTCCAGAAGGAAATGGTCAACAATGTCAAATACTGCTGAAACATGGGGATACAATATATTTCATTATGTTTCACAGCATGGAGGATTTTGATGTTTTTGGAAAGATCAGTTCCATTGTAAAGGGGTATGTGGAATTTAAGAGGGAGGTAAAAGTCATATTTTAGTATGTTACAGGGAAAGTTACAGGTAAGGAAATGAAATAAAAGTCACAGAAGCAAATGCTAGTTATTACCACGGAAACAAAACCCAGGAACACTGGGAGATTTGGGGTGAAAAGAGAAACTGGAAGTCCTAGGGTGATTGTTAATTAGTTTTATAGAATGGACTCGGGGTAGATGGAACAAAGATGTAGCAAAAGGTAGTATAAATCTGGGGGGTGGGGAAGAAGGCCAAGAATTTGCAGGGAATCAATATACATGTGGTTCATTGATTAAACTGAATTCAGACCAAAAATCAGTTCAGTTCTTCTTTCTGGCTTATTTCCTTACATTTTCAGAAAATCTTGCTAGTTCAGATCCCAAACATCTTGGCACTGGGATAGATTTATTTGAAATATTTTATTTTCACAGTTTTAAACTTTTTATTCTGACATAATTTCAGACTCACAGAGAAGTTGCAAAAATAGTACAGTTTTCATATTGCTTTCACTCAGATGCCCAGATTCCCTACATGTTTACCTCTTACTCTTTGTAGTTTTTGTCTCTCTGTATAGGATTTTCACACAGGTTTGTGTATCAATATACCAATTAAATTTTTCTAAATGACTTAAGAATAAGTTACAGACATGATATTCCTCCTTTACCCCTAAATACTTCACTATCTTTGTTAAATATCCTTATTTAATATCTCTATTAAAAATAAGGATAGTCTCTTGCATATTCACAATATAACCATAACAATCAGGAAACTAACCCTGGTTCAATACTTTTACCTAATCAAAACCTTATTCAAATGTTGTCAATTGTCCCACTAATGTCTTTTGAGTGTTAGAATCTGATCTAGAATCTCCCAGTGGATTTACTTATTGTATCTCTTTAGTGTTCCTTAATCAGGAGCAGTTCTCAACCTTTTATCACCTTTCATGATTGTGACATTTTTGAAAAGAACAGGCTATTTATTTTCTAAAATATTCCTCAATTTGCATTTATCTACTGTTTCTTCTTGATTAGATTTAGACACTCAGGTTATGACTTCCCCCCTCCCCCTCCCAAAAAAAAATACCAGAGAAGGGAGGCTGTGCCCTTTTCAGTGCAACACACTAGTCTTGTGCTCAGTCCTGTCTGACTGTAGCCTCTCAGGCTCCTCTGTCCATGGGATTCTCCAGGCAAGAATACTGGAGTGGGTAGCCATACCCTTCTCCAAGGGATCTTCCTGACCCAGGGATCGAACCCGCATCCCTGTGTCTCCTGCATTGGCAAGCAGGTTCTTTACCACTAGCGCCACCTGGGAAGTTCAGTGCAACACACTCATCTTACCACACTTATTAGTTTGAATTCTACTGCAAGAGACAGCTTTATCTTATTTCCTATTCATTTACTTAAACATTTTTATGTTAGTATTGACATATATTCTCATTTTGGAAAAGGAAATGGCAACCCACTGCAGTGTTCTTGCCTAGAGAATCCTGTGCACAGCGGAGCCTGGTGGGCCGCCGTCTATGGGGTCACACAGAGTTGGGCACGACTGAAGTGACTTAGCAGCGGCAGCAGCAACACTATTTTGATGCTCAGATTTCTCCATATTTGGCCAATGGAGCCCCTCAGGCTGAATCTTGTGTCCCCTTGTCATGACCATTTTTTGAGCACTTTTTTAGTTTCAGGCTCAGCAAATTGTTTCCAGGCTCATTTTCTTCTTTCTGTGCCCAGTTCTGGAATCAATTCCAATTGGGTCCTTTTGGTAGAAACTGATATGCAGAAATTAAGAGTGGATACTAGTTTTGCTAGTTATTGTGGAGTGTTACTGTTTCTAAGGCATCTCAGCAAACAAAGCTAGGAAATATATGTGTGTAGGTATGCATGTATGTGTGTGTGTGTGTGTGTGTGTGTGTGTGTATTTTCCTATCTATCTGTCTATCTCTCTCTCTGTTTTCTCTCAATCATGTATCTAATCTATGCTGCTGCTGCTGCTGCTGCTAAGTCGCTTCAGTCTGTTAAAAACCATGAGGATATACTGATACCTGTACTTACAATCAATATCACAGAGTTGATTTTGCTCCTCTCCCTTGCCATGTCTTTACCACCCTTCCACAGTGAGACCCTAGTTCTCATTCTCCACAATATATTTACTTATTTGCTCATTCCTAGAATAGGCATAAAGTGTTTCCAAAATTGGTAATTATAGCAATGTGAAGAAATAAGCATACTAAACTAGGGTTAATATTTGTTTCTTGTTCTTTAACTGTTTACCTCAATATGCATAGTTAAAATACTGTATTCAAAAGTTACTTGGGTTGTTTTCTTTCTTTTTCCATTCAGAGCTGTGATATTATTCATTACAAATACAATTAGGTTCCTTTATTTTTGTTTGTATTCCATTTTGGGTTCACCTTCATTCTTGTTGATTTCATTTTTATTTAGTTGTTGACTATGTGCAATACTATCATGGTTCCAACATTTGAACTCTCCAAGAAGTGTATACTCAGAGTAGTGACCCTCTGGCCCATTTTTTCTACTGTTTCCATCTCCCCATCCTGCCCACCCCGTGTCCACGTATCTCCTATAGGTAATGAATCACATTACATTCTTTTCTGTTTGGTCCTTCCCATGTTTGTTTGTTTCTTTGCACAAGTTAGCATAGTCATGTATTTTACCTTATGGGCATAGAGCAGAGAGTGAAAACTCACTTATTCACTAATTTAAGATATGGATACTCTCTTAAGTAATCTCTCTCTCTGATTTTCAGTGTTCCCTCTCTTTCTGGTTTCTTTTACGGCTTGAACACATGGGCATATTCTAATCAGTTTCTTACAGAGAGCTCAGGCACCCATGTAGCTTTCCATGGTGGCCTCACTTAAGGTGAATGCTTTCAGTTCAGAGGTACACAGGCCAGCAAAGACTTGTTTGAGGCAGAATTGTCCAAATTACAAAAGCTAGCAGAATAAAAAATAAAAATCCAAATGTAACTTCATTCATAAAGAGATAAAATCATATAAAGCAAATAAAATAAATCATAAGAAATAAAGCAGCTTTAGACACATGTCCGTTTTCTTCTATTGAAATATATCTTTTATGTTAGCACTTATTTCAATATTATAAAAATAATGCTATTTGTTTTCAGCATAAAATAACTCTCAGGTGGAATAGACACATTGATTTTTTAAAAAATGGATTTCAAGTAAATCCAATGTTTTCATAATGAAAACTTGCAACATTCACCAGACTATAGTAGTTACATAAGCCAGTAGATTTCCAAGCAAAAGGAAAATTGCATTCCCTTCTTTTTCATTGGTTTTTGATAAATGCAATTTGTCCATTCCGTTTGACTGGCCAATTTGATTGATGGTGCACTACAGATCCACAGGTTTGACTTAGGTAAATCGCACCCATACAGCACAATAATTGGATTCACACATTAATTAGACCCAGAGATAAACCTCAGCTTATTGTCACTGGGCTTCTTGGCTGAAGTAATCTAGAAACAGGATGCTTTGGTGTTCTGATTGATTATCTATGATATTTGGTACCAGAGAGCAAGCTTACGAGAAAACAGAACAGCTGTGCAACAGCTATAATCAAATGCAAATGTCTAGCAGTTTCCACAATGAAATAACAAAGGCAGCAGAATTATGCCCATTTTAATCAATAATAGCCAGTCTCCCACCCAGAAAGCTTTCACACACAATAATCACTATTAAAGCTGTTTCCATTTTGCCAAATTGAAACATTTAGTGAATAGGTATGTTGCCTGATGGCATGCAGGCTTTGGTAGAGTATTAATCATGCAGCTAAATGACCCGAATCCCAGCAAAATCATGTAAAATAATATCATCTCCTTAAAGTTAGTTCATGGGAGAACCTTTAAAAAAAAAAAAAAAGAGATGTGGGGAACAAAGTTTATGCTTCTTGCTGTGAGACTCTTTTAGAACAGGTTCACACTACAGCGCTATAACATATACATAATGCTGTTGGTGGTGGAAGTATTCCAGAGAGCTAATGGATATCTGAACGTGCATTCAATTCCTCACCTAATAGTTCCAAAATCACTGCAGATGGTGACTGCAGCCATGAAATTAAAAGATGCTTGCTCCTTGGAAGAAAAGCTATGACCAAACTAGAAAGCATATTAAAAAGCAGAGACATTACTTTGCCACCAAAAGTTCGTCTAGTCAAAGCTATGGTTTTTCCAGTAGTCATGTATGGGCGTGAGAGTTGGACTACAAAGAAAACTGAGGGCCAAAGAACTGATCCTTTTGAACTGTGGTGTTGGAAAAGACGCTTGAGAGTTCCTTGGACTGTAAGGAGATCCAACCAGTTCATCCTAAAGAAAATCAGTCCTGAACATGCATTGGAAGGACTGATGCTGAAGCTGAAACTCCAATAATTTGGCCACCTAATGCAAAGAACTGACTCATTGGAAAAGACCCTGATGCTGGGGAAGATTGAAGGCAGGAGGAGAAGGGGATAACAGAGCATGAGATGGTTGGATGGCATCACCGATTCAATGGACATGAGTTTGAGCAAGCTCCAGGAGTTGGTGATGGACAGGAAAGCCTGGCATGCTGCAGTCCATGGGATCGCAAAGAGTCAGACACAACTGAGAGAGTGAACTGAACTGAACTGAATAGTTCCATACATTCCTTATTTTCTTCCCCTGACTTATATCCATGTTTTCAGTAAATGTCTACTGAATACCCACTATGAGTTGGCTGGCTGTGCTATGTGTATTCTTTTGACTAACATCTTGACTCCTCCAATGCATTCTATACATGGCTATTGGATCAATATTAGTTTCAAAATCAGCTTCAAAAACTTGCTTTGACACTCCATTGCCTACCAATATAATTGTAACACTTTCTCTTGGCACTGACATTTAGATCTCTTTACAATATGTTTCTCTGCAGCTTTCGCTTCCACATTTTCCTTGCTAGACTGTAAGCTCCTTGGTTGCAGTTCAGTTTGTTCCAGTGAACATTAATTGAGTAGTTACTGTGACAAGTGCCTGTGCTAGGCACGATAACATGGTGAATAAGACAAGAAGAATTCTTGGTATAGTGAAGGACCCTGATGCAAGAAAGAAATGCTTTCAATATAATGTGGGTGAGTCCAATAACAAGACTGAGCAGAGGGTGCTCAGAAAGCACAGAGGATGTGACCGTAACTCAGTCTTGGGGTTGAGGGATGGACAGTGCAGACCCCATCCCTTAGTCAGCTTATATTTCTCATGGCTAGTATCATTCTTGGCACACAGTCTCTTAAATGCATATACCATCCTTGTGCTGGAGTCAATTTGGAATACTCATCTTCCTGAACAGATGTTTTTCTGTCTCTCTCCTCTTTGCCTCTAATACTCTCTTTTTTTGGTCACCATCTTTGCCTTTCAGAGGCCCAGGTCAAATGCCACCTTATCTATGATGGCTTTTCTGATTACTGAGACCAGTAAATAAGCATTAGATAAGATAATTCCTTCATAAGAGAAAATAATTAAGATGAGCTCAGAATGGATGATATTAGCTATTTACAGAAGTAATTGAAGTGTAATTAGTGTGCCCATGTTTCTCAAAGACAGCTTGCTGGCCTAGCCCTCCACTAAGAGCCCAAGATCTACATATTCAACTGCCAACTTGGCATTTCCATTTGGATGTCACACAAGCAACGGAAAGGCAACCTGTCCCAAACAACACATTATCTTTTCTACCCTGTTGGTCTGTTCCTGTCCCAGCGTCTCTTGTACCGGTGAAGAGCATCACCATCCACTTAGTTGCTCAAGCCAGATACATAGGATTCATCTTACACTTACTCCATACCCCTTATTCAACCACTTCCCAGCTTTTATCTGTTCTGCCATCTAAATATTTCTTTCCATATCCTTTGTCACAAGCCATTGTCACTCCTTTTCTGGAATATTGTAAGAGCTTCCTATCTGGTCTTCCCACCTCCAGTTCTGTTTCCTTTCAAATCCTGCTCTAATCTACAGGCAGAGTGATCTTAAAGTGAAAAAAATGATGTGATCAGATCCATCCTTAAAAGACTTGAACAAATTGTGGTTGCTTTCAGGGTAAAGTCCAAAATCTTACAATGACTTAGGACGCTTCTCAGGTCCAGGCCCCTTCCCCAGCACTCCCCCATCCCTCTCTTCCCCTGCATGTGTTAGACTTCGTTCGGTTCACACTGAACGATACGTCACATTATGGCCTTTAGTCATGCTGTCTCCGATGTCTGGAATACTTTTTTCCTCCTACATTTTGTGGCTGATTCTTATTATCCTTGAGTTCTCACTGCTTCAGGATGGCTTTCCTAAAATTTAAAGATGGTAGCTATCTTAGCTTGTTCTGGCTGCTATAACAAAACACCAGAGACTGGGTGGCTTATAAACAGCAGAAATTGATTTCTCCCAGTTCTGGAGGCTGGATGTCCAAGATCAGAGAGTCATGGTTAAGATTTAGTGAGGCTCCTCTCCCGGGTTGCAGACTTCTTCTGTCCTCACATGGCAGAAGAGGCGAATTAGCTCTAAGGGGCCTCTTTTACAAGAGCACTACTCCTTTTCATGACGGATTTGTCTTTATGACCTAGTGTTAGTCGTTCAGTTGTGTCCATCTCTTTTGCAACCCCACCCACTGTAGCCCACCAGGCTCCTCTGTCCACGGAATTCTCCAGGCAAGAACATTGGAGTGGGTTGCCATTCCCTTCTCCAGGGAATCTTCCTGACCCAGAGATCAAACCCAGGTCTCCTCCTAACACCATCACCTTGGCCATTCGGGTTTCTATATATGAATTTTGGAGGGATACAAACATTCAGACCACAGTTAATAAGATGATCCAGTTAATTCTCCTGATTCTGGTTTCATACTCACTTGGCAAACTCTTGGTAATAATTAAAGGTTTACATTACTATATTTTTGTTAATCGGAGAAACCAAGAAATTGATTACATCTTCTGGAATTTTTTTTTAAATGTTTACTTATTCATTTATTTGACTGCACCACTTTTAGTTGCAGCTTGTGGGATCTTTGTTCATTTTGGCTTGAGAGATCTGTAGTTGCAACCTGTGGGAAATAGTTCCCTGGCCAAGGATGGAACCCAGGCCCCCTGCATTGGGAGCATAGAGTATTAGCCACTGGACCACTGGGCAAGTCCTTGGAATATTTTTTACAACAACTAAAATTTCACACCCTGGCATTCTTGTTTTATGCATTGTTGTTGTTCAGTCACTAAGTTGTGTCTGACTCTGTGACCCTGTGAATTGCAGCAAGAATGCTGGAGAGGGGTGCTATTTCCTCCTCCAGGGGATCTTCCTGACCCAGGGGTTGAACCTGCAACTCTTCTGTCTCCTGCACTGGTAGGTGGATTCTTTACCACTGTGCCAACTGTACATCTTTGCACATTTTGCTAGATCTGTCAGGGATAGCCTTCCCTTCTCTCTGGATATAATTTCTATATGCTCTTTAAGATGTAGACCTAGAGACCGTTACTCTGGAAAGCCTTCCCTGACACTGTCGTTCACCTAGGCTGTTCCACGCTCTTACTTTCTTTACATTGACTGTTAACTTCTATCAACTGCTGCTAAGTCACTTCAGTCATGTCTGACTCTGTGCAACCCCACAGAGAGCAGCCCACCAGGCTCCCCAGTCCCTGGGATTCTCCAGGCAAGAACACTGGAGTGGGTTGCCATTTCCTTCTCCAATGCATGAAAGTGAAAAGTGGAACTGAAGTCACTCAGTCATGTCCGACCCTCAGCAACCCCATGGACTGCAGCCCTCCAGGCTTCTCCATCCATGGGATTTTCCAGGCAAGAGTACTGGAGTGGGGTGCCATTGCCTTCTCCGTAACTTCTATCAAAGCACATGCCATATCCATCTCTCTCTGTTCACATTACCCTTCTTCCTAATAAACAAAACCAAACTGAACTCTTCAAAGATAGGGACCATGTTCATCTTGCTTACAATTGTATATCCAGGGCATAGCAAAATGCCCAATGTGTGCCAAGTGCTCAAAACGTCTAATGAATGAATGTTCTAGGGTGCTGGTGCTCTGGGCAAGTGATGAGAAGTTTCTAGATAAGTAGAATAGAACATAAACAAATGCACAATATTGAGAGAATGAATCAGCAATCCTGCTAAGCTCAATAATTTTGATTGTAAGATATATCCTTTAGTAAGTCAGAGCCTTTCCTTGTATGTCCCAACACGGTTGGGGAGGGGGCTGGAAAAAGAGACATATTTTATGTGTCTAGTGACTAAGAAAATAAGAACGGGAATAATAACAGCAACCACAGCAGCAACAACAGTAATTTATTAACTGTCTACTTTGGGCCCAGGCACATACATACATAGTCTGCGTAGATTATAAAATTTAGATTTCATAGTAATTCTGTGATGTAGGTACTATGACTGTTTACAGTTCACAGATGGGAGAAATAAAGCTTGGGAGGCTACGTGTTTCTGATAGTCTATAAAGCTAGTAATTAGAAGAGCTATGATTCAGTCCCATTTCCATCTGATGAAAAACTCCAGGCTCTTAATTGCTACCCTATATTTTCTAGAAAAGGGTTAAACTTCAAGATATAAAAGCAGACACACAGACACACATATATACATACACAGCACTACTGAGAATGCTGTAAGGAAAATCCACAGCTTTACTTCCTCAACCTCTCTCCTTCCTGCTGCCTCTTTAACTCTGAATGAAAGGACTCTCTAAGGAGAGACCTGAATGTTCACTGGAAGGACTGATGCTGAAGCTGAAACTCCAATACTTTGGCCAACTGATGCAAAGAACTGACTCATTGGAAAGGACCCTGATGCTGGGAAAGATTGAAGGCAGGAAGAGAAGGGGATGACAGAGGATGAGATAGCTGGATGGCATCACTAAATTGAAGGAAGTGAGTTTGAGCAAGCGCCAGGGGTTGGTGATGGACTGGGGGGCCTGGCATGCTGCAGTCCATGGGGTTGCAAAGAGTCAGACAGAACTGAGCGACTGAACTAAACAGGAAGAGAGACCACGATGGTCAATTGTGCACATTCTTTTCTAACATTTGAGACATTGGGCTCTTTCCATTAAGATTGCTTTCACATTTTTTTTGGCTAACATTTTTTTGTCACTATGAGCTCTTCTGGGCTTCTCTGGTAGCTCAGATGGTAAAGAATCTGCACGCAATGTGGGAGACCTGGGTTTGATCCCTGGGTCAGGAAGATCCCCTAGAGAGGGTAATGGCAACCCACACCAGTAATCTTGCTTGGAGAATCCCATGGACAGAGGAGCCTGGTGGGCTACAGCCCAGATGGGTCACAAAGAGTCAGACTCAACTGAGCAACTAAGACACACACACACACACACACACACACACACACATACACGCACGAACTCTTGTGGCAAAGCATGAAGGAGGAGCAGTGGCTATAGAGATTCAGGAGCCTAAGGCTCCCTGCGGGGTTGAATCCCAGACATGGAGGAGAGGACCAAGGGTGGTGGGAAAGTTTCTAGAGTTAAGTTGGTCCTTCATAGTGGGTGTTCTCCAGGTTGTCCCTTAAATAAGTCTTGGCTGAGAAACCTGGCAGGAAACTGCAGTCAAATCTCTTTCTCTGTCTCTCTCAGGGAGATTCCCAGCATGGACCATCTAGTCAGGGTAGATGGGGCGCTGACGTATGTGAGGGTGGACACAAATTTCATTTCCTCTTACCCATTCAAATAATGCCTCCTTTTCAATATTCAACGCTCATCTACCTTGACTGTTTTAATTTTCCACAATCCTTTATGATTTCTCACTTTTGTATGTCAGTAATATACCAGAGATTAGGTATTTATGGCATCTCTTGAACTACAGGATTTATTGCAGTGGAATGCATTTTAATGTAGGGAGGATTGTGAGATGACTGTAGTCACACGGGAGGGAGGTGACCAGAATTCAAAATGAAGATTTGATTCTGGAAAAGGAGAGGGAGAAAGGGCTGCAAAGGGCATTTTCTGGAAATCTTGCTTCCATATTTTATGCAGCTTATTTTTTTTATACTATCACAGTTTATAAATAAGTTTACCTTAATTGAAAAAGAATTGCTCTTCAGACTATTGACGGGGAAATCTGGATACACGTGAAATCCTGCTGCAGCAGATGACGTTAAGCATCCTGCTGTTTTAGACACCAGCAGTGGTGAGTGCCGCTTGATAGAGGCCCCCTTAACTGCAGTTTGGCCATCTTTGTATTTGTCTCTCTACAGAGATGGTGTTTTAATTGTGTGTATTGTAATAAGAATGGCACTGAAGCAAGCAAAATATATCTGGGTGTTCCTGGGTTTGTGCTTTCGAGTCTAGGCTTTCATTATTCATCTATTAATGTGCTAAAGAAAGGAGACTTTCCCATTAAAAGAAGATAATGGCCAAAGAGGGTTGTGACATTGGACAACTGGGCCTTTAATGGAGATGTGAAAGCGTCAAATAAGCTTCTTTCACGTGTCAGATATGGATTCATTTTCAAATACAGGCTGTCTGCCTCTACTCAAAGGTGCTGAAATATGGCATTTCTTAGAGGCCATTTTAGGCCTTAATTGCATTTCAACACTGTGGACGAAATCACTTAACCTGAACTGTATCTGTAGACAATCTGCAAGCACATTTCCTCCCAGGAAAAAAAAAAAAATGTAAGAAAAATATGTGTAAAGATTTTTTTTTAATGTATTAAGGACCAGTGACTGAAAGCAAGACTCACAATCAGGAAGATAAATCTCAAGAGCTGGAAAGAAAATAGAATTAAATATTAAATAGCTGAATTATTGGACTTAGAAGTTCCTATTTCAGAAAGATTCATTCAGCTACCAAACGCTAATAGTTATATATCTGCCTGTTCATAGCTCTGCGCCTACCTGTGGCCAGTCATCATTCTGATAGAGACATCAGTCAGATTCTAGCCCTGCTCTTTTGGCTGTCTTAAGCGAATTACTGGCAAATGCAGAGACTGTTAGTGACTGGAAGAAGTGGAAGTAGTGACTGGGGGATGATAACAAGTCAGGCGAGGCCAGGACAATCACAAGAAAGCAGAAGAGAAACATGGCAACATTTCTTCCTCTCTTAAAGATGTCTCTACTGGCCTGGTTTTAGTCCTGAACTCCAATGAAAAAACATGATAAATATGTATCAATCAAACTTTGAAGGTGTGCATGCCATTTAATCCAGAAATTCCATTGTAGGAATTTATTTCAAGTAAATTAATAAAAATGTGAGTAAAAACAGAGTTGTAATGAAGTTCATTGCAGAATGATTCATTACAGCAAAACATTGGAATCAGGTTAAAAGTATAAAAAAAAGGAAGTTTGATTAAATAAATTATGGCAGATCCGTGAGATGGAATATTAGGGCAGTCATTAAAATTATGATGTAGCCTTTTTTATTGAAATAACACATGATTATAACTGTTAATTGAGGAAAAAATGATTATGAAACTGCTCAAAGTCTGATTCCTCAAAAATATACATAGAAAAATCCCTGAAAAACATATAGCAAGGCATTGCCAGCAGTTGCCTCTAAATCATTTTTATAATAGTTTCTTTTTGTTCTTATTTTTCTTTTTCCCCTTGCTTTGTTTCTATGTTAAGATTCTTCTGTCATGAATATTCATTGTTTTAGTCATAATATAAAGTGAGTACAAGCTTCACTTGAGAAGAATGATAAAGTTGCCCATGCAACAATAATTCCAGAAGCTTGGAATGCCCCTTTGTGTGACTATGAGCAAGTTGCATACCTCCCTTGAGACTCAGTTTACTCATTTATGATATGGAGTAACAATACCTATCTCACAAAATTGTTGTGAGGATTACTAAGGCAAAGTATGTAAATGTGCCTGACATTGCCTTTAGCACACTGATGGGAGGGCAGTAGATATTGAATCAGCATCTGAATGGTAGGTCAACAAAGTGTATTTCACATAAGGATTAACAAATTAGGATATATGCTAGAGTATGCCACTTTGATAGCTAAAACTTCTGCTCTTTAAAGGCAAACAAGGCAGACTTTAGCATGGGATATAGTGAGACTGCTCATACTCTGCTGTGTGGAAGGCAGGTAGAATGTGGAGACTTGGAAAGACACAACCAGCCAGGCTCAGGTTAATCCAGACACCTACTTCACTAGCAGAAGCCAGAGCCCATGGCCTCCCTTAAATGAGTGCAAAGACAGAATAGTGCAACCGTGTATGTTAGGCTCATTTCCGTTCACACGGAAAATGTCAACTAATAATATCAACATTCAGAAAATGAAGATCATGGCATCTGGTCCCATCACTTCACGGGAAATAGATGGGGAAACAGTGGAAACAGTGTCAGACTTTATATTTTTGGGCTCCAAAATCACAGCAGATGGTGACTGCAGCCATGAAATTAAGACACTCCTTGTAAGGAAAGTTCTGACCAACCTAGATAGCATATTCAAAAGCAGAGACATTACTTTGCCAACAAAGGTCCGTCTAGTCAAGGCAACGGTTTTTCCAGTGGTCATATATGGATGTGAAATTTGGACATTGAAGAAAGCTGAGCACCAAAGAATTGATGCTTTTGAACTGTGGTGTTGGAGAAGACTCTTCAGAGTCCCTTGGACTGCAAGGAGATCCAACTAGTCCATCCTAAAGGAGATCAGTCCTGGGTGTTCTTTGGAAGGAATGATGCTGAAGCTGAAACTCCGATACTTTGGCCACCTGATGCGAAGAGCTGACTCATTGGAAAAAACCCTGATGCTGGGAGGGATCAGGGGCAGGAGGAGAAGGGGACGACAGAGGACGAGATAGCTGGATGGCATCACCGACTCGATGGACATGAGTTTGGGTAAACTCCGAGAGCTGGTGATGGATAGGGAGGCCTGGCGTGCTGCAATTTATGGGGTCGCAAACATTTGGACACGACTGAGCGACTGAACTGAACTGAACTGAATAAGAACTGTCTTTAAATACTACCATTAACAAAACCCAAGAGTTTTAAGCAAACAGATGTCTAAAAATAAACTTACTTTCTAGCGCATAAGTGGGACAATGCAACCTGCCAAATTGTTATATATTCAGTTTCCAAGACACTGATATTGGCAAGTTTTATATTGCTCTCTATTGGTAGAAACTCGAGACAATGAATGAAGAATAAATGGTACTTGTGAGCCTAGGCAGGAATGGTTTACTCAGTCATATTCAGTTCAATTCAGTTCAGTCTCTCAGTCATGTCCGACTCTTTGCGACCCCATGAATTGCAGCACGCCAGGCCTCCCTGTCCATCACCATCTCCCGGAGTTCACTCAGACTCACATCCATCGAGTCAGTGATGCCA
>SJYT01070057.1:50935-184975 GCA_006410635.1 Cephalophus harveyi | reverse complement strand
AGCCAGAACCTGAGATTTCCTATCCAGTGCTGACATGGATCTTGGGGTTCCTCTGGAGTCTCCACAGGAGAGTCAGGCCTCTTCTCAAGTGGAGACATGGAGGTCCATTCTCCTCCGAAGCTGTAGCAGCAGTGTCAGGCTTCCCAAAATTTGGACAAAGGGATCTGTGGCTTTCCCTTGAGGTGCCACAGGGCTGTCGAGGAGGCCACCATGGTGTGATTCGATGTTCAGGGTGACCTTCGAGGCAGGGCAGAGAAATCAGGTTCATCTGGAGTGGACTGAGACTTTTGGGGGTCTTTTGTAACGGTGGAACGACCCCGGGAATTACTCTCGACTTTCCTCTTGAGAGCAAGCCCTCTTGCTCTGCGTCTGAAACGCCAGAATCATTTCCTGGCGAAGCAGTGATAGGATGCCTTATCAGGAGTGTAGAATGGCGAAAGGGGGTTCCTCTCGAGTTCTGGTGGGTCCCTCAGTGTTCCTCTCGAGTGGAGATGGTTATGTCGGGGAACTTCTTGAGTTGTAGCAAGGCTGTGAGGGACCCTTTGAGGTTCAGTAGGGAAGGCCAGTTTTCTCTTGGGATGCCGCAGCAGAAAACGGCCTCATCTCCCCGGGAGGGGAGAACCTCATGGTTTTTCTCGAGTTGTGCCAGGTCCCTCTCGAGTTACGACAGGGACCTCAGGGACCCTCTCTCGTGTCCTCAGGATAGTCCAGTCTCTGATTGAGTTGACAGGGCTCCTAAGGATTCCTCTCCATTCGGTTCTGCGTCCTAAGTCCCCATCTGGATCCGAAGCTGGAACCTGAGGTATCCTCTCCATTACTGGCATGCAGCTTGGGGTTTCTCTGGAGTCTCTCAAGGGAAGTCAGGCCCCATCTCCTGTGGTTGCATGCACGTCCACTTTCCCCCTGAGCTGTGTCTGCAGTGTCAGGCTTCCCCTCGACTTGAAACGGGTATCTCTGTCTTTCCCTGGAGATGCCATAGGCCTGTGACATGAGCCACTGTGGTGTGAGGAATGTAGAGGTGACACTCGAGGTAGTGCAGGGAAATCAGGTTGATCTGGAGTGGACTGAGATATCTGGGGGACTNTGCAGTGTCAGGCTTCCCCTCGACTTGAAACGGGTATCTCTGTCTTTCCCTGGAGATGCCATAGGCCTGTGACATGAGCCACTGTGGTGTGAGGAATGTAGAGGTGACACTCGAGGTAGTGCAGGGAAATCAGGTTGATCTGGAGTGGACTGAGATATCTGGGGGACTTTACCTATGCTGGAATGACCCCTGGAGTTCTCGGCTTTCCTGTTGAGAGCGGCAACTCTTGAGATGGGATGGGAATGGTGGGAACGCTTTCCCGACGAAGCAGGGAAAAGACCCTCATCTCGAGCTCACGATGGGGAAACGAGGCTCCTCCTGAGGTGTGCTAAAGGCGGGGGGCTCCGGAGGAGGGAAGGAGGACAGAGAAGGGGAGACTGTTTGGAAGTTTGTGTCTCCATCTTGTCGCGCTCACTTCCTGTTTTCTTGGAGATCAAAGATGGGCGCGGAGGGCCTGGCCGCACGTCCAGCCGACGCCAGCCCAGAGGACGGGGAGCGGGGGGAGGGAGGCTTCTTCCGAATCCCGGGCTCTTGGTCTGGCTTTGGCTTAACCCAGTCTCCTTGCCCAACTTTCCACTGGTTGGCTCAGGACCCCCAGAGGTCAGAGAAGGACATAAGATGGCCGCCCCCCAACACACACCACCCACCAGCAACCACTTGGGAAGGATAAGTTCAGGACAAGAACATTTGGCTTAGAAGTCCTCGCCCTGGCCCTGTCCTGTGTGCCAGGGACCCCAGAGTGCCTGTGGAATAGGGCATTTGAAAGCCAAGGTCCCTGGCACCAGGCTGACCTGGGTTTGTGTCTGGGGAGGCCCAACACTTACTAGCCTATGTGTCTTTGGTGAACTACTTCACTTTGGGCTTCGGAGTCCTCATTGGTAAAAGGACGCAAGAATAGAATCCACAAAACCATGAGGTGATTGAGAGGACTCCGTGAGACAAGGCGTATGGCTGTTTGTTGCTGCTTTTACTTTTTGGCCCCACCGCACAGCCTGTAGGATCTTAGCTCCTCCACCAGGGATCGAACCTGCACTCCCTACGGCGGAGGCACAGAGTCCTAACCGCTGGACCGCAGAGGCCGTTCTTTTGATTTTAATTCTTTGATTGACTTTGGCCATTGAAGAACAGTTGGTCCCAAGTGGGTGGTGAAGTGGTGGGACAGGACAGCTTGCAGGCGCGGGGCCTCAGGGAGGGAGGTCACTGGCGTTTCAGGCTCAGCTAGACTCAAGGGCTGGTACCTTTTGCTGCTGTCCCCCCTACTTGGGGACCCACCAAGCCCCTCAGTGCTCCCCACCTTCCCCCTGACCCTGTCAGTGAGCACAGGCTTCTCGGCTGTTGCTTCTCCTCCTGTATAGATGGGAGACTGCAGTCCAGAGATGCAGGATGTCCAGAGTCACACAGCACACAGCTGACCGGGCCAGGCTCGGACCTACCTCTCCCCTCGCAGTCTGGGGACTGGTCTGCAGATTAGCCCAGCGCCTTCCTCCTTCCTTCAGACTTTCCCTGCCCCCTCCCCAGACTTCCAGGAACCCCAGTTCCTCCCGGATCGCTGGGGCCGCCTGGGGCCTCCTCCTCCATGCCGTCAGCGGGAGAGGCCACAGGCCTGGCCATTATGTAATGATCAGATAACGGGCCAGGCTGGGAGATCAGATAAGAGGTCCATTTATTTTGGGGCCTTTTCGAGTCCTGGCCGCCCCCACCCCGCAGACGAGAATGGGGAGACAGGAGGGAGTGTGACGCCCGGGGCCTGTCTCCCGGAGCCGGAGGCGGGCCCAGACAAAGCTGAAAACAATCCCCTGGCACCAAGGGAAACTCCTGGGACCTGGGTTGGAGGAGGCGCCGCTGGGGGCCTGGGTGACCGGGTGAGTGAGAGACCCAGCACTGGGGAGCCACCTCTCCAGCCTGTCTGCTCCCTCTCCTGCCCCACCCACGAGCGCAGAGCCACCTTGGGGGCTTTCCAAACGGCTACCCCCAGCACCCAGGGAGGCCGAGAGGATAACGGTCAAGCAAAACCAGCCCTGGAACCAGAGGGTATGAGCAAAATCCCAGCTCTGCCTCTTGGACAGCTGGTCACCGTGAACAAGAGCCTAACTTCTCTGAGCCTCAGCTTCCCCCTTTGCAAGACAGCTGCCATCATGTTTCCTGGGCATCAGGGACTATTTAGAGGCTTTCCGTGAGTTCATTCATTTGATGCGTGCAGTAGTCCTACAAGATGGGGACTGTTATTACGACCATTTGACACATGGGGAGACCAAAGATTAGGGAGAGTCAAGAATTTGGAAAAGATCCTGATGCTGGAAAGATTGAGGGCAAACAGGAGAAGAGGGTGACAGAGAACGAGATGGTTGGATGGCATCAACAACTCAATGAACGTGAATTTGAGCAAACTCCAGGAGACAGTGAAGGACAGGGAAGCCTGGCGTGCTGCAGTCCTTGGGATTGCAAAGAGTTGGACATGACTGAGCAGCTGAACAACCACAGCAAGAATTTGCCTGAGGGCACCCAGCTGTTAAGTGGCAGCGTTCATACTGGAGCCCAGACCATCCAGCTCTAGCACCCAGCTAGATGCACAGGCTGTGTTAGCTGCATGAGGTAACCCACGTACAGATCCTGGTATGCAGTGAGTGTTCTGGACACAGAGGCCGTGGTCATTCTATGAAACCAGGGCAGGTCCTCTTTGACAGAGGTCTTTTCTGCTTTTTCTCTTCTTCAGTCATCCAGCCACCCTTTGCTCTTTTAAGGATCCAACCACGGCCTCAAAGATTTCCCTGCGTCCAGCCCAACCACTGCTCCCTGGGCCTGGCCACCAGCAAGACCTCAGCACTCCTTTCCCCAATCTTTCCTGGGCTGCTGATGTCTCTGGGTTAAGGCCAACCTCCACAAGCTGGAATGGAGTTAAAAAGTACCAGGATCCAGGACTTCCCTGGTGGTCCAGCGGCTAAGACTCTGAGCCCCCAGTGCAGGGGGCCCAGGTTTGATCCCTGGTCAGGGAACTAGATCTCACCTGCCGCAATTAAGAGTTTCCATGCCACAATTAAAGATGCCACACGTTGCAACTAAAAAAAAATTAAAACATAAAATGTAGTGATTGAGAGATGTTGAAGTTTCAGATCCTGATTCTGCTCCTTTCCAGCTTCCTTTCTATGCCTCAGTGCTATTATTTATAAAATGGAGTGGTTGTAGTCAAAATACCTTCCTTGGTGAGTTGGTGGAAACATTGGTAAATTGACACATGCATGGTGCTAAACAGGATTCCTGCTCAGGAACTAGGAACCGCTGTCAGTTATTTATGTCCATCGGGGGGAGATGTGAACGTTTCCATCAAACATACCTTATTCCTTGCCCTTTCTGTGCCCTCTCCCTGAACACTTCTTTTCAACTCCTATTCATCCTTCAAAACCCTGTTGGGAAAATCTCATCAGAACCCATCCAGTTGTGTTCTAGGTGGGAGACCCACTATAGGTGCAGAAAAGAAACCTAATATGTGGGGTGAGACGATTTGGCAACAGAGAGAGCCTCACTGTCTTCCCCAAGGCACTGTGGTGTATGGTTAGGTCCCGAGCTCAAACCCCTGTTACTCATTTCTGAGCTATGTTACTCAGGCAAATTCCTTCACCTGCAAGCGCCCCAGTCTTCTCAGCTGTGAAGTGGGGCTAATAGGAGAGCCTGCTTCATCGGGCTTTTGTGCAGGTTAAGCCTGATAGTACACATAACAGGCCTAGAGCAGCGGTCTGGCCTTCATCTCCACCTTTGTCACAGGTATTAAAGTCAGTTTAGCCCTGGATGAGGGTCCTTTTTAGCCTCCAGAGCTGATGCCCCAAAGCTGAGGCTGGAGCTAGAAGAAGGGCTCCAGAACCAGGGCGATCAATGTTCCAAGCCTCCCACAGCCACCCAGGCCACCCATGGTACAAGGGAAAGAAGCTGAGTTCAGTAGACTGCTTGGATCTGTCACTAGTCTTGAGCCTTGATTTCCTCATCGGTAATCTGGGTACAGAGACAAAGGGTAGCCTGATGCAGTGGAGACACAGAAGAGGTGGTCCCTCCTGCTCACCCTGATTCCTCACTAGGCCCTTGAGCAAATGAATAGACCAGGCTTGTCTTCCAAGTGCCCATGAGAAATTGAGATCGATTCTTTCTCTCCCTCTGGGGCTTAGTGTTACCAACTATCTGGCGGAGTGAGAACCTCAGTTAGTGGTCCTGCCCTCGCTGTCCCAGGGAACCCCTGTCTCCTGGTTCACACACCTCCTGCTTCAACCTACCTTTCCTCCCGGCAAACAAGAAGCTGCCGCCAAAGCACTCTAGGAATGAATATCTACAGGCTGTGTCCTGCATCCCTGGCCCCTTCTCAGGGGTAGGGGCTGGGGAGACCCTCACACAGGTGACCAGCAGCACAGGGGACTCCAAGTCACACCTCTACCCTGTCTTTCAGCAAGTACTTACCCACACTTAGGAAACACTCTTTGATTCCAGTCACCCAGCATGGGCCACGAACCCCAGCACCTCCACTTCTGGGACTCTATCCAAGTGAAATACTCCAAAATACAGGAAAAGATGCATGTACCAAAAACGTGCTTGGAAGTGGTATTTATAACTGGTCCCCAAGGGGAAACCACCCAAGTATTCAACAACAAAGGATTCATTAGGGAAATGATAAGATGGCACGTTTAAGGGAGAGAATATTCTAGAACCACAACGGTATGATCATGGAGTCCACATGACAACATAGAAAACTTCTGGGACATAAAAAGGGTATATAAGATTTCCAAATTTGATCCACTTGCATTGAAATTACCTTAAAAAGCTAGACAATAGCCAGTAAGAAAGACACCAGCATGCTAACAAGGCCCAAATTAATAGAAGGAGCTGGGAGGTCATTTCCCCCACTCTTATCTATTTTCTTTGAGGAACGGACTCAAGTGAATATATGGTTAAATTGCTTTTTAAAAACCTACACATATTTGCTCTTAAAAGAAATTCCAACATGACAGGAAAGTATGTTCTAGAAAGTGAAGATCGTCTAGAAGAACCTGGTGCTAAAGAGCAGTGATGTTGGGGTTTTCTTCGTGCATATGGCGTGTCACATATGTGCTCGGTCATGTCTGACTCTGGGACCCCACAGACTGCAGCCCGCCAAGCTCCTCTGTCCATGGGATTCTCCAGGCAAGAATACTGGAGTGGGTTGCCACTGCCTTCTCCAGGGGATCTTCTGACCCAGGAACCAAACCCTAGTCTCCTGTGTCTCCTGCACCGGCCGGCAGTTTCTTTTACTGGCTGAGCCACTTGGGAAGCTCATGGTATGCGTTACTGCTATTTTATTCTTATAGAACTGGAGCCGGTACTGTAGGAGCATCTGACAGTGTGTGCAGACAGATGTCCACAACAGTTCAGGTCTGGGAATAGCTTTTTCTTGGTAACCGCTATGTGAGATTCCAGCGCGTAGTCAGCCATGTCATGGAGCCCAGGCTGGTGGACACTGCCTGGGTTTTGTTACAGGCACCTACGGACCATACATCCTTACTGAGTCGGGCAAGTAAGCCCTCGGGGCTGACTTCTGAAGGCAAGGATGTTACACAAGTTCAGGTTTTGAAAGATTCTGCCAAGTTGTGTTCCCAGAAGGCTGGATTCATCTGGGGATCTGTTTTGGTCCTATTTTGACCGCTGGGGTGCCAGCACCTGCCAGCAGGAGCAGATTAATATGTTATCAGGAGTTTTTCCAACTGGCTCTTAAACACAGCCATAATTAAAAATTAAATTTTATAAGCCTATAATTAAATAAATCACATATTTTATGTGTGAGGTGAGGTGAAGTCGCTCAGTCGTGTCCGACTCTTTGCGACCCCGTGGACTGTAGCCTACCAGGCTCCTCCGTCCATGGGATTCTCCAGGCAAGAATACTGGAGTGGGTTACCATTTCCTTCTCCAGGGGATCTTCCCGACCCAAATCACATATTTTATGTGTAATATATATCAAATGTATACTATTGTATCGAAAGTCATAAACCCCTAATTATTTTATTCCCCTTATATTATCTGTGTTCTTAAGGTTATCTACGTCTGTCATATCTGGGTGGTGGAAATAGTAGATAAAGCTTTATTATGGCGCAGCCGCCCCAACTCCAAGTCTGCTGAGTTGATAGCTTGAAATCAGCTGGGTGGGAACATTGACACCACGGATATTAACAAACATTAACCCCCCTGCCCCCACCCACCTCTCCCAACCCACTGTTGACTATTTGCCTTCCATCCTATAAAGTTCAGTTCAGTTCAGTTCAGTCGCTCAGTCGTGTCCGACTCTTTGCGACCCTGTGGACTGTAACCTAGGCTTCTCCGTCCGTGGGATTCTCCAGGCAAGAATACTGGAGTGGATTGCCATTTCCTTCTCCAGGGGATCTTCCCAACCCAGGGATCGAACCCGGGTCTCCCGCATTAGAGGCAGACGCTTTAACCTCTGAGCCACCAGGGAAGCCCTCCATCCTATAAAACCCGACCCTACAGAGCTGCGAGGGTCTTTCTCTGATGACCTGGAGGAAGAGAGGGTTATCAGACTAGAAAGTGGGGAGGCTGGAGAAAGGCAAGATGGCCGGGGGCCTATCGTGGAGTTCAGATACAGCTTCTGTCAGAACTGTGTGAACTCAGCAGGTCAGAGCCTCCACTTCCCCTCCTGTAAAATGGGGTGATAGAGGCAGCCGTCTTGGAAGATAACTGGGAGCTTATGGAGAGTGGCTGCCATATCACTGCCTGATCAGGAGCAAGTGCTCAAAGGAGCCACAGGCCTGGGGCGAAACCCTGCTGGATCACTTAATGTCTGAGACTCGGTTTCCTGTATTGTCAGTGAGGCAGTGGGAAGAGCTTAGAGACCCAGGATTAGGGACCTTAAAATGCCTTGGCTGGAGTTAGGGGCTTCCCTGATGGGTCAGTGATAAAGAACCTGCCTGCAAAGCAAGAGACAGAAAGAGACACGGGTTCGATCCCTGACTAGGGAAGACCCCCTGGAGAAGGAAATGGCAACCCACTCCAGTACTCTTGCCTGGAGAAATCCCATGGACAGAGGAGCCTGGCGGGCTATAGTCCATGTGGTTGCAAAGAGTCAGATACGACTGAGCGACTAAATAACAATAACGACAGGGTAGGGTAGGGAGGGGGTGATCATCATTGCTTCTGTTCCCATTCTCACCCCCCACCCCTATCCCTTAAGGAGGTCCTGGATGTGCCCGAGGTGAGAGGGTGTCCACAGGGCTATCTGGGGGCTTCGAATAAATGAGGGGCAGGGCACAGAGAGGCCCAAGGAGAGTGGCATGAGGGGCCAGGGTACCTGACTCCTCGCTAACTCTCATCTAGTCATTTCAGAAGGTCGCAGAGGCCATGACCACGGAGAAGCCCCCAGGCTGAACCCCTACTCTGGGCTGTGCCCCCATTCCGCACACTTCTTGGGTATAAGCGGAGGGAGCACCCAGTCGGAAGGGTTCTGGGAGCCGCTCACAGGCCCCAGGGAAGGTGAAGGAGGAGGAATGTAATCATAAAACCACAACAAACAGAAACCAGCTTGCCAGTGACTTTCCCCGAGGGGGCTTCTCTTATCATCCTCTACTCGGCTCAGCGGCCCGAAGGCAGTCCCCCAAGATCACACCACGAGCTAACACAACATGAGATCTGAACCCAGAGCCCAGGTTCTGACTCTGAAACCACGCACCCTCCCATCCCACCCATGCCTCACATGAGGAACTTAAGGCCCAGAGAGGGCAGGGGACTCGCCAGGGGCTGCACAGCACTCTAGGACCTGGGCTTCCTGGGGAGAAACTGGACGTAGCTGGAGGCCAGAGTTAAGGTAAATAACTCATCCCTGTTTGCCCGAGTCATTTAGGATGGAAAGTTCATCCTGCCAAACCGGGATGTTTGGTCACCCTGTGACATCTGTCTCGGGCCGTCCAGAACCCCCCCAACTCCAGGACAGCCCCACTGGGCACGAGTCGGGACAGAGAGAGGAGGCCGGGAACACTAGGGGCCTGGTCTGTGCCCTGGGGGCCCAGTCACCCCCTCCCCGGGTCCCTGGACACCTACTTGTGGGGCCGAGGCTGCACACGACCAGCAGCAGGGCAACGGCCTGGCAGAGCGCGCCGCGGTCCATGCTGTCCTTCCGGGGGTCTGCGTGCGGGGCCTTATCCGGTGTCCAGGGGCAGGGCTGCGGACGGGTGCGGGGGCCGGCGTGGGCTCTCGCGGGGACCCAAGGGCAGCAGGCAGCTGGAGCGACGGCGTCCCTCCTCCAGCCTTCTGAGGTGGCGGCTGAGGGGTCAGGAGAAGTGGGCACGGGAGCGTGGGGCCAGGCCGGGGGGTTGCTGGCCCAGCCTTAAGCGGGGAGAGGCCGCAGGGCTTCTGTGGATAGTGGTGGCGGCGGCAGCGGTCCCGGCCTGTGGATACAGATGGAGGCTGGGGTCTGACCGTCAGCTATGGGGAGCTCCGGCTCATCCAGCCTGGCCCGGGGAGGCAGGAAATGCGCTTCCTTAGAGAAGGGGCCGGGCCAGGCGGCCTGCCAGGCAGGGAGAGGAAGTGCCACAGGCTTTGTCGCTGGGTGGGGGGCCCTGGGGCCTGTATCTTATACACATCTAGATGTGTATAAGAGACAGGGTCCATTGTCTTCCGAAGCTGTCGCAGCAGTGTCAGGCTTCCCAAAGATTTGACACAGGGATCTGTGGCTTTCCCTTGAGGTGCCACAGGGCTGTCGAGGAGGCCACCATGGTGTGATTCGATGCTCAGGGTGACCTTCGAGGCAGGGCAGGGAAATCAGGTTCATCTGGAGTGGACTGAGACTTTTGGGGGTCTTTTGTAATGGTGGCACAACCTCTGGAATTACTCTCGACTTTCCTGTTGAGAGCAAGCCCTCTTGCTCTGCATCTCCACAGGAGAGTCAGGCCTCTTCTCAAGTGGAGACATGCAGGTCCATTCTCCTCCTAAGCTGTAGCAGCAGTGTCACATTTCCCAAAGATTTGAAACAGGGATCTGTGTCTTTCCCTTGAGGTGCCACACGGCTGTCGAGTAAGCCACCATGTTGTGATTCGATTCTCAGGGTGACCTTAGAGGCAAGGCAGGGAAATCAGGTTCTTCTGGAGTGGACTGAGACATTTAGGGTTCTTTTGTATTGGTGGCACGACCCCTGGAATTACTCTCGAGTTTCCTGTTGAGAGCAAGCCCTCTTGCTCTGCGTCAGAAACGCCAGAATCCTTTCGTGGCGAAGCAGTGATAGGATCCCTCATCAGGAGTGTAGAATGGCGAAAGGGGGCTCCTCTTGAGTTGTGGTGGGACCCTCAGTGTTTCTCTTGAGTGGAGATGGTTATGTCGCGGAACTTCTTGAGTTGTAGCAAGGCTGTGACTGTCTCTTATACACATCTAGATGTATTTCCTGTTGAGAGCAAGCCCTCTTGCTCTGCGTCAGAAACGCCAGAACCCTTTCCTGCCGAAGCAGTGATAGGATCCCTCATCAGGAGTGTAGAATGGAGAAAGGGGGCTCCTCTTGAGTTGTGGTGGGACCCTCAGTGTTCCTCTCGAGTGGAGATGGTTATGCCGGGAAACTTCTTGAGTTGTAGCAAGGCTGTGAAGGACCCATTGAGGTTCAGTAGGGAAGGCCAGTTTTCTCTTGGGATGCCACAGCAGAAAACCGCGTCATCTTCCCTGGAGGGGAGAACCTCATGGTTTTTCTCGAGTTGTGGCAGGTCCCTCTCGAGTTACGAAAGGGACCTCAGGGACATCCTCTCGTGGTCTCAGAATACGCCAGTTTCTGTGCGAGTTGAGAGGGCTCCTGGGGATTCCTCTCCATTCGGTTCTGGGTCCAAAGTCTCCATCTGGAGCCAAAGCTGAAACCTGAGATATCCTCTGCACTACTGGCATGCATCTTGGGGTTTCTCTGGAGTCTAAGGGGAGTCAGGCCCCATCTGCTGTGGTTGCATGCACGTCCACTTTCCTCCTGAGCTGTATCAGCAGTGTCAGGCTTCCCCTCGACTTGAAACGAGCATAGGGCTGTCTCTTATACACATCTATCTGGCAGTCCCAGGGGGGCAGATGAAAAGAACCATCCTAACAGTCCACCAAGGGGCACCATCAGGGGCCAGGCCTGGCCAAGGCCTGGAACTTCATGGGGAACTCAGCTCTGTGAACTCGCTGTCCCCGTTTTGTAGATGAGGGGACAGAGGCTTGATGAGGTGTGATCACTGACCCAAGAAGATGGTGGAGCTGGAGTTTGAACAGGTCTCCTCGGGCACCAACACTGCTTTCCCTAAGTGTGACACTGGGCTGGCGTTCCCTTGGTTTGTAAGCAGGGAGCTTGAGGCCCAGGATAGGGGAGCAACGCTCCAAAACTGGCACAGTGCGGGAGCTGGGGTTGAGATCTCAGGGCCCAGAGAGGACGGGGGACAAGCCCACTGCCACACAGTCGCCCTGGAAACAAAGCAGGTACACCAACGCCTTCCTCGCCAGGTGGTTGCGAGATTCCGTCGCTCCAGGTGCCATAGCACAGGGCTCTGGGCCCGGCACTCAGAAAGGTCTTGCCCATCGCGCTCCCTGAGCCCGGGAGACAGTCCCAGAGCTGTCCCTTGCTCATTTGCAAACAGTTAGCACCAACTACATGTCCGCCTTGGTGCTATCACAGGTAGCACTTTAGGATCAGCCCCAGGAGGCTCAGAGGAGGAAGCCGCCGCCTGGAGGAGGGAGCACTTAGGCCTGGCCTGTGGAGTCTGGGCGAGTTGCGGTGAGGGGGTGGAAAAAGGGGTGAGGAGGGCGTGTCAGGCTGGGCACCAACCTGAGCAAAGACACAGAGGCAAGAACTGGCCTGACAGCCGCAGGTCAGGCAGGGGTTGGCGGGGACAAGAGACCTAGAGAGGCAGACTGTGGCCTTGCTCTGGGAGAGGGTGCAATTTTTACTGTAATTTAGCTGCACCGGCTCTCAGTTGCAGTATGCCAAACTCCAGTCTTTGTTACAGCAAGGATCTTCAAGTTACGGCTTGAGAGACTTTTAGTTGCAGCACGTGGGAATCTAGTTCTCTGGCCAGGGATCGAACCCGGGACTCCTGCATTGAGTGCACAGTCTTAACCACCGGACCACCAGGGAAGTCCCAGGGAGTGGGGGGCCTTCAGGACTTTATCCTGAAGGCCTCGGGAGTCACAGAGGGTTCTGGAGAGAGGGTGCTGCCAGAGTGGGCTTGGAGAGGACGAATTTCCATCCCACAGTGTGGACAGAGCCAGGGGCTTTCCTCTTTACACATGTCCTGGTCACAGATGGAGAAACCGAGACCCAGGGAAGAAGGAGAAGGTGGGAGCCCTAGCTGCCTCCGGACAAACCGGGGGCGAGTGGATCGTGTTTGTGTCTGCAGGAGCTGACCCCCGGGGCAGGAAGGGCGGGTGTGGCTCCTTGGGTGGAGGTGCGGGAAGGTTTGCTCGCCCAGCCCTGCGGCTGCGCATTTCGTGCCCAGCCAGGTTCGGGTCTTGTCCAGTAAGGCCAGGAAGGCTGTGACGGAGCAGAGGGAGACCCCAGTCCAGTAAGGCCAGGAAGGCTGTGACGGAGCAGAGGGAGACCCCTGAGAGTGACTGTTCCTCGGCCTTTTCCTGCAGCCTCAGGGATGGGGAGGTGGGCATCATCAGGCACAGGGTGGCTCCAGTGGGGGAAAGTTGGGTGCCTGTGAGGTTCCCCAGGCACCCCCCAACCAGAGTCCACACCCCAGGGACAGTTAGTTACTCCAGTCCCCCTGGAGCTGAACTCTCCCTCTCTCAGGCCCCACCCTAGGCCTTCCTCTGTCAGCTCTGAATCCCCTCAGTCACGCGAGAGACACAGCAGGAACCTAAGGCCCCCTGAGGTTTGAGTGACCCCAGCTAGAGACCCCAGGGCTGCCTGGCTCCAAGCTCCGCTCCTTCCCATCTGCTCCCATCTGAGCTTGGAGAGGACAGATGGCCCTAGGTGAGGGGGATTGTTATCCAGAATGGGTGTTGGGGCATCTGAGGCCGTAACGGGGACCCCACAGGAGGCTCCTCTCAAACCTCCCTCCCGGAAACTTTCCTGGTGGCCCAGTGGCTAAGACTCCAAGTTCCCAATGCAGAGAGCCTGGGTTTGATCCATGGTCAGGATCCTACGTGTTGCAACTAAGACCCCATGCAGTGAAATAAATAAATATTAAAAAAAATAAAAATAGAAAACACTGCCCTCCCATCCACCCTCATGCTGCTAATCCATCCCCTCTCACACGGTAAGCAAGACCCACTGAATTTCTCTAGAAAGTGGGAGAGGCCTAGGTGGACCCAAGACATGCTTGAGGGTGACTTCCAGGGAGAGAAAAACCTAGGGAGGACCTAGAGCCCTGAGCCCAGGGGCCCGGTGGAAGGAGGAAGACTGGGCACCCAGGGCTGGAGAGGGGGCTCACCCCAAAGCTCCCATGGCACCCTGACGCCCCCACCCCCCAGCCTGCCTCATGCTGTGTGAGTCTGCTCGACTAGCAGCCCCTCGAGGGCAGGGACTTAGATGTCTCTGCTCCACTGTTTCCCCAGCACAGAGCCCAGGAGGTCCTTCTGGTCCTTAAGATTCATTGATTAAAAGCATGAAGTCCCGCGGAAGGTAAGGCAGGAGCGGAGCCGGGGACGCATAGGGCAACTGAGACCCAGAGAGGTAGGCCTTTGCTCCTGTCCCCAGTGGCAGAGGCCAGTCCCCGGGCCGGGCTGCCTGTCCCCAAGGAGTTTCACGGTCACTGTGACACCATCCCTCAGGCGGGGAGCAGCCTTGGGTTAGTGGTCTCCTGTTTGCCCCCCAGATGCACGCCCCATTCCAGGGGACACATGTACCTCCTCCGGCCCCCGCACCCAGCCCCAGCCCAGCCCTGCACAGCTCAGAGAGGAAGGAGCCAGAGGATTCATTCTTCTGCAGATTGGTGGCCTCCCTGCTCCGGAGGCCACAGCCCTGACCTGGCCCTCTCCACCCAGCCCTTCAGGCTGAGGGTAGTCACGGGTCATGGCCACTGCCAGCCCCGGGCTTCGGCACTGTCCCTCGTGACTTTCCTACGCCCTGCCCACACCTGTGTCAACAGACCCTTCGCTCCACTCTCCTCCAATTGTCCCACTGGAGCGTGCCGTCTGCTTCCTGCTGGGGCCCCGACTGACACAGACGTTTTCAGGTGCCGCCTAGCCACACGCCAAAGAGACAGCGGCCAATGGCCAGGCATCTGGGCCGGGCCCCCGCCACGGGCAGGTGCCCCTTCCTCTCCCCCGCTGGCTGGGAAGACCGGGGCTGCAGGAGCGGATGGAGCATGTCTACCCTGGCTGTGGGCCACCAGAGGAATTTCAGGCGGCCCCCAGGGACCCCCCCTCCAGGCGGCGGGCTGTCTCCAGCACCGGCCTGGAGCCAGGAACTGTTGAAAACAGTAGGGCCAGACCCACACAGGCAAGGGAAACCGTGGGTGCGGGGAAAGACGGCACTGGCCTGGGAGTCAGGATGTCCAGGCTTCAGGCAAGACCTCCACGTCTTGTGATAACTGAGGAGAATCTATGTATAACTCGGGGGACTCTGCTTGCTGCTCCTGTTGACCTAAATGGGGAGGAAATTCAAAAAAGAGGGGCTATATGCAGATGCAGAGCTGATTCACTCTGCTGCACAGTGGGAATTAGCGCAACATCGTAAAGCGATTGTACTCCAATAAGAAGTAATTTTAAAAAATGTTCTGTGTCTCAGTTTTTACCTCCGTGCAGTGGGAGGGCAGTCTGCTGGCCAGGAGGAACCTAAAGCCCAGGAGAACAATCGGAATCACCCCACCAGCATTCACACGCTTGCCCTGTGCCGAGTGCCACCTCCTGGCCACTTTTAACGGGCTGAGACTGTCGCGTCCCCATTTTACAGTGCAGGAAACTGAGGCTCAAGTGCGCAGGACAACAGGGCTGAGGAGGAGGGGCAGAGGCTAACTCTAATCTGGGCCTGTCCCTCCTCCCTTGACTTCCAGAACATTCCCTCCTGGTTTTCCTCCCACCTCCCTGGTGGCCTTATCTGCCTCTTCTCTGGTACCTCCCCATCCTTCCTTACTTGGACCCTGGGTCTCTTCCCTTCTCTGTTTATTCTCACTCTCAAGTCCGACTTTCTCAAATCTTTGTGACCATGATGTCACGTCCCAGCACAAACCGAGGGACTCAGACTACAATAATTAAAACAAACATTTTGTGAACCTATATAAATATATACGCTTAGGATAGGCATTCATCCTGTTCCATTTTCTTTCAAAGATGCCCACTGTGGGTCTTGGGCATAGAATATAATCCCCTAGATGCTCGCTACACAAAGTGTAGTCTTAGCGTCTCCTGGGAGCTTCTCTCAGGCCCTACCCCAGACCTGCTGAATCAGAAGCTGCGTTTATTCAATACCCTCAGGACATTCATGTGCGCATTACAGTTTGGGAAGGACTGTTCTGGGTGCCCTCATCCAGAAAGCTTTAAAGACCATCCATACGTTGGCAGCTCCCAGCTTTGTGTCTCCAGCCGGAACTCTTCCCTCTGGCTCCAGGCCCCTGCTAAGCACTTCAGACTTCACGAGTCCAAAACTGGGCTCTATTCATCCTCTGCCAACTGTTCCTGCCTTCGTCTCCCCGTCTCAGACCGTGACAGCTCCCTCCTCTCTTTGCTCAAGACTTAAGGATGACCTTGGCTCTGCTACATCATTCATCCACTCTAAAAGCACATCCTTTGGCTCCTCCTCCCCAGACAAATTCCCATTGTTTGTGGGGCTCCCACCACCCCACAGCTACCGCCCTGGCCACCAGAAGCACCTCATGGAATATAACTGTCACTGGCCCTCCTTCCTCCCACCCTTGCTCCCAGCCCACTCTGTGCACTGTAAAGAGAATCTGTTAAAACCAAGTCAGGTTCCAGCCCTCCTCCGCTCAGGGCCCTCTGCAGGTAACCATCTCGCTCAGTGTGAAAGTCAGCGCCCTCAAATGGCCCCTGAGGCTCCCCTGTCCCCTCTCTGGCCTCTGCTCTTCCACCACTCACTCAGTCCACCCCGGCTGGCCTCCTTGCTGTTCCTGGAATGCACCAAGCACGTGCCCACCTCAGGCCCTTGGCACCTGCCGCGCTGTCTCCCTGAAACTCTGTCCCCCTAGATAACCACTGGGCTTGCTCCTCACGCTTTAAGTTGCTGATCAAATGCCACATGGTCAATGAAGGCTTCCCATTGCATTTTTAAAAATCGTTTTATTTTTTACTTGTTTTTGGTTGTGCTGGGTCTTCGTTGCTGCATCTAGCTGCGGAGAGAGAGGGCTACACTCTAGCTGCGGTGTGTGGGCTTCTCATTGCAGCGGTTTCTCTTATTGTGGAACATGGGCTCTGGGGCTTGTCCCATTACATTTTAAGCAGCCCTCTCTCTCCCCACACCAGCAATTGGCCCCCTGGGCACATATCAACCTCTGACAATATTGTGTGTGTGCTAAGTTGCTTCAGTCGTGTCTGACTCTTTGCAGCCCTATGGACTGTAGCCTGACAGGCTCCTCTGTCCATAGGATTCTCCAGACAAGAATACTGGAATGTGTTTCCATGCCCTCCTCCAAGGGATCAAACCCACATCTCTTATGTCTCCCGCATTGGCCAGCGGGTTCTTTACCACTACTGCCACCTGGGAAACCCTCTGGCATATCATATATTGTTTATTTGGTCTGTTTCCCTCTTTAGAACGAAAGTTTCATAAGGGTAAGGGCCTAAGCTTTGCTGTGGAATCCCCATCGCTTAGAATAGCGCGTGGCCCATGACAGGTGTTCATTAAGTGTTCGTGTAAATGAACGAACTTGACCCCTGGGTTACACAACCTGGGGTCTCATGGGCTGTGATTCTGGGTTTCCAGGGTGTGTGTGTTGGGGGCATTCTGAACCCGGGGATGGGGGGGCGGTCTCTGAAGAGGACAAATGACTCCCAAGGGTAGAGGGAGGTGACCAGGTTCAGAGGTCGTGCCGGACTCTATTCTAGAAGAGTGGGATCTCTATCTCCCTCTCTTTCCCCGGGAAATGGTCCTGGTACATGATGCCTCCTGGGTGATGCTGACCTTGATAAAACCTGACCGTGCCCAAGGTCTAGATGACCACGCCCGTGACGATCATCTAAGAGGCAGAAGGATTCTACTGGGCTGGGATTCTAGCACCTCTGTGTTGTAGGGACTCCGAGAAAGGGAAACTGAGGTCCAAGAAGAGAGGAGACTCTCCAACACCCCATGAACCACGGTGGGCAACAGAGGCGGGAGACCCTGTACCACAACCCCCAGAAGGGGCAGAAGCTGGAGAGGCAGGTGAGGGTGCCCCTGCCTTGCTGTGTGATCTGGAGCAAGTCACACAACCTCTCTGGGTCGGCTTGCCAAAGAGGAAGCCCTGTGTTGGCCAGCTGAGCATGTCCAGTGGGTCTCTGCACCCCCCCCCGATGCCCCCCCACCGTGGAGCCGCCAGGCCTTCCTGTTTACCCGAGGCCCCTCTCGCGGCTGGGAGGCGACAGCCTTGGCCTCCTCCGCTCCCCGCTTCCTTCCTCTCCCACTTCAGTGCCTCCGGCCAGGCCCTCAGGGCCCCCGAGGCCAAGACTTAGGGGTGCAGTCCACGGGGGCGGGGGCATCTGAGGATACCTCCCTACCTGAGAGCGCCTCCTCTCTGAGACCCTGAGGTTACAGAGGGGCTGCATTCGTCCTCCAGATGGTTAAAATGTTCCTGCATCTTGGGAGGGTCCCCAGAGACCTGAAGAGCAACCATTTCTGCAGTCTCGGATTGGCCATCACGCTGCCCTCTCAGCCCGCCACTAGGCGCCGAGCACACGGACCCTAGAGATGCCCCCTCCTCCCACGCCTTCCCTGGGCTCCTGCCTCCACAGGGCAGCTCCTCTCTGAGCTCCCCAAAGTAGGGGCTGTGGACCTGCAGCTGGGGCCTCCTGCCCAAAGCAGACCTGCTGAATCAGAGTCAGCTTTTCTAAGACCCCAGGGAGATGTGTGTGCAGGTTACGGTTGGAAGCGCTGAAGGTCTCACTGTCCTACCTGGTTTAAAAACTCTTCCTGGGACTTCCCCCAGCGAGCCAGTGGTTAAGACGCCATGCTCTCAAAGCAGGGGGCATGGGTTCAATTCCTGGTTAAGGAACTAACATCCCACATGCTTCACAATGTGGCCAAAAAACAAACAAAGCTTCGTGAGCTTAGTCTATTCGGTATTTCTGCCCCAAAGACTTCTCTTGAATCTACGAAGCCTCTACAGCTAACTTCCAGTTTACAAGAAATTCAAGGGGTGGGGTAGCTGGTTAAACGCCACCACAGGAAGTAACAGAAGAATCTAGAAAAAGGAATTTTCTGTAGGACAGCTGGTCCCTTCACAGTCAGCGTCGCCTTCAAGGTTAAAAGAGGTTTCATGGAATCACAACCAAATGCAGTGTGTAGTCCTGGGTTGCATTCTGGTTTGGCCACAGACATATTCTGGGGACCACTGGGGAAAATTGCATGTGGTCTGATTATTATCTATCACAATGCTACCATTCACCTAGTGTTCTTGGACCTCTGAGTTGTGGTTACATAGGAAAGGCTCCGTCAGACTTTAGGGGTGAAATGTTTTCATATCCGTAATTTACTTAAAAGTGGTTTGGCAAAAGTAAAACAATGAGGTATGGAAAAATAGTGCCAATTACTAAATGTTGATGATTGGTGTATGGAGTTTCATTATATTATTTCCTTCAGTTTTCAGTTTGCTTGCAAATGTTCATTAAAAAATAAAGCTCTGGGACTTCTCTGGGGGTCCAGTGGTTAAGAATCTGCCTTGTAATGCAAGGGACCCAAGTTCAATCCCTGGTCAGAGAACTAAGGTTCCATATGCTGCAACGGAGATCCTGCGTGCCACATCGAAGACCCAACGCAGCAAATACATAAATATTAAAATATATTAATTAAATAGAATATATATGAATCAAATTATCTACTTCTGTCCCTCTAAGGCTTCAGCCTTCCCCACACTCAATGGGTTGTCTCCACTGAGGCTCTGCAGAGCTGTTCCCTCTGCCCTTCCAGGCCCTCTCGTTCCTAATGAAACATACTCCTAGTTTCCTTCAAAGCCCCACTTCAGAGTTCCAGCTCAAGGAAACTCCCGCCACCCGGGCCCCCTCTGAGTTCTGTGTTCGGAGCTGGTCTGGGTGGAGTAGCTCGGGTGGCATTTTGCGAATGTGGCCGCCCTTGTTCCGAGAGCCAGCGCACATGGACCAGGGTTTGTGACCTCGTCTTGCGAGCATGGCAGTTGCTCTGGAAAGCAGATGAACAAGCGTGAACGAAGGAAACCCTCACAGGGAGGTTTGTGGTGGCAAGGATAGGGTGGAGCTGTTGAAAAGTTTGTGGGTTTTTTTTCAAATTCTCAAGGGTTTTTTGTTTTGTTTTTTAGTAATAAAATGATTCCATGGTGAATAGTTTGGGTCAGCTTAGGTTTTCATAAACTAAAGACATACCTGAATTAATGAAGCTGTACTTGAAAAATAAAGGTAATAGAGATGATTTTGTCAGGTAGATTTCTCTGAGCTTTGTATCATTTGGGGCGTGTTTTTCCACTTACCCTCACACTGATCATGACAACCTCGACAGAGGAGATGCATGCACGCCTGTGTGTGTTTTATCCCAGTTTGATAGATGCTCAGACAGTAAAGAATCTGCCTGCAATGAGGGAGACCTGGGTTTGATCCCTGGGTCGGGAAGATCCCCTGGAGAAGGAAATGGCAACCCACTCCAGTATTCTTGCCTGGAGAATTCCATGGACAGAGAAGTCTGGCAGGCTACAGTCCATGGTGTCTCAGAGAGTCAGACCTGACTGAATGACTACACTTTCACTTTCCTTTTGACAGATGCAACAAGGAGACCCCGAGGTGAGAGGTCACAGAACAAGTAGGGACTCCCTTGCGTGCCCCGGTTCGCCTGGCTCACAGACTAACCAGCCGCAGAAGACCAATCTGTACCCCACCCAGGGCCTCATGGTGTGGGCCTTCTGGAAATCTCCCCTATACTATTATCTACGAATCTCATGTTCTTCTTTCAATAGACTCACTTTTTATAACTTAAATATATTTATTTTAAAGGAAGGTTTAGATAATGACTGTAAATGGAAAACCAGCCTCATGTGCCATAAATAGAAGGGGACACACACACACGGGTCGCCCTCACCCCACCCAGGATTCCGTCCCAGCCGGGGGTGCCCTGCTGGAGGCTCTTTTGGCTTTAAAGGGAGCCAGCTGGGCTTGGGACAGGTGTTAGGGACACGTGAGCACCAAGGGAGATGCTCTCCGTGATGAGGTCAAGGCGTGAAAGAGAACAGAAGAGAGAAGACAGTTCTCCTGGGCGATTCTGGGGGATTCCGAGGCATTCCCAAAGCATCCTGCCAAGGCTGCTCTGGTCTGTGGTTCCATAGGCCGTGGTACTGACCACTCATACCCCTGGCTCAGTGTGTTCTCACCCTAACCTTGGTGGGGGGTAGAGGGAGGAGCACTGAGCCTAATTCAGATTCGGAAATGGGCTCGGGGAGGGCAGGTTGTGACCTGGCCGGGGCTGCATGGTGGGACATCCTGCAGGTCTCACCTCCAGGGAGGCACCCTTGACCATGACCCCCCTTCATTCCCAGTGCCCTGTCCAGACCCTCAGAGCGTCTTGCACCAAGGAGGTCAATTCACTGCCCACCCAGGCAGCTGATGTGTGCTGCCCTCCCTGCCCAGGGAGCTCCTACCCCCACCCCCAGCCCATGACCATGCTGTCTGCTCCAGCCCTGTCCCCAGTGACGGTTTGGGACAGAAAACATGCTCAGAGAGCTAAGGGGCTCAGGGCCAAGGTCACGCAGCAAGGATACAGGGGAAGCCAGGCCAGGGCCCAGCTCTGCCTGACCATGAGCCCCTGAGAACCAGGACCCCACCTCCATCACCCAGCGTCCCCCGGCCTGGCACAACCTGGGCCCAGCACACCCCTGTGTGAGGGGGATTTTCCACTGGAGCAAGGGGAGGGGCGCCAGCTGAAGTGGGTTTAGAGGGGCCCCTGACGAGGAACCGGAGCGGGAGGGGCTGGGGGCTCAAGGCTGGGGCATCCACGCCCTGTGAATCAACCCTGATGGAAGCAAAGAAAAAGGAATAAAACTGAATGTCCTTGGAAACTCCTTTAGTGCTCGGCTGTCCATGAAAACAGGATAAAGTGGCTTCCTCTGCCTGTGCTCAGCCGGGCAGGGTGGAGGCGCTGAGCTCAGGCCAGGAAGGCCTCGAGTCAGGACGAGGGTGGGGCGGAGCTCTCGCTGGGGAGGGGGCTCCAGCTTGGCTACTTGAGGGCGTCCAGGTGGGTGCAGACCTGGGAGAAGACATTGTCCACAGAGCCTTCGGCGTTGACCTGTAGGGAGACGGGCCGTGAGGGCAGGATGCCTACGGGGCTTGGTGAGGAGACTGGGTGGATCCCACCAAGGCAGGGGGCTGACCCCCCTCAGAGGCCAAGCCAGGCTCCCCAAGCCCAGCCACAGTGGGCAGCAGCCTTTTGTCCACCCAGTGAGGGAAACCAAGGCCCAATCAGGAGGACTGTCCCAAGGTGACAGCAATTGGAGGCTATGCCAGGCAAAGACCCAGGTTTTCTCTCGGGCCCGCACCTTGCGAACAATGCCGCGTTTCTCGTAGAAGGCGATGACGGGCTCGGTGGCCTTGTAGTAGGTTTCCAGACGCTTCTTGATGGTCTCCTCGTTGTCGTCCACACGTCCGCTGGTCTCTCCGCGCTTCAGGAGCCGCTTGGTCATGGTCTCAGGGCCGGCGTCCACATACAGCAGTAGTGTGGGCTGTCCGATCTGCGGGCAGGGTGCTGTTTACAGAAGGTCCGTTCCTGCTGGGGCCACCTTCTCCTCCACTTTCCACTTCTGAGGCCCACCTGAAAGCCACCCATACCTTCCAGCCCTTCCCCAAGGCAGCCTGAGGAAGCTTGCTCAACCCCATCTGCCCTGCCCCTCCCCTGCTCACGCCTCTTCCACGGCTCCCCAGTGCCCTCGGGAGAAAGTCCTCACTCCTCACCTGACCCGCCCTCCTCATCTCGTGCTCCTCATGCCTTTGCTGTCCTGGCTTCAGCCACATGGCCGGCTGTGGTCGGGCTCTCATCCCCTCCTCGACAGGCCTCTGCTCGTTCTGGGAACCTCAGTCAGAAACCCTTTCCCTCAACACCAAGGGCTCGCCTTCCGATTTGAGCTAAAATCTCATTCCTCTAGGGCAGTCTTCTCAGATGCCCCCTCCCGCGCCCCAACCACAGCCCCAGCTCTCTGGGATGCTCTCCCTGGTGGCTCAGACAGTAAAGAATCTGCCTGCAATGCAGGAGACTTGGGTTCCATCCCTGGGTAGGGAAGATCCCCTGGAGAAGGAAATGGCAACCCATTCCAGTATTCTTGCCTGGAGAATCCCATGGACAGAGGAGCTTGGCGAGCTATACAGTCCATGGGGTCTCAAAGAGTCAGACAAGACTGAGCAACTAACACGCTCTTTCACTTTCTTGCAATCAGTCCCCGTTACTTCTGCCTTGAGCTCGTCTCAGGAGTGTGTGTGTGTGTGCTCACTTGCTTCAGACTCTGCAACCACATGGACTGTAGCCTACCAGGCTCCTCTGTCCATGGGATAATCCCAGCAAGAATACTGGAGTGGGTTGGGTTGCCATTGCCTCCTTCAAGGGATCTTCCCAACCCAGGGATCGAACCCTCTCTCTTGCAGCTCCTACATTGGCAGGCAGAGCCATGGAGCCACCTGGGAAGCCTTGCCTCAAGAGGGCCTCTGGTTATTTACTTAACATCCTTCTCCCAGGCAGGCCCGGAGCCCCTGAGGGCCGGTAGCTGCATCTTATACCTGCAGGGCTGACGGGAACCTGACAAAGGAACGAGGGCTGAGTGAAGGGGCGAGGGGCTGCTGAGCTCTGGGGGTTTTCAACAATGTCACTGTCACTGCAACAAACATTTCATCTGCGGAGAAGGTTTGGAAGGACCAGGTCGACAAGTCCTCCTTCAGTGAAGCCCAGGCGCCCCCTGGTGGCCAGAGCCAAGCAGACCAGGTGTCCAGAGGTTGGCTGACACAGTGGAGCCAGGCCCTGGGCCAAGTTCAGCACCCACAATATCACCCACAACAGCCCCAGGAAGGAGGGGGTGTTTCATTGACCACATTTTCTAGACGTGATTGTCACAGCCTGAAGTGACGTCACAAAGCTGGTAAGTCGGGATGTGGTCAGGGCTGCCTGGCATTGGACTTCAGAACACATGGCCTCCTAGCTCGAAGGAAGCCCAGCCAATCCCCATCTCACAGATAGGGAAACTGAGTCCCAGGCCAGGATAGACACTTTCCTGAGGTCCTGCAGCCTCTTAGAGGTCGAGAAATACAGTGTTGGGACTCTCCTGGTGGTCCAATGGCTAAGACTCCTTACTCCTGATGCAGGGGGCTCAGGTTTGATCCCTGATCAGGGAACTAGAACCCATAAGCTACAAATAAAAGCCCAAATGCTGCAATTAAAGAGCCCATATGTTGCAACTAAGACCTAAGTGAACGTCGACATTCTAGGAATCAGCAAACTAAAATGGACTGGAATGGGAGAATATAACTCAGATGACCATTATATCTACTACTGCGGGCAGGAATCCCTCAGAAGAAATGGAGTAGCCATCATGGTCAACAAAAGAGTCCAAAATGCAGTACTTGGATGCAATCTCAAAAATGACAGAATGATCTCTGTTCGCTTCCAAGGCAAACCATTCAATATCACAGTAATCCAAGCCTATGCCCCCAACCAGTAACACTGAAGAAGCTGAAGTTGAACGGTTCTATGAAGACCTGCAAGACCTTTTAGAACTAACACCCAAAAAAGATGTCCTTTTCATTATAGGGGACTGGAATGCTAAAGTAGGAAGTCAAGAAACACCTGGAGTCACAGGCAAATTTGGCCTTGGAATGCGGAATGAAGCAGGGCAAAGACTAATAGAGTTTTGCCAAGAAAATGCACTGGTCATAGCAAACACCCTCTTCCAACAACACAAGAGAAGACTCTACACATGGACATCACCAGATGGTCAACACCGAAATCAGATTGATTATATTCTATGCAGCCAAAGATGGAGAAGCTCTATACAGTCAACAAAAACAAGACCAGGAGCTGACTGTGGCTCAGATCATGAACTCCTTATTACCAAATTCAGACTCAAATTGAAGAAAGTAGGGAAAACCACTAGACCATTCAGGTATGACCTAAATCAAATCCCTTATGATTATACAGTGGAAGTGAGGAATAGATTTAAGGGCCTAGATCTGATAGATAGAGTGCCTGAAGAACTATGGAATGAGGTTCGTGACATTGTACGGGAGACAGGGATCAAGACCATCCCCATGGAAAAGAAATGCAAAAAAGCAAAATGGCTGTCTGGGGAGGCCTTACAAATAGCTGTGAAAAGAAGAGAGGCGAAAAGCAAAGGAGAAAAGGAAAGATATAAGCACCTGAATGCAGAGTTCCAAAGAATAGCAAGAAGAGATAAGAAAGCCTTCTTCAGCGATCAATGCAAAGAAATAGAGGAAAACAACAGAATGGGAAAGACTAGAGATCTCTTCAAGAAAATTAGAGATACCAAGGGAACATTTCATGCAAGGATGGGCTCGATAAAGGACAGAAATGGTATGGACCTAACAGAAGCAGAAGATATTAAGAAGAGGTGGCAAGAATACACAGAAGAACTGTACAAAAAAGATCTTCACGACCCAGATAATCATGATGATGTGATCACTAATCTAGAGCCAGACATCTTGGAATGTGAAGTCAAGTGGGCCTTAGAAAGCATCACTACGAACAAAGCTAGTGGAGGTGATGGAATTCCAGTTGAGCTGTTTCAAATCCTGAAAGATGATGCTGTGAAAGTGCTGCACTCAATCTGCCAGCAAATTTGGAAAACTCAGCAGTGGCCACAGGACTGGAAAAGGTCAGTTTTCATTCCAATTCCAAAGAAAGGCAATGCAAAAGAATGCTCCAATTACCGCACAATTGCACTCATCTCACATGCTAGTAAAGTAATGCTCAAAATCCTCCAAGCCAGGCTTCAGCAATACGTGAACTGTGAACTTCCAGATGTTTGAGCTGATTTTAGAAAAGGCAGAGGAACCAGAGATCAAATGGCCAACATCTGCTGGATCATCGATAAAGCAAGAGAGTTCCAGAAGAACATGTATTTCTATTTTATTGACTATGCCAAAGCCTTTGACTGTGTGGATCCCAATAAACTGTGGAAAATTCTGAGAGAGACGGGAATACCAGACCACCTGACCTGCGTCTTGAGAAATCTGTATGCAGGTCAGGAAGCAACAGTTAGAACTGGACATGGAAAAACAGACTGGTTCCAAATAGGAAAAGGAGTACGTCAAGGCTGTATATTGTCACCCTGCTTATTTAACTTATATGCAAAGTACATCATGAGAAACGCTGGGCTGGAAGAAACACAAGCTGGAATCAAGATTGCCGGGAGAAATATCAATAACCTCAGATATGCAGATGACACCACCCTTATGGCAAAAAATGAAGAGGAGCTAAAAAGCCTCTTGATGAAAGTGAAGAGGAGAGTGAAAAAGTTGGTTTAAAGCTCAACATTCAGAAAACGAAGATCATGGCATCTGGTCCCATCACTTCATGGGAAATAAATGGGGAAACATTGGAAACAGTGTCAGACTTTATTTTTTTTTGGCTCCAAAATCACCACAGATGGTGACTGCAGCCATGAAATAAAAGACGCTTACTCCTTGGGAAAAAAAATATTATGACCAATCTAGACAGCATATTACTCTGGTAACAAAGGTCTGTCTAGTCAAGTCTATGGCTTTTCCAGTAATAATGTATGGATGTGAGAGTTCAATTATAAAGAAAGCTGAGTGCCAAAGAATTGATGCTTTTGAGCTGTGGTGCTAGAGAAGACTCTTGAGAGTCCCTTGGACTGCAGGGAGATCAAACCAGTTCATCCTAAAGAAAATCAGTCTGAGTGCTCATTGGAAGGACTGATGTTGAAGCTGAAACTCCAGTACTTTGGCCATCTGATGCAAAGTGCTAACTCATTTGGAAAGACCCTGATGCTGGGAAAGATTGGAGGTGGGAAAAGAAGGGGATGACAGAAGATGAGATGATTGGATGGCATCACGGACTCAATGGACATGAGCTTGAGTAAGCTCCAGGAGTTGGTGATGGACAGGGAGGCTTGCTGTGCTGCAGTCCATGGGGTCGCAAAGAGTCTGATACAACTGAGTGACGGAACTGAACTGAACTGAATTCCCTCTAAAGTCTGATCAGTTTTGGCAACAAGTAAGAAAAACACTCAGAAGGTTTAGGACATTTTGAACTGAACTGGTTAGATTTGTCTTGCCATTATGTCATCTAGAACCTCTAATATAATATTGACTAGAAGTGGCAAAAGTGGGCATTGCTTCTAATTCTAGAGGAAAAGCTTTTACCAATGGATATGTTGTTAGCTCTGGGTTTTTCATATATAGTCTTTATCATAGTGGGTTAGTTTCCTTCTGTTTCTAGTTCATTAAGTGTTTTTATAGTGAAAAGATGTGAAATTTGGTCAAAATCTTTTATTGCATCAATCGAGATGATTTTGTTTCCTTTCCTGCATTCTATTAAAGTGAATGTCACATTGATTAATTTTTATCTGTTGACCCATTCTTAAATTCCAGGAATAAATCCCATTTGGACATAGTGTATAACCATTTTAATGTAAGAAACAAACAAACAAACAAACATCCAATCAGGAGTTTAAGTGTGACAAGTGTGGTTGCAGAACCTGGGCTCTAAGACAGGATGCTTTTCCCATTGAAAGAACCATCATGAGCGCCATTGGCAAGGCCTCAGTCCATTTATCCAAATGGAAGCCCGAGTTGCCTTTTTTTCTGTACCTGTTGCAAACTCTGTAGTCTTCATAGCCACAACTAGAAGATGCAAAAATATAGACTATAGTTTCTCAGAAACTTGAGAGGTAACTCCCGCTTTATTGAGGTAATTCACATGAAAATCTCTTATTCTTCTTTAAAACAACTGTCGGTACCTATGCAGGCGCTTCCCTAGTGGCTCACTCAGTAAAGAATCTGCCTGCAATGCAGGAGACTGCCTGCGTTATAGGAGACCAAGTTTCAATCCCTGGGTCAGAAAGTTCCCTTGGAGAAGGAAATGGCAATCTACTCCAGTATTCTTTCCTGGAAAAGCCCAGGGACAGAGGAGCTTGCCATGGGAACTTATTGGAAACAAACTGTGTTTTTGGCTGGCTTGAAATAGGAAAATATCCACTGAATTAGACTTCCATCTACTGAATTAGATTTTTACAACATGATTAGGCTTTTAAAAACAAACAAGATTATCAAAAAGATTTCACTGTTTCATTAGATCATCATTTCAAGGCTGGATTGGCTACTAAAAAATAAGGTAATTTGTATTCTCAGGTCTTGTTTAATTTATACCATTATTCATCATCACTTTTCTAATGCTCTACTATCAAAATATATAATTTTTATTTAATTGGTTGAAATAAATGTTCCACTTGTGTTCCCATAATATGCATTAACTTACTTTTTAAAATAGTTTTTTCTCATCCTTATCATTTTTCTTTTTCTGGGAAAATTTCTTATATATGAGTAAATGGAAATTGAATTAACCTGTGACCTGCTGAGGTCAGTTTTAAGCATCATTATTCACTAAGTTGTACACATCAAAAAATGATTAAGTGTTTCATAAAACGGATAGGGGCATAAAATGAAATATATAATAAAGTTATAATTTATTAATTCCTTTTCTAACTCTAAATTTAACCAATTTCTAGACAAATACTGGCTAGAGTATAAACTTTAGAAGCATATGTATGCAACAAATCAAATCAGATTTCTTATTTACCCAAGCCAGAAACATTAGTAATCTCCTAGTTCTTCTCAGTTTTGTGAAAAATAAAGAATGTAGCTAACTGGAGGAGGGGGAGGGAATCTGAGTTATTTTATGGTTGTCATCTACTCTTTCCATTCAAGAGAGCATAATTTCCTCCTGGAAGAAAGTAGGTTTCATGCCTCAGGCTGGGCATAAATCAAATAGAAATGCTATAGCTTAGATGGTAATTTTATAAACTATCATGTTGTGGAAAATAGAGTTAAGCTGTAATCTATGATGTAGTTATCATCCCTCTAGGGGATATTTGAGTAATGGGCAGGCAGCTCTCAAGAGTTTTGGGTGCTGTGATCTTTTGGCACCTCTAGAGAATGGCTAGGCTCCTTCAGGTAGATGATTTGAAGTAAGCTTCCATGGTGCCTTCTATTACTTAAAGGTTGCTATGGCAGGTTTCAGTAAAGCCATGAACATATCTTTTACAATATGAACAGTTTCTAGCCATTTAAAAATAGTATTTTCTTCCAAATAATATTTACAACAACAGCTCTGAAAAATTGTGAGGCACTCCTTGTGAGAAATTCCATTTAAAAAGAGAAAGAGAGAAAGAAGAAGAAAACATTCATTATAAGCTTCTAAAAAATTGTGAAGTAGGATATATGTGTAAAATCTGGCAAATTTTCTGAATATATGGTTTAGAATCAAATATAACAGTTACTGTGAATCAACTCCAGCAAAACTGATCCACTGAGACAAACAGTGAGATATTAAATATTGACTTTTAGCATTTATTTTGTATTTTTCATATTCAAAGACTTATCAGCTCTCAACTGTCCAGTGTGCTAACAGCTTACAGCTTTTACATTCTCTGCTGCCTGGATTCTGAGTATCTCACCAGTCACTGGGCATCTCTATCACAAGCTCACCAGAGGAAAAGAAATGAGGGACTTTCAAATCAGTCAAATTCATTACTCATTTCCAGTACTTTTTTTTATTTTTTTAACAGATCAGTGGAGGATACTTTGAGATCATTGCCTAAATTCGAACATTACATTAACTTCATCTGTCTCTTATCCATATTGTGTCACTTGAAATTACAAATATTACTCACTCTTGACAACTTGAGCACAGAATGTAGTCTCAAAGATAGGTTTATGTTTTGGGCAATGTACAATTCAATTTTAAAAGGCCTGGCAAATTCTTGCCTATTTACTCTGTTCTAATCTCTGTTAGGTATTTTAATTGTAAAATTAATATATTTACAGCAAGAAACTTAATCATAATAAAGGTTACTAATTTTCCCAATTTCTGTTCTTCCAAACTTCATTTCCTGGAAGAAATCATAGTGAATTCACATTTATGTATATCTTTCCAGATGTTTTCTTTTTTTGTTTCTGTTTAGAATATATGATATTTTGTATTTTGTTTTTCAACATGATTAATTCACTCAGTCATGTCCGACTCTTTGCCACCCCATGAATTGCAGCACGCCAGGCCTCCCTGTCCATCACCAACTCCCAGAGTTCACTCAAACTCATGTCCATCGAGTCGGTGATGTCATCTAGCCATCTCATCCTCTGTCGTCCCCTTCTCCTCCTGTCCCCAATCCCTCCCAGCATCAGAGTCTTTTCCAATGAGTCAACTCTTCTCATGAGGTGGCCAAAGTACTGGAGTTTCAGCTTTAGCATCATTCCTTCCAATGAACACCCAGGTTGGATCTCCTTGCAGTCCAAGGGACTCTCAAGAGTCTTCTCCAACACCACAGTTCAAAAGCATCAATTCTTCTGCCCTCAGCTTTCTGCATAGTCCAACTCTCACATCCATACATGACCACTGGAAAAACCATAGCCTTGACTAGACGGACCTTAGTCGGCAAAGTAATGTCTCTGCTTTTCAATATGCTATCTAGGTTGGTCATAACTTTTCTTCCAAGGAGTAAGTGTCTTTTAATTTCACGGCCGCAATCACCATCTGTAGTGATTTTGGAGCTCAGAAAAATAAAGTCTGACACTGTTTCCACTGTTTACAAAATGTCTACTATAGTTGTTTTCTAACAAAACCTTAATAATGAAAATAAGATCTGGAATGGGTAACCATAGTAAATATTTAAAGTAAATAAGTTTTTATCTGTATCAATTCAACTTACCAGAATAACAGTATCTTGGCCCTAAGTTTTTCATACATATACTCAACTATCTCTCTCTATACTGTCTTTGTATGTATGTGTGTGTGTATCTCATTATTTGTAAAGAAAAAGGCTCTAAATACTTAAAGTTCCATGGCTTAGCTGATCAATCAATATTTAAAAATGAACTATAATTTAAGGAATTTACAAAATAATGTGGCATCTCAAATCTTTTGTCTGGCTTTTTATATTTTGCTTACTGATTTTTAGGAATTATTTATATACGCTAGATATTATTTTTATCCAGCAGTATGTACGTTAATTACATTTCCATTGGTTTGCTAGTTTTTTGGTTTCTCATTGATTTTCCATCAATTTTGAGTTAATTATTGTATATCATGTAAGGGAAGCATCTCACTTCTTTATTTTGATAATGGTATCAAATTGTTGTAGCACCATTTGTTGAAAAGACTATTTCTTTTCCACTGAATACCTCTGACCTTCTTATTGAAATCAGTTGGACATAGACACTTCATTTTATTTCTGGATTCTTAGTTTTATTACATTGATCTAAATTTCCATCTTTATGTCAGTATCACTTTCTTATTACTATTGTTTTCTAGCAAGTTGTGGAATTGGGAAATGTGAGTCTTCCTACTTTGTTCTTTATCAAGATTTCTGCTGTTATTGTTGTTATATCAAATCCTTTGCAATTGTTTAGGAATTTTAGAATCAGCTTTTTAACTCCTAAAATTAAGTAAATTGAGATTCTAATAAAGATTCCATTGAATCTGTAGATAAATTCAGGGAGTGTTCCCATCTTAAAAGCATTAAATACTCCAATCCATAAGCATGACATGTTTTTCCATTTATTTGGATTTTATTTAATTTCTTTCAACAGTGTTGTGTAGCTTTTAGAATAAACAGGCTAAGCAAATTGTCAATGGAGTATGATAATAAATTATACATTGATCTAAACATGTATAAATCTCACATACATAGAGACATCCAAAAGCAGGTAGACATGAAAAAACACATAGTATCTGAGTTCATTTATATGAAATTCAGTAACAGGCAAAAATACTTTGTGGTGGTAGCATTAAGAACATTGGCTATTTCAGGGGAGAGAGGTACTGACTTGGAAGAGGCATAGAGTAACCTCTGTAAATAACCTATATCTTGATTTGAATGTTGTTTACACACACACACACACAAATTTGTATAACTAAAATTTGTGCGCTTTATTATGTATGTCATGTACCAAAAATTTGATATCAGCAATATATTGGTTATTTTAACAGAGTCAACAGGAAGGATTGATTTTCTCTAAAGAGAAAAAGTATTTCTTGAAAATAAAGTACTTATTGAAATACAAATAAATAACAAAAGCATCCTTCATGACTGTCATGAAATCAACAGGTATTTAATGATGAAAAATGATGCTATGCTTATGAAACTCCCTAATCATGTAACTCACTGAATAGTCATCTGCTTCCTAGACAGCCACGTTATCATGACATATCTTTTTCTTTAAATGTCAAGTTCTTCTGTAACTTTCTTTAGTTTGCATTGTGATTTTGTGCAGAGTATTGTAGGTGGCCTGAGTTTTTTTCATTTTGCTGGGAGTAGAAGTCAATCCTAAATTAAATTTAAGCAGGTGTAGAAAGGGGAAAGGATGTTAACTGGTGATGCCGAGGCATGGTAGGCCAGGGCAACAGGGCTGAAATGCTTCCCCTATGCCACGTTACTGGCTAAATGAGGCACCTGGAGCATTTTTATAGGCCCTCCTTAGCGTAACCATTAGCTCTATCTAATACAATCTTAAGTATGTGAAATAATCATGTTTTAATAGCAGCTTCAAATATAGTATGATAGAAAAATAAAATATCTTCTTTCCTAATTTTAACTTGATCCTTTGGACATCCTCTAGTTTACAGCAGGTGTGATTGATAGTATATAGGCGTCTCAGGATTGTAGACAAATTGAGATATTTCACATTGAACTACCCCATTCAGTCTTCAGATCTCTAGTTTAATCTCGTCTGAGGGAATAGACACACACATTTTCTCACCATCATACTATTTTTTGGTTCTTTACTTTTGTTAACTTTTTCCTGTTGACTTTTTTAAACTACTTCAATTTAGGCTTTCATAAAGAACCTGTTCTTGAAATGCTAACTCTAAATTCTTACAGCTATTTCCCTTGGTATTTTTGTTGTTGTTGTTGTATTTAAGGAATCTTATTGGAATGTATGTAGAACCTGTTCTTATACTAAATTTTGTCCTTTTGATGTTATAAGTAATTGAAAGCGTAAGGCAAAACGTATCAGTTTCTGTTAACATGCACTTGTCTAGAACTATGGGAAAGTGAATCTTATAGAACAGATGTCTTTGTGAATAAAAATACCATGGGAATGGGATGGAGTAGAATGACTGCAATTTGTCCCGAGTCATACGCTGGGCTTCCATGGAGTTGTCTCAAATATGAATTACACAGAAGGTTGCACATTTAATTACAATAAGTAGTCCTGGTGAAGGAAATGGCAACGCACTCCAGTATTCTTACCTAGAGACTCTCGTGGACAGAAGAGCCTGGTGGGCTGCTGTCCATAGCGTCGCAAAGAGTCGGACATGACTGAAGCGCCTTAGCATGCAGGCATGCATTGTAGAAGGAAATGGCAACCCACTCCAGTATTCTTGCCTGGAGATTCTCAGGGACAGGGGAGCCCGGTGGGTTGTCGCCTATGGGGTCACACAGAGTCGGACACGACTGAAGCAACTTAGCAGCAGCAGCAGCAGTCTTGGTGAGTTATATTCAGTTATCTCATTAATGAAGTTACTATCCTCTCAATGCCAAATCAAAAAAAATTTCACTGTCATTTTAAATGTTTTCTCTCCCTCATTCTTTCTATCCAGTCAATTACCATGTCCTCCTAAAAATGGCTTATGGTTTAGAATGTCCTATGTCTCCCTCTCATCCTCATCCCCATTTCTCTAAGTTGGACACTCATCATCTTTAACATACCTATTGTAATAACCTTGTGATCATTCTTAATTTCCTCAAGTCTCTCCCTGAATAGCCACCAAAATGCATCTCAGACCTTGCACTTCCTTTAAAAAAAATTAGCAAATCTTCCATTACTTGTGCAACAAAGACCATACCCCATGGCATCAGCATTTCATATTCATTAAGACATAGTCTTTTCTTGAATGTCTTTATCTCCATTTCTAGTTTCACAATATCTGTTTACACAATATGTAGTTACTTGTACTACTAATTATACAATTTGTATAATTTGTACTACACACTGGCATACATGTCTTCATATTTTATTCTTTTCATTCAATATTTACTGTAAAGCTACTATATGCCAAGCATATTTCAGTGCTTGAAATATATCAGCAATTATAATGGAGGAAGATTCTTGCCTTCATGGACTTGATAGTGTAGCACTGAAAGGTAGAAAATAAACCTCTAAAAGGGATCTTAATGTTTTACAATCTTAAGACAAAGTGTGTCCTGTGTGATCAATAATGTTTCCTGGGAATTATGCCTAAAAGTCCTAGATCTTTCTAATATTTGCTTGTATTTTCTTTTATTGTGTGTGTGACTCTTTTCAGTTACTTGGCTCTGCAGAGTTGCTGCATGGAATATGGGAGAGAGAGGAGAGGACTAATACAGGGTTTTAGTCTGAGCAATTGAAAGAGTTGCCACAGGAGTCCTTAAAATCTAACCAGTCTCCTGAAGCATGGAAAAAAGAATCAGGTCTTATGTGAAATTCAAGTTTAGAGTTACAGAGTTTTATCTTAGCTGGTTTAATTTTCTGTTTGCATCTCTTTTCTCTTAATAATGAAAATCTTGGATTTTAACTCCATTGTTGTTTGCTTTATCCTATCATATATGTATGTTTGCGTAAGTGTACAAAAAATATATAATTAATAACATTGTTATCATGATACGATATCTGGGACTTGTTTTGCCACCCCACTTATTTTTTTAAAAAAGTTAGACAATCAAAAAAAATATATATATATATAAACTATTTGACTAATAGGTGGTACAGGATAGTGATCCTTAAGAGAAAGGGAAAAAAATGAAAACTGAGTCTAATTATTTTCCTAGTTTACCACTTGTGCTTCAGAGCAGAGAGTGTGAAACCAAAGAGCCTGGCAGTATTGCTGAGAAGTAGCAACAGCATTCAGAATTTGACGAGTAAAGATGGCTAGAATTCATAAGTCAGGATGCCAGAGAGAAGAGTTGCCAATGATCTGAAGAGAAAGCTGTAGGTCTGAAGAGGGCCCTTCTCAAGTCTAGAGAAGCACTGACCAGCACAAGCATGTGTGGATAAGGAATCTATCAAAGCCAGGGAAAGAACCACTGGAAAGAAGCAGATGGAACAATTCTTGAGCTTGCAAAAGGCTCATTAGCCAGAGTGGAAAGAAATCCTGACACAGAAGATTAGTCTTCGGAGGGTATTATGTTAAGTGAGGTGGAATTTCTTATTTCTACAATAAAGGCTGCTTTTGACCTTATTTGTTGTTTAGTCATTCAGTTGTGTCTGACTCTTTGCAACCCCAGGAATTGCAGCACACCATGCTTCCCTGTTCTTCACTATCTCCTGGAGATTGCTTATGAGGACTAAATATTTTTTTTTACAAATAATTTAATTACCTCTCAAGAATTATCTAAAAATTTTATGGGGATACTAATAACAATAAATAAGCAGAGTAATAATCTAAAATTCACAATGTCTGCATTCAATGAAAATTTATTGGGATACAAAGAAGCAGGTCTAAAAGATATATAAAAAAGAGAAAAATCAACCAATAGAAATAGATGAAGAAATTTCACAGATAATATCATTAATAGAAAAGAATTTTAAAACAGTACGTACACACACACACACACACACTTTTTTTCCCTACATGTTTCAGAAGGAGGAGGAAACAGGATCATGAACAAAATAATTGCAAGATATAAAAATTACTCAAATGGCACTTGTAGGGATAAAAACTGTCTGTCTGTCCCCTTCTGCTAGGAGAGCCGTTTAAACACAGTTTCATGCTTGATACAAACACAGCTAGCTTCAGATTTCTCTTCTTTTAGGCAGGGATGCTGATGAGCAGAGAAGGGAAAATTGGGAAATATATTGACGTATGTCAATAAATATTTTCCCAGAATGAGAAGAAAATGCAACAAGTCAGGAAAACCCAGCTCAAGTGAATCTTTGTATATATTTCTGAAAATTTGCTCTTTTAGGAGTTACTTCTTGTCTGAGGCAAAGCCTCACCCACATTAGTTCCAAGATTCTTTCTTCCTACTGGACTCTCCCTCTAGTTATTACTTAATTAAATTTGTATGTGTTTTCTTTCTCATCATAAAAAGAATGCCATAACTATGAGGTGGCACTCTTTACCAAGGTAATCCCGAGTGGAGTATTCCTGGTTTGCCTTGATTCTGATTTTTTATATAGTGTGTTAGGTCTGATATGTACTTGGATTCCCTCACTTTGGCAGTTAAACATATGACAACAATTCAGAGTTCTGTGTGTATTCTCTAAAGTTTGGCTGACCTGGAGTACTTTGTTCTGAATTTACTATATTAATTCCACTTATGAAAAGTGAAAGTAATAGGTTAGGTACATCTAAACTTAAGCCATGTTCCTTTTCCTGAGCAATAAAGTTCCATCTTTGAATCTTTCCTCTAATTAATAAATTATATTCAAATTTAAGAATGAAGATCATATGTTTTTAAAATTATATATTAGTTAAAATAGAAGAAAACCAAGTGATGTGGACTCTACAATTCCAACTTTATAAATTGATTTATACTAAAAGGCTAAGAGATATCTGTAAAATAAAATGATTCTCCAGGCAAGAATACTGGGGTGGGTTGCCATGCCCTCCTCCACGGGATCTTCTCAACTCAGGGACTGAACCCACTTGTCTTAGGACGTCTGCTTTGGCAGGTGGGTTCTTTACCACTAACGCCACCTGGGAAGCCCATTCTGTACCTCCTGTCTCTTATACACATCTGGATTTTGTGTGAGTTTTATAACATATACATTAATATTATTTATAATTATTCTTTCAGTTTTTAAAGACCCTTAAATATACAACTGAAATAATACTGAGTTTCATGTGATATAATATTTGCTTTTTAAAATTATAAGTACCTGATGGATAAAAAAGAATTATAGAATCTTTGAAATTAGTAAATTGGATTTGAATAGAGAGTTTTATAAAAGGCAATTTTTTTTTAAAAAGGTAACCTTACTGTTCTAGAGTTTGACAATTCACAAACCTGCTTTTTCAAAGAGAATACCAATTAAACAGATATGAAGAATTTTAGCTAGAAGATAACTGTAGGGAAGAAGATTCCACACTCCGTCTGCATCTCTTTATTTTTCCCCCATGGACCCCCAAATGGAAACTCCCCACAACATGCCCGCTGTCTCACTGGGAGTGATGGAAAAAGAACACATGCCCCTATTTTCACCACGTAATTTCTTCTTTCTTTCCCTCCCATGGAAAGAAATGACTTATATGCATGTTAGGATCAATGTTAATCTGGCATTTATTAAAATGTTCTTTCCTTTTAAAAAGATAGTAACATTTCCTTCCTGTTCACTGTTATTTGTTAAGTCTGTTTTTCAGACTGTGTTTTTTCTTGCCTTTTGGCAAGGTTTGTAATATCTGTTGAAAGTCAAGAGGCATGTTGTATTGCAGAATAGGAACTAAGGAAAATAGGCCTTTAGCATGACAATTTCTGTAACTAAGAGGAGCAGGGCTTATTTAATGTTTATATTAGCTTTAGGCTGAGGCTTAAAATTCCTCTAGTGATCTTGCGCTTTTCCTCCCCTTTTGGCTCTTGGGCTTCCTTCCTCTGGTACAGCTTCTAGAATATCTCTTGTACCCTACCGCTCTTACAATTGCGCGGCTGCTGTCTAATGTGATTATCCTGGAGCTTCCTTAGAAGAGTAGCAGGGGAGGGGGGCATTCTGTGATTTTTCAGTTAAGTCTTTAGGGCGACTTGCATTCTGGGGCTGTGGCCTTCCCAAGTGTTTCAGACTTTCCTTCACTGGCATAATAATTTTCTCCCGGCACGACTGTGGCTGCAGCTTCAGGTCAACTTCCTTGAAGCCTGGTCCACCACTTAGGACAATTCTTCCCCTCTTAGGTCACCAAGGAGGGCTGGAGGAGCTGGAGGAAAGGAATTAACATCACCTGAACAGTGCTCTGGCAAAGAGGTTCTTTGTGAAGAATACTGGTTCACAAAGGGTCCAGGAAAAACCACTGATTTATAATGTGTCCATTTGTTTCTTATTGTAAAGATGGAATCAGTTATTTCCAAGGTCTTTAACATGTAAGAAACCTGAAGTCCTCACATGTTATTTTTCATCAGAAGCATTCATATTACTTTACTTAAATTTAACAGTATAAAAATAGAAGTTAAGGAATTCATTAGTTTTACTAAGAAAAATATTGTGAAAAAACACTTAATGTTGGAATGCTTATTTCATACACGTATTCTCTTCTTTTCATATTGCTGCTGCAGCTGCTGCTAAGTTGCTTCAGTCGTGTCCGACTCTGTGCGACCTCATAGACAGCAGCCCACTAGGCTCCTCTGTCCCTGGGATTCTCCAGGCAAGAACACTGGAGTGGGTTGCCATTTCCTTCTCCAATGCAGGAAAGTAAAAAGTGAAAGTGAAGTCGCTCAGTCGTGCCCGACTCTTAGCGACCCCATGGACTGCAGCCTACCAGGCTCCTCTATCCATGTGATTCTCTAGGCATAGTCGTGTCCGACTCTGTGCGACCTCATAGACAGCAGCCCACTAGGCTCCTCTGTCCCTGGGATTCTCCAGGCAAGAACACTGGAGTGGGTTGCCATTTCCTTCTCCAATGCAGGAAAGTAAAAAGTGAAAGTGAAGTCGCTCAGTCGTGCCCGACTCTTAGCGACCCCATGGACTGCAGCCTACCAGGCTCCTCTATCCATGTGATTCTCCAGGCAAGAGTGCTGGAGTGGGGTACCATTTTCATATTATTGAATACTTATTTGAGAAAATTAGGAAATTAATCCATTTATGTTTCATTTCACTTTATCATTTATGCCCCAATATTTTTTGCTACTTCTGATGTAACTTTCATTTTGACAGTGCTTTTATTTATTTTTTTCTATTCTTTTCCAGATTTCTGCCACTGTGCTATTTATCTCCCTCTGTAACTTATAGTTTCTTTCTTCTTTGAGCCTGTTTCTGGAAATATCATACTGTTGCCAACTCCTTTGATTCTATCACTATCTACATTTTTCCTTGGTACTCTTAGGAAATTCCCCTTGTGATATATGTATTTCATGTGCTTTTGTTCATCGTTTTCATCTTCTTTTCAGGAGAAAAAAATAGCCAAATTTTAAGCACAGCTTATCTCTTGATTTCTTTCATCTCTGTATTCACTTTTGAATGGTGCTGGGTATATGTTTGAGAAAAGCAGTTTTGGGGAAAGGAGGGAGGCAGAGCTCCAGTAATCTGTTGTGTCGACATTAGCTTGGTGCCTCTTACCAAATCTATCATTTTCTTGGCCCAGGGAGAAAGTCTCCTCGAAAGCTTTTGGCATTCAGGGTGTCAGCGTGGCTCATGGCTAAGTGCTTCAGTTCAAAGTTTCTCTTCATCATGTTCACTGCCTGCCTGGCCTTTTTCTATGACATTTACTCCTGGCAACTTCCTTTGGCTAAAGGGCTAGATTATAGAAAAATAAATGTCTTGACAGCACAATTTAATTTTTCAGCTCCACTTGCACTGCTGTTCTGAATTGTCACACTGGATAACTAGAGGGAAAGCTCTCACTTCTGCCTCAGGCCACTCAACCTCAGTCCTCTCCATTTTAATCAAAGAATCAATAGAGATATTCTTTCCTAACTGTCAGTCTTAATATTAGAAAAACTGCTTCCAGCTGGGGTGAGAGGGGCCTGTTGGTTACCTTGCAGATTTGTTCTTTGTTTGAGCAACATTTCCCAGTATCTGGCAGAATATCATTCATTAACTCTGATTGGAGCTGTGGTCTTGTTTTACTTTATTTTCTTGCTGCTACTTTTATGAGTTACAAGAAGTAGAGTAGACAATGGGATGAAAATATCACTCTGATCTCTGAAATAATTTTAATTTACTAGTTAAATAATGCTGCCAGGATAAACAACAGAAACACAATGAATACCACTCCTCTTTTCTTCATTATACTTAGTAATTTTCAGATATAAGTAAATTTTGGCTTTGAAATGTACTATGAAATAATGGAAACAAATTTTGAGGTTAATCTAAATGTTTTGTGTCACAGTTTTGTTTACTGTGTTTGTGTCACAGTAGAAATTAGCAACAAGAACCTTTTGTTGGTAAGACTTCCATCTCAACTTATTCTGTGGAGACTTATATGAAATTCTAGGATACTAGGCCTCAGAACACAGGAGGAGATGAGTCTAAGCAATTTGAAAAGCCTGTGAAAGTCTAAGTTTCCTAAGCAATTTGAAAAGCCTGTGAAATAATATAAGTAAGCTCTCAGAGAGTGTCAGTATTTTTCTTTCCATCTGTAATATTATCTTGAGAGTTACTGGAACTCCTTTTGTATTACTATCTCTATTTTTTTAATATAAATGTATTTATTTTAATTGGAGGTTAATTACTTTACAATATTGTATTGGTTTTGCCATATATCAACACGAATCCGCCACAGGTATACATGTGTTCCCCATCCTGAACTGGTTCAATCCCTGGGTTGGGAAGATTCCCTGGAGAAGGAAATGGCAACCCACTCCAGTATTCTTGCCTGGAGAATCCCAAGGACAGAGGAGCCTGGCGGGCTACAGTCTATGGAGATGCAGAGTCAGACATGACTGAGCGAATATCACATACACACAGAGTGAGAGTGAAAGTTTCTAGTCGTGTTCGACTCTCTGTGACCCCATGGACTACACAGTCCATGGAATTCTCTGGGCTAGAATACTGGAGTGGGTAATCTTTTCCTCCTCCAGGGGATCTTCCCAACCCAGGGATCAAAGTCAGGTCTCCCAGGTTGCAGGCAGATTGTTGACCAGCTGAGCCACACACACACATATAAGTTACTTTCAGTTGGGTTTCCGTTTCATCGAAAATGAAAATTATCTTAACTGGTTTTCTTGGAAGCACATGAATATTACTCCTCTTTACATCTCTTCCCCACTGTGTCCAGCCTGATGCTTTTTCATGCAGTGGTTGTTCACCGAATGAATGAATGCATTAATATAGTGGAAAGCTCTCTGGGTTGGAAGTTAAAACGTGCTTGTCTAAATCGTAGTGTATGTAATACAAAAATATGTGACTAAGTAGACATCCGGGCTTCCCAGGTGGGTCAGTGGGGAAAGAATCCTCCTGCAATGCAGAGGCCATCTGCAGCGCAAGAGATGTGGGTTCGATCCCTGGGTCAGGAAGATCCTCTGGAGAAGGAAATGGCAACCCACTCAGTATTCTTGCCTGGGAAATCCCATGGACAGAGGAGCCTGGCGGGCTACAGTCCATGGGGTTGCAAAAGAATTGGACACAAATTAGTGACTAAACCGCCAAGCAGACACCACCCACCTGTTGGGACTCCAGGTTCTCATTTGAGATATGAAAGGATTGCGCCAGTTCCCATACTATTGGCCCTTGCTTTCTGAGTTTCTCTTCTGCAGATTCCACTAACTGCAGATACCAAGGGCTTACTGTATGCACAATGCTACACCATTTTATGTAAGGCATTTGAGCATCCTTGGAGCTGGGTATCCACAGAGGACTGCTGGAGCCAATCCCTTGCAGATACTGAGGGATGGCTGATATTATGCCATTCTCCTTCAGTGGGGAATTACTGATAGTTTATATCTTGGGTCCATTTTTATTTTATTTGGTCAATACTTTCATTGTGCTAGTTAAATATTTTAAATCTTTCTCTGCTCAAATGTAGAAAATGAAGAGGAACTAAAGAACCTCTTGATGAGGGTGAAAGAGAAGAGTGAAAAAGCTGCCTTAAAACTCAACATTCAAAAAACCAAGATCATGGCATCTGGACCCATCACTTCATGGCAAATAGATGAGGAAAAAGTGGAAACAGTGACAGATTTTATTTTCTTGGGCTCCAAAATCACTGAGGATGGTGACTGCAGCCAGAAAAGTAAAAGATGCTTGCTCCTTGGAAGGAAAGCTATGACAAACCTAGACAGTGTAAAAAGCAAAGACATTACTTTGCTGACAAAGATCCATATAGTCCAAGCTATGGTTTTTCCAGTAGTCACGTTCAGATGTGAGAGTTGGACCATAAGGAAGGCTGAGTGCTAAAGAATTGATACTTTTGAACTGTGGTGTTGGAGAAGACTCTTGAGAGTCACTTGGATTGCAAGGAGATCAAACCAGTCAAACCTAAAGGAAATCAACCCTGAATTTTCATTGGAAGGACTGATGCTGAAGCTGAAGCTCCAATACTTTGGCCACCTGATGGGAAGAGCTGACTCACTGGAAAAGTGCTTTGGCTCCATCCCTTCATTCTTTCTGGAGTTATTTCTCCATTGATCTCCAGTAGCATATTGGGCACCTAATGACCTGGGGAGTTCCTCTTTCAGTATCCTATCATTTTGCCTGTTCATACTGTTCATGGGGTTCTCAAGGCAAGAATACTGAAGTGGCTTGCCATTCCCTTCTCCAGTGGACCACGTTCTGTCAGCCCTCTCCACCATGACCTGCCTGTCTTGGGTTGCCCTGCAGGCATGGCTTGGTTTCATTGAGTTAGACAAGGCTGTGGTCCTAGTGTGATTAGATTGACTAGTTTTCTGTGAGTGTGGTTTCAGTGTGTTTGCCCTCTGATTCCCTCTTGCAATACCTACCATCTTACTTGAGTTCCTCTTACCTTGGGCGTAGGATATCTCTTCACGGCTGCCCCAGCAAAGTGCAGCCCCTGCTCCTTACCTTGTACGAGAGGTATCTCCTTACCGCCTCTGTTCCTGACCTTCAACTTGGGATAGCTCCTCTAGGCCCTCCTGTGCCTGCTCCTCCTGGCTGCAGGCCCTGGCCTGGGGCTCAGAGTGGCTCCTGTTTTATACAAATGATTGGGCTTCTCTGTTGGATTCGGAGAACAGTCCTCCTGTGTAGGCAGGCAAACCTCTTGTCTCAGGTTTCTTGGTGTCACGTTCAGCTGGCACCAGAAATCAAGCTTCTACTTGTCCCCGCATCTTTCAGTTTACTCAGCAGGGTCTTAAGTCATGGGAAGGTTTGCTTCAAGCTGCACTGGTATTCTTCAAGCTTTTTTTTTGGGTGTCTTTGGCCCCAGAAATCTCAGAACCTCCTGTTTGGACTCCTGAAAGAATGGTTTCTTTCTGCCTCTTCTTTAAGCAAGTCTCCTTTGCCTGTTCTCATCCCTGACATTTGCTGAATCACTGATGGTCCTTAGCAGCTTGTACATCTGGGGTGTCAAGTCAGCTCTTTTCTATGAACATCACGTAAACCGAAAACAGTGATGCCAATATTTCACGTCCTTCTCTGGTGTTGTACTGGTTGTACTCTTGTGATGAGGGAGGTTGGGGTGAAAGATGGAGGACCCCCCACTCCTGGGGCTCTTAATCTCACTGGGGTGACAGTGCGTATACACTAGTGAAATGTAGTCGCTTAGTCAGGTCCGACTCACTGCAACCCCGTGGACTGTAGCCTACCAGTCTCCTCCATCCATTGAGGTTAGGGTGAAAGATGGAGGACCCCCCACTCCTGGGGCTCTTAATCTCACTGGGGTGACAGTGCGTATACACTAGTGAAATGTAGTCGCTTAGTCAGGTCCGACTCTCTGCAACCCCATGGACTGTAGCCTACCAGTCTCCTCCATCCATGGGATTTTCAAGGCAAGAGTACTGGAGTGGGGTGCCATTTCCTTCTCCATATACACTAGTACAGTGATTTATATTAAAAGATAACAAGTAACTGCTTTATGCAGACACTGCTTTGTACCAGAATATGTTCTGGATCAGCATTTTTTTTCCAGTAAGGGTATAATATTACTCGGGTCATCATATAATTTGCTGTTCAAACCCTAACACTTGGAGCATGATGAGAAAAGTTCTTAATAATGGAGGATGTATAACAGGCTTAAGCTAAAACTGTCCTAGGCAAAATGGGATTTATCTGGTTAAAACCAGAGATAAACAAAGACTCAAGAATCCAATCATAGCCTTAATCAGAATGATGTAGAAGGGAAGACCTAGCAACTCTAAATCTGTAATTGAAATAAAGAAAGTGAAGTGAAAGAGAAAGTTGGTGTCTGACTCTTTGTGACTCCATGAACTATACATATGGTCCATGGAATTCTCCAGGCCAGAATACTGGAGTGGGTAGGCTTTTCCTTCTCTAGGGGATCTTCCCAACCCCAGGGATCAAACCCAGGTCTCCTGCATTGCAGGCAGATACTGTAATTAAAATAAAATATATTGTACACTAAGTCTCATAAATGGACAAAATTAGTTATGTATATTAAAAATAAGCCTTAAGATAAAGTGTTTAGCATATAAAAATATGATTTTGCTATATCAGAGGTTTCTCTTATATAAAACTAATATGATGCTTGCTATGATAGAGATTAATGAAATTATTAGTTAAAAATAGTTTACTTGTCTTCTTTGATTTTAGTGAATTTTAAAAAAGTAAAATGGTTTAAAGATCTCCAGTATCTTTAAAAGGCATGCTATCCAGGGAAGTTTGAATAGATGTCCTTTTTTTTCTTTTTTTTTCATAAATTTCTCAGAGACAACAAAGGATGCTAATTTGTCCCTATTTTCATCCATCTGTCTTTCTGTTCATCCTTATATCCATAAAGTCAACAGGTATTTACTGAGTACTTGTTGTGTGCTGAGCCTGAAATACTAGAAATATAGTCATCGGTGGGATCTGGTTTCTTTTCTTTTTACCTGCTTGTTTTTCTCTCTGTTTAAGCTCTTTGTTTTCTCATCTCTTTGGTTCTCTCAAAGTCTGTAGAATTAGGCCCCTAAATTTATTTGGCAAAAGATTTTGACTGTTCAATCAAATCTTGTCTTAGTAGAGCAAGACAACTATGCATCTATGACCCATTTACTAAAAAATAATAATAATAATACACCTCGGGAAAAGAGATTCCAAGTTAGCAATTGAGGAAGGGAGTGAAGCTAATACAAGTTTCCAGTCATCTGTAGTAATTCTGGTTAAATATCTCTATATTTTTGCATTTCAGTTCTGCTAATATTACTTTACTCTACTTTTCTCCTCTTCAAGAGGAAACCAGATGATTATAACAAAGTGGATTTGATGCGTAAGATGAGCATTCAGGGAATGGAAAGTGTTTAAGTAGGGCTAGAAAAGTTATTGCAAGTTAGGGAGTGGGGGTTCAGTTAGTTCAGTTCACTCGCTCAGTCGTGTCCGACTCTTTGCGACCCCATGAATCGCAGCACGCCAGGCCTCCCTGTCCATCACCAACTCCTAGGCTACAGTCCATGGGGTTGCAAAGAGTTGGACATGACCGAGCAACTAAGCACATACAATGATTTCATGGTGTGGTTGTACTAACCTTGGAGTATCTGGTTCATACTCCTTATTTGTAGAATATGTGTTCAGTTAGTTCAGTTCAGTCGCTCAGTCGTGTCCGACTCTTTGCGACCCCATGAATCGCAGCATGCCAGGCCTCCCTGTCCATCACCAACTCCCGGAGTTCACTCAGACTCACGTCCATCGAGTCCGTGATGCCATCCAGCCATCTCATCCTCGGTCGTCCCCTTCTCCTCCTGCCCCCAGTCCCTCCCAGCATCAGAGTCTTTTCCAGTGAGTCAACTCTTCACATGAGATGGCCAAAGTACTGGAGTTTCAGCTTCAGCATCATTCCCTCCAAAGAAATCCCAGGGGTGATCTCCTTCAGAATGGACTGATTGGATCTCCTTGCAGTCCAAGGGACTCTCAAGAGTCTTCTCCTACACCAGAGTTCAAAAGCATCAGTTCTTCGGTGCTCAGCTTTCTTCATAGTCCAACTCTCACATCCATACATGACCACTGGAAAAACCATAGCCTTGACTAGACGGACCTTTGTTGGCAAAGTAACGTCTCTGGTTTTCAATATGCTATCTAGGTTGGTCATAACTTTTCTCCTAAGGAGTAAGCATCTTTTAATTTCATGGCTGCAGAGTGCCTTTTAAAGATAAACATGTGTAATCTATGAAGGGGCTAACATATAAGAGGGACCATATTTTATGTTATTAATTTTCTTTATTATAAAATGTAAATAGGTAAGAAGCAAATAGTTTCTTTGTTCTAGAGTAGTATAAATATAAAAATAGCATTATTGTTCAAAGTTGAAACAGCATCAGTACCTCCTTCAGAGGCACAGGTTCATTCCAATTCTTTTGAGACCTAGTATGTATGTGGTAATGTGAGTTGTCTAAACATTCCACAAGGACACTTGTGCAAATATAAATGCATATCGATAACTTTTCTCTATCTATACTGAGGAAAAGCCAGCTAGTTGTAATGTAATTAGAGTTCACAGTATATTTACTGCCTTTTGTTATTACCATGCTTATCTGAAAAAGTGCCTACGGCCATTTTTTACTGTTAACTGAATATTGTGTAACTTCATAACAATTTTATATAAAATTATATTGACAAAATCAGAGTACTAAAATATCATATCAATTACAGAAAATAAATTTAGATTCCATTAACTCTTGAAAATGCTGGAGCTCCAGCTTTCTGAATTTAAAAAAAAAATAATAATTTTGAGAATATTTTTATCTTTAGCTAAAATTCTACAAAGTATCATGGAATGCTATAATCTAGGAAAAATATAAATATGATGAACATCATATGTACTGTAAGGCAATTCTAGATAAGTTTCATGACCAAAAAGACACTCTATTCTTAAGCTATCATCCCCTGAATCCCATATTCCCTCAGTAGTAAAATAATCATTTGTCTATCGATATCTCTAAAAATTTAACTATCCTGGTCATTTCATATAAATTGAATAATATAATATGTAGTCTTTTGTCCCTGGATTATTTTCACAGCATAAGGTTTGTAAGGTTTATCTGTATTGTAGCACATGTGAGCACTAAATTCTTTTCAATGGCTGAATAATATTCCATTGTATTTATATACTACATTTTGTTTATTCGTTCATCTGTTGGTGGACCTTTTCACTATTGTTGATATTGCTGTCATGAAAATTATGGAGTAACTTTTCTTTGAACATCTGATTTCAGTTATTTTGGTTATATAACTAAAAATGGAACTGTTGAGTCAAAGGTAAATCTATGTTTAAATTTTTGAGGAACCACCAAATGTTTTCCATAACAGCTACATTATCTTACATTCCCAACAATGTTCAAGCATTCCAATTTCTCCACATCCTTGAAAATATTTGTTATTATCATTAAAAAAATTATTATCCTACTCATCCTAGTGTCTTATAATTTTGATTTGTGATTCCCTAGTGACTCATGAGGAGAAGGCAATGGCACCCCACTCCAGTACTCTTGCCTGGAAAATCCCTGGGACGGAGGAGCCTGGTGGGCTGCAGTCCCTGGGGTCGCTAAGAGTCAGACATGACTGAGTAACTTCACTTTCACTTTTCACTTTCATGCATTGGAGAAGGAAATGGAAACCCACTCCGGTGTCCTTGCCTGGAGAATCCCAGGGACTGGGGAGCCTGGTGGGCTGCTGTCTATGGGGTCACACAGGGTCTGACACAACTGAAGCGACTTAGCAGCAGCAGTGACTAATGATATTTAGTATCTTTTCATGTGGTTTCACTTTCATGCATTGGAGAAGGAAATGGCAACCCACTCCAGTATTCTTGCCTGGAGAATCTCAGGGATGGGGGAGCCTGGTGGGCTGCCGTCTATGGGGTCACACAGAGTCGGACATGACTGAAGCAACTTAGCAGCAGCAGCAGCAGCATGTGGTTTCATGTTGGCTGTTTGTATATATTTTTTAAAATAAAATGTTCGTTAAAATCTTTTACTTACTGTTTAAGTCAACTGTGTGCCCTTTTGTTTTGGGGTTGTAAAAATACTTTCTATATTCTGGATAGTAGACTCATATCAGATATAAGATTTGCAAATATTTTCTCCCCTTCTGTGGATTTTTTTTTTAACTTTCTTGATAGTGTCCTTTGAAACATAGAGTTTTTAATTTTTACAAACTCCGCCTTACCTATTTATGTTTCATTGCCTGTGGTTTTGTTGCCATTGCTAAGAACCCATTGACAATCTGAAGTCACAAAAATTTATTCCAATATTTTATAGGTTTTAGCTCTGACATTTAGGTCTTTAAGCAAACTTTTGTAAATGGTGTAAGATCCAACTTTGTTCTTTTACCAGCCAGTTGGTTAGTGATTAACTTTCACACTAAGTTTTACTTATCAGTTTCTGCAAGTGAGTTATGAGAACTATGGAGAATTCTTAATACATCTGCATTCTTATCGTCTATAATGTTGCCTCTGGATTATAAACCTATTTGACTGAAATATGTACAATTAATAAATATTATTTAATATTAAGAAGGAATAATTTTTGTATAGCCTACCCAATGCATGAAAAAATTTTCTAATTATGCAAGTATGTTAAAATATGCTAGCAATAATTTTATTTGACTTACCAAATTGTATGAATGATTTTAATAAAATAGAAAATAATAATTCTAATGTAGATATTCTACAGCTATGAAACACTTACATTTACATTTTTTTGTAATCCTCAGAACAGTTCCATAAATAACTAAGAATAGGTATTATATTTCATGACGACAAAGGATGAGATGGTTGGGTGGCATCACCAACTCAATGGAACATGAGTTTGAGTAAACTCTGGGAGCTGGTGATGGACAGGGAGGCCTGGGGTGCTGTAGTCCATGGGGTCACAAAGAGTCTGACATGACTGAGTGACTGAACTGAACTGATATATTAATAAATTAATTGAAAATTCTGACCAAGTTCAATAGGAATAATATGATATACTAAAAACAAATCAATATTACCTTTTCTGACTCTAAATCCATGTTCCTTCTATGTCATAACTGCTTCTTCCTTGAATTAGATCTTTAATTTGTTGGTCTACCTACACATTGGTCTACCTAAATAAATGTGTTTAAAATAAATTTTTCCTACAATGTAGGTGGAATTCTGAGATCAAACCAAGTAAAAAGGTCTAAGGGATTGTTTTGGATTGTTTTTTGTTGTTTGTATTTTCCTTCTTCTACCTAGAATTTCTCTCTGGCAGAACACTGAATTAAATTAGTCCAATACAATTCACTTATCATAAAACCATGCTGCTATTCAGTATTCTAAGAGTTAATATACTTCAGAAGGCAGTGTTGAGTAATTTTTACAGATGATTGATTGTTAGGAAAAGCAGATGGAGCTGATTTAATCTTCAAAAATAGAAGACAAGCATTTCAAAGAATTCAATAAAACTTTATGCTTATTTTCCTTTTTCAGTAATTATCTTCAAAGAAAAGTCAAGAGAGTGAAAAATGGAAATCACACACCAGAAGAAGGGAAATTTGATTATCAAGAGAATTGTTTTCCACATGTTAAAGCAATAAAAAATAAATTATAAGTATTCAATAGCTCAGAATGCATACCATCACATAAACTCCACCTCCTCCAAAAAAATTAAACAAACAAACAAAAAAACTATTTGAGAATATAATTTTGCCAACTGGGAAATGAATAAAAAGAAGAAGCTAGAATTGGAGAAAGGTGGTATAAAATACTAGTGTAATATTCACTAAATGTTAAAAAATAGGACTGACTTTATGTAATTATATATATGGTTATAAAACAATAAATCGTGAAAGAAAGTATGTGTTCATGCATGCTAAGTCATCTCCAACCCTTTTGAGACCCTATGGACTGTATCCTACCAGGCTCCTCTGTCCTTGGGATTTTCCAGGCAAGAATACTGGAGTGGGTTGCCATTTCCTCCTTCAGGGAATCTTCTTGACTCAGGGATCTAATTTGCATCTCCTGCATTGGCAGGCAGCTTCTTTACCACTGAGCCACCAGGGAAGCTATGAAAGAAAGTATACCTAGTATGAAAATAATTCAAAAGTCATAAATTTGTTTAGAGATTACAATTCAATCAGAGAAACTAAAAATTTCTAGAAAGGAAGGAGAGGTGGAAAAGGCTTTGCATTAGTTTTCCCCTATTACCTGAGATCACTCGATAGATATACTCTAAAATTTTGCCACAGTCATTTATAGTATATGTTCAAATGTACATTAAAAATAAAAAAAAAGAGAAAACTCAAATGTTACTGACAGTAGGTAAACATGATATATATCTTCCAAATCAGTAGAGAAAAAAAAATTAATATTACATATTTCTAATACTTTTGCCTGAAAAATCCTACGGGCAGAGAAGCCTGGTAGGCTGCAGTCCATGGGGTCGCTAAGAGTCGGACACGACTGAGCGACTTCACTCTCACTTTTCACTTTCCTGCATTGGAGAAGGAAATGGCAACCCACCCCAGTGTTCTTGCCTGGAGAATCCCAGGGACGGGGGAGCCTGGTGGGCTGCTGTCTATGGGGTCGCACAGAGTCGGACACGACTGAAGTGACTTAGCAGCAGCAGTAGCATGTAACAAAATATAGAAATTGAAATAACTCATTTCAAATGAGAGTCAGGAAAAGAAAAAGAAAGAACATATAAATGTGGGGCCAGCAGGCTGTTTCCCATGGGCCAAATCTGGCTTTGTTTCGGTAAATAAGCTTCTATTGGAATATAGTCATTTCACTCACTTACATATTGTCTTTGGCTGTTTTCCTGCTTCAGTGGCAGAGTTTAGTAGTTGCAACAAAGATTGCAAAGGCCTACAAAGCCTAAATCTATTTGTACTCAGGAAATCTGCGAATATTACAGTTTATGGCAAAGTTTTGCCAAACCCTGATCTATGGTAGCCAGATATATATACATGATTCCTCCCTTCAAATAACTCATAAACTAATAGGGTAAGGCCTTTCCTGGTAGCTCAGAATCTGACAGCCATGGAGGAGACCTGGATTCTGTCCCCGGGTTGGGAAGATCCCCTGCAGAAGGGAATGGCTACCCACTCCAGTATTCTTGCCTTGAAACATCCATGGAGAGAGGAGCCTGGCAGACTATTGTACACTGGGACTCAGAGAGTCAGACACTACTGAGCAATTAACACTTTCAAGATGGCAAGAAAAGGGAAAATAAAACTGATAATATGAAAAATGCTATTAAAGTACATTCACAAAATATGGAAAAATAACTAGATGAAGCACACTGACTCCTTAAGTTGCATTCTTTTCAAGCATCAGAGTGATGAGAGAACTTCAGAGGGCATGTTATTACTGGTGGATCTTAAAGCATAATTATGGGTTTTCTAAGCAGAGGACAGAAAAGGCATCTGAGGCAGAGAAAACAGCACATGAAAAAGGCATGAAGGTGGGAAATAGAGGGATATTTAGGGAGCAGTGAGAGTGATCAACAAAGAAGAAACTGACCTCTGCACGGTCTTTGCACTCATTATTACTTTCTTTTGGATCTGTCTAAAGCTTTTGTCATTTTCACAAATGATCTCACATGCTCATTAATATACTTGTAAAAGATGTGTACACTTGTCAGTCAGTGAGTCAGTTCAGTCACTCATTTGTGTCCGACTTTTTGCAACCACATGGACTACAGCACGCCAGACCTCCATCACCAACTCCTACAGTTACTCAAACTCATGTCCATTGAGCTGGTGATGCCATCCAACCATCTCATCCTCTACTGTCCCCTTTTCCTCCCACCTTCACTCTTTCCCAGCATCTGGGTCTTTTCAAATGAGTCAGTTCTTCATATCAGGTGGCCAAAGGATTGGAGTTTAAGTTTCAACATCAGTCCTTCAAGTGAATATTCAGGATTGATCTCCTTTAGGATGGACTGGTTGGATCTCCTTGCAGTCCAAGAGACTCTCAAAAGTGCACTATAGCACCACAGTTCAAAAGCATCAATTCTTCGGCACTCAGCTTTCTTTATAGTCCAACTCTCACATGCATACATGACTACTGGAAAAACCATAGCTTTGACCAGATGGATCTTTACTGGCAAAGTAATGTCTCTGCTTTTAGTATGTTGTCTATGTTGATCATAGCTTTTCTTCCAAGGAGCAAGCATCTTTTAATTTCATGGCTGCAGTCACCACCTGCAGTGATTTTGGAGCCCCCCAAAAATAAAGTCTCTCACTCTTTCCATTGTTTCCCATCTATTTGCCAGAAAGTGATGGGACCAGATGCCATATCTTCTGAATGTTCAGTTCTAAGCCTGCTTTTTCACTCTCCTCTTTCACTTTCATCAAGAGGCTCTTTAGTTCTTCTTCACTTTCTGCCATAAGGGTGGTGTCATCTGCATATCTGAGGTTATTGATATTTTTCCCGGCAATCTTGATTCCAGCTTGTGCTTTATTAAGCCCAGCATTTTGCATGATGTAATCTGCATGTAAGTTAAATAAACAGGGTGACAGTATACAGCCCTGACGTACTCCTTTTTCAATTTGGAACCAATCTGTTGTTCCATGTCCAGTTCTAACTGTCGCTTCTTGACCTTCATACAGATTTCTCAGGAGAAAGGTCAGGTGGTCAAGTATTCCCATCACTTGAATAATTTTCCACAGTTTGTTATAATCTACACAGTCAAAAGCTTTGGCATACTCAATAAAGCAGAAGTAGATGTTTTTCTGGAATTCTCTTGCTTGTTCAATGATCCAAAGAACATTGAAAATTGTCCTCTGGTTCCTCTGCTTTTCTAAAATCAGCTTGAACATCTGGAAGCTCATGGTTTACATATTATTGAAGTCTGGCTTGGAGAATTTTGAGCATTACTTTGCTAGCATGTGAGATGAGCGCAATTGTGCAGTATTTTGAACATATGAATAGTATGAGAAGGCAAAAAGATAGAACACCAGAAGATGAACTCCCTAGGTCAGTAGGTGCTCAATATGCTACTGGAGAACAATGGAGAAATTGCTCCAGAAAGAATGAAGAGATAGAGCAAAAGCAAAAACAGCACCCAGTTGTGGATGTGACTGGTAATGGAAGTAAAATCCGATTCTGTAAAGAACAGTATTGGATAGGAACCTGGAATATTAGGTCCATGAATCAAGGTAAATTGGAAGTAGTCAAACAGGAGATGGCAAGAGTGAACATCAACATTTTAGCAATCAGAGAACTAAAATGGGCAGGAATGGGTAAATTTAACTCAGATGACTATTATATCTACTACTGTGGGCAAGAATCCCTTAGAAGAAATGGAGTAGCCCTCATAGTCAACAAAAGAGTCCAAAATGCAGTAGTTGGATGCCATCTAAAAAACAACAGAATGATCTCTGTTTGTTTCCAAAGAAAACCATTCAATATCATGGTAATTCAAGTCTATGCCCCAACCAGTAATGCTGAAGATGCTGAAGTTGAATGGTTCTATAAAGACCTACAAGACCTTCTAGAACTAACACCCCAAAAAGATGTCCTTTTCATTACCAGGGACTGGAATGCAAAAGTAGGAAGTCAAGAAACACCTGGAGTAATAGGCAAATTTGGCCTTGGAGTACAGAATGAAGCAGGGCAAAAGCTAATAGAGTTTTGCCAAGAGAATGCACTGCTCATAGCAAACACCCTCTTCTAACAACATAAGAGAAGACTCTACACATGGATATCACCAGATGATCATTACTGAAATCATATTAATTATATTCTTGTAGCCAAAGATAGAGAAGCTCTATTCAGTCAGCAATAACATGCCCGGAGCTGACTGTGGCTCAGAACATAAACTCCTTATTACCAAATTCAGACATAAATTGAAGAAAGTAGGGAAAACCACTAGACCATTCAGGTACAACCTAAGTCAAATCCCTTACAATTATGCAGGGGGAATTGACAAATAGATTCAAAGGATTAGATATGATAGAGTGTCTGAAAAACTATGGACAGAAGTTCATGACATTGTATAGGAGGCAGTGATCAAGACCATCCCCAAGAAAAAGAAATGTAAAAAGGCAAAATGGTTGTCTGAGGAGGCCTTACAAATAGCTGAGAAAAGAAGAGAAGCGAAAGGTGGAAAGCAAAAGGAGAAAAGGAAAGATATACTCATTTGAATGCAGAGTTCCAAAGAATAGCAAGGAGAGATAAGAAAGCCTTCCTCAGTGATCAGTGCAGAAAAATAGAGGAAAACAATAGAATGGGAAAGACTAGTTATCTCTTCAAGAAAATTAGAGATACCAAGGGAACATTCATGTAAAGATGGGCACAATAAAGGACAGAAATGGTAGGGACCTAACAGAAGCAGAAGATATTAAGAAGTGGCAGAATACACAGAAAAACTATACAGTAAAGATCTTCATGATCCAGATAATCATGATGGTGTGATCATTCACCTAGGGCCAGACATCCTAGGCAAAGTCAAATGGGCCTTAGAAAGCATCACTATAAACAAAGCTAGTGGAGGTGATGGAATTCCAGTTGAGCTATTTCAAATCCTAAAGATGATGCTGTGAAAGTGCGGCACAGGACTGGAAATGGTCAGTTTTCATTCCAATCCCAAATATGGCAATGCCATAGTATGTTCAAAGTACTGCACAATTGCACTCATCTCACATGCTAGCAAAGTAATGCTCAAAATTCTCCAAGCCAGGCTTCAGCAATACATGAACTGTGAACTTCCAGATGTTCAAGATGGTTTTAGAAAAGCAGAGGAACCAGAGATCAAATTGTCAACATCCGCTGGATCATTGAAAAAGTAACAGAGTTCCAGAAAAACATCTGTTTCTGCTTTATTGAGTATGCCAAAGCCTTTGACTGTGTAGATCACAACAAACTGTGGAAAATTCTTCAAGTGATGGGAATACCGGACTGCCTGACCTTTCTCCTGAGAAATCTGTATGCAGGTCAAGAAGCGACAGTTAGAACCAGACATGGAACAACAGATTGGTTCCAAATTGAAAAAAGAGTATGTCAAGACTGTATACTGTCACCCTGTTTATTTAACTTACATGCAGATTACATCATGCAAAATGCTGGGCTTAATAAAGCACAAGCTGGAATCAAGATTGCCGGGAAAAATATCAATAACCTCAGATATGCAGATGACACCACCCTTATGGCAGAAAGTGAAGAAGAACTAAAGAGCCTCTTGATGAAAGTGAAAGAGGAGAGTGAAAAAGCAGGCTTAGAATTCAACTTTCAAAAAACAAAGATCATGGCATCTAGTCCCATCATTTCATGGCAAAAAGATGGGGAAACAATGGAAACAGTGAAAGACTTTATTTTCTTGGGCTCCAAAATCACTGTGGACAGTGACAGCAGTGATGAAATTAAAAGACTTGCTCCTTGGAAGGAAATTTATGATAAGCCTAGATGGTATATTAAAAAACAGAGACCGTACTTTGCCAACAAAGGTCCATTTAGTCAAAGCTATGTTTTTTCCAGTAGTCATGTATGGATATGAGAGCTGGATGATAAAAAAAGTCTGAGCACCAAAGAATCGATGGTTTCAAACTGTGGTTTTGGAGAAGACTCTTGAGAGTCCCTTGGACTGCAAGGAGATCAAGCCAGTCAATCCTAAAGGAAATCAGTACTGAATATTCATTGGAAGGACTGAGGCTGAAGCTGAAGTTCCAATATTTTGGCCACCTGATGAGAAGAACTGACTCACTGCTAAAGATCCTGGTGCTGGGAAAGATTGAAGGCAGGAGGAAAAGGGGGCAACAGTGGATACAATAGTTGGATGGCATCACCAACTTGATGGATATGAGTTTGAGCAAACTCTGGAAGATAATGAAGGACAGGGAAGCCTGGCATGCTACATTTCATGTGGTCACAAAGAATCAGACACGACTGAGTGACTGAACAACAACAACATATGTAGAAAATTCAAAAGATGCCACCAGAAAGCTACCATAGCTAATCAATGAATTTGTTAAAGTTTCAGGATATAAGATTGATACATAGAAATCTCTTGCATTCTATACATTGATAATGAAATATCAGAAGAAAAATTAAGGAAACAAAATTATTTCCAATTTCAATAACAAGAATAAATCTGCCTAGGAATAAACCTATATATAAGGAAGCAAAAGACCTGTACACAGAAATATATAAGATACTGATGAAAGAAATAAAGAATGACACAAAAGATGGAGAGATACACTGTGTTCTTTGATTGGAAGTGTCAGTATTATGAAAATGACTATACTACTCAAAACAATCTACAGTTTCAATGCAGTCCCTATCAGGTTATCAACAACATTATTAACAGAATTAAAATATATATATATATTGCTTGTATAGGAACACAGAAGATTCCAGATTTCCAAACAATTTTGTTAAAAAAAAAAAAAAAAAAGAGCTAAAGGAATCAGGCACTCTGATGTCAGACTGTCCTGCAAAGCTACAGTCATCAAGACAGTATGGTACAGGCACACACCAAAAATATAGAGAAATGGAACAAGATAGAAAGCCCAGAGATAATCACATCATGTACCTATAATCATCTAATTTATGACAAAGAGGGTAAGAATACACAATGGAGAGAAAATAGCTTCTTCAATAATTGGTGCTGGGAAAACTGGACAGCTTCATGTAAAAGAATGAAATTAGAACACTCCCTAACATCATGTTGTTGTTGTGTTCAGTCACTAAGCCGTGTCCAGCTCTTTGTGACCCCATAGACTGCAGCACGCCAGGCTTCCGTGTCCTTCACTATCTTCCAGCGTTTGCTCAAACTTATGTCCATTGAGTTGATGTTGCCATCCAACCATCTCATCCTCTGTTGTCCCCTTCTCTTCCTGCCCTCAATCTTTCCCAGCATCAGGATCTGTTCCAATGAACCAGCTCTTTGCATCAGGTGGCCAAAGTTCTGGAGCTTCAGCTTCAGCGTCAGTTCTTCCAAAGAATATTCAGGGTGGATTTCCTTTAGAATTGAATGGTTTGATCTCCCTACAGTCCGAGGGACTCTCAAGAGTCTTCTCCAACATCACAATTTGAAAGCAACAGTTCTTCAGTGCTCAGCCTTCTTCATGGTCCAACTCTCACATCTATGTATGACTACTGGAAAAATCATAGCTTTGATTATACATATGTTTGTCAGCAAAGTGATGTGTCTGCTTTTCAATGCGCTGTCTAGGTTTATCATAGATTTTCTTCCAAGGAGCAAGCATCATGATAAACTCAAAATGGATTAAAGACATAAATATTAGGCTAGACTATAAAGCTCTAGAGGAAATCATAGGCAGAACAATCTTCTTTTCTGACTCACCTTCTAGAGTAATGAAAATAAAAACAGAAATAAACAAATGGGACCTAATTAAACCTAAAAGCTTTCTTTTGCACAGGAAAGGAAACCACTAACAAGATAAAAAGACAACCCTCAGAATGGGAGAAAATACTTGCAAAGCAACTAACAAGAGATTAATCCACAAAATATACAAAGAGCTCATGCAGCTCAATATTAAAAAATAAAAAGAATAAAAATTAGCCAGTAGACCTAAACAAACATTATTGCANCTCAGAATGGGAGAAAATACTTGCAAAGCAACTAACAAGAGATTAATCCACAAAATATACAAAGAGCTCATGCAGCTCAATATTAAAAAATAAAAAGAATAAAAATTAGCCAGTAGACCTAAACAAACATTATTGCAAAGAAGACATACAGATAGCCAACAAATGTATGAACAGATGCTCAACATCAGTAATTATCAGAAAAAGGAAAAAAAAAAAATAGAATGAGGTATCTGATACCAGTCAGAATGGCCATCATCAAAAAATATGCAAATAATGAATGCTGGAGAGGATGTAGAGAAAAGAGAATCCTCTTACACAATTGGTGGGAATGTAAATTGATATAGCCACTATGGAGAACAACATGGAGGTTCCTTGAAAAACTAAGAATAGAACTCCCATATAACCCTGGGCATATACCCAGAGAAAACCATAATTCAAAAATACACATGAACTCCAATGCCACTGCAGCTCTATTTAAAATAGCCAGGACATGGAAGCAACCTAAATGTCCATCAGGAGAAGAAGGGATAAAGATGTGGTACATACATACAATGGAGTATTACTCAGCACCCCCCCCCAAAAAAATCTAAATAATGCCATTTCACAGATGTGGATAGACTTAGAAACTGTCTGTCATACAGAGAGAAGTAGGTCAAAGAAAAATGAATATCATATATTAGCACATACATGAAATCTAGAAAAATGATATAGATGGTCTTATTTGAAAGCAGAAATTCAGGCACAGGGTTAGACTACAAAGATATAGATAACAAGGGGGAAAGTAGGGTGGAATGAATTGAGCATTGGGATTGACATATATACACTGCCATTGTGCCCTGTGCTCAGTTGGTCTGACTCTTTGCGACCCCATGGACTATAGCCTACCAGGCTGTTACGGTGAATTAAATAGTCAACTGATGAGAACCTACTGTATAGTACAAGGAACTCTACTTAATGCTCTGTAGTGACCTAAATGGGACAGAAATTCAAAAAGAAGGGATATATGTAGGTGTATGGAGGATTGATTCACTTTGCTGTACAACAGAAACTGACATAGCAGTGTAAAACAGCTATAGTTCATGTTTTGATTTGTTTTTTTTTTTTTTTTTCAACTGTCATTGATCTGTGACAGTGGTTGCATTTATTCTGTATATCAGTTTGGACAATATGGACATTTTAACAATATTAATCTTACAAACTGGGGGGAATATAGGGCTGATAATCATACCAAAGTCACACATAAAAAAATATAAAATAATATTAGTAGTTAGAATAGTGCCTAAACATGACTTCTACATATTTGTGCAAAAAAAGTTATCAGTTTTCCTTGAAGAAAAGGCTAGATCCAAGGCTAAGACAGAAAAAGTAAAAGATAAGTCTGGAACAAAAAATAAGGTACAGTACAAGGAATACACAGAAGAACTATACAAAAAAGATCTTCACAACCCAGATAATCATGATGGTATGATCATTTACCTAGAGACAGACATCCTGGAATGTGAAGTCAAGTGGGCCTTAGGAAGCATCACTATGATTAAAGCTAGTGGAGGTGATAGAATTCCAGGTAAACTATTTCAAATCCTAAAAGATGATGCTTAGAATGATGCTGCACTCAATATGCTAGCAAATTTGGAACACTCAGCAGTGGCCACAGGACTGGAAAAGGTCAGCTTTCATTCAAATCCCAAAGAAAGGCAATGACAAAAAATGCTCAAACTACCACACAATTGCACTCATCTCACACGCTATTAAGTAATGGTCAAAATTCTCCAAGCCAGGCTTCAACAGTACATGAACTGTGAAATTCCAGATGTTCAAGCTGGATTTAGAAAAGGCAGAGGAATCAGAGATCAAATTGCTAACATCTGCTAGATTATTGAATAAGCAAGAGAGTTTCAGAAAAACAGCTACTTCTGCTTTGTTGACTATGCCAAAGCCTTTGACTATGTGGATCACAGTAAACTGTGGAAATTCTTCAAGAGATGGGAACACAAGACCACCAGACCTGCCTCTTGAGAAATCTGCATGCAGGTCAAGAAGCAATAGCTAGAACAAAGACATGGAACAACAGACTGTTTCCAAATGGGGAAAGGAGTACAACAAGGCTGTATATTGTCACCCTGCTTATTTAACTTATTTGCAGAGTATATCATGAGAAACTCTGGGCTGGAAGAAGCACAAGCTGGAATCAAGATTACTGGGAGAAATATCAATAACCTCAGATATGCACATGACACCACCCTTATGGCAGAAAGTGAAGAAGAACTAAAGAGTCTCTTGGTGAAAGTGAAAGAGGAGAGTGAAAAAGTTGGTTTAAAACTCAACATTCAGAAAACTAAGATCATGGTTTCTGGTCCCATCACTTCATGGCAAATAGATGGAGAAACAGTGGAAACAGTGACAGACTATTTTTTTGGGCTCCAAAATCACTGCAGATGGTGACTGCAGCCATGAAAAAAACACACTTAGTCCTTGAAAGAAAAGCTATGACCAACCTAGACAGCATATTAAAAAGCAGAGACATTACTTTGCCAACAAACGTCTGTGTAGTCAAAGCTATGGTTTTCCAGTAGTCACGTATGGATGTGAGAGTTGGACTATAAAGAAAGCTGAATAGCAAAGAATTGATAGTTTTGAACTGTGGTGTTGGAGAAGACTCTTAAGAGTCCCTTGGACTGTAAGGAGTTCCAACCTGTCCTAATTATTCATTGGAAGGACTGATGCTGAAACTTAGACTGCAATACTTTGGCCACATGATGTGAAGAACTGACTCATTGGAATAGACCCTGATGCTAGAAAAGATTGAAAGCAGGAGGAGAAGGGAATGACAGAAGATGAGATGGTTGGATGGCATCACTGACTCCATGGACATGAGTTTGAGTGAACTACAGGAGTTGGTGATGGACAGGGAGGCCTGGTATATTGCAGTCCATAGGATCGCAAAGAGTCGGACATGACTGAGCAACTGAACTGAACAATGAAAATGGGTGTGCATTAAAACATGCATCGTCAAATGGAAGGGTTTCCAAATGGGAAAATCTTAGACTATTCAATCAACAAAATAAATAATGAAAGTAATGAATTAAAACCCATAGAATAAAGTTAGGATTGATGAGCCCATAGTGAAATTAAACAAATAGATATAGATATGTTGACAGAAAGGAAGAAGAGCATGGTACACTTTTCCTTGAAGTAAAATTTTGGCTAATAAATGTGGAAGGAATGATGGAAGTACAAAAACCACGATTTGCTTGCCAATACTTGCAAACACCAGTAATAACTGTTGTAGGGAAGTACCACCAATTAAATGTTAAGAGTTGTGAATGAGACTATGAGGAGAAACACTACTTATATAGCCTTAAAGTAACTTCCTACAGAATAAATATCAGATCAAAATGCAAAATCACAACCTTACAGTGGAGAAACTCCACAGATTACTATCACCTAAACCAAGGTATTCAAGTGGGCATCACCAGAAATGGGACATATTAATATCATGTACCTCCTGAGAGTCCCTTGGACAGCAAGGAGACCAAGTCAGTCATTCCTAAAGGAAATCCACCCTGAATATTCATTGGAAGGACTGATGCTGAAGCTGAAGCTCCAATACTCTAGCCACTTGACACAAAGAGCCAACTCATAGGAAAAGACCCTGACAGTGGGAAAGATTGAGGGCAAGAGGAGAAGGGGGAGACAGTGGATAAGATGGTTGTATAGCATCACTGACTCAGTGGTCATGAATTTGAGAAAACTCCGGAAGATAGTTAAGGACAGGGCAGCCTGCTGTGTTGCTCTTTATGCGGTAGCAAACAGTCAGACATAACTTAGTGATTGAACAACAACCTCCTGATATAATGCAATGAGAAGGACACCAATATGCTATTCTTGTCAAATACGCATTACTTAAATTTACTTATGAAGAAACTTCTAAAGAGTCCAGACTGAAGGCTATTCCAAGAAAATAAGTGGACAGCACTTTTCCAAAATTTGTCTTGAAAAAGAAAGAAAGAATGAGCAACTGTTCCAGATTAAAAGAAGCTAAGGGGACATGGCACCAAATGCAAATATCACCTTGAGCTGGATTCAATACCAGAATAAGAATATTGGTGCAACAATGGGAAAAGTTTGAATAAGGTTTCTTTAATGAAATAATAGTATTACATCAAAGTTTGCTTATTGTACTGTGATTAAATAAGATGTTCACATTTGGGCACTCTGAGAGAATTCTTCTGACTAATTTTTCAAATTTTTGTGTTTGAAATTAATTCAAAATGAAATATATATATTTTTAATGTATGGTATCTAACAAATCTCTAACAAGGTGAAGACCAAATGTCTATCACTAATGGGTAAACAAAATGTAGCACAGGGGTCCCAAATCTTCACTGACTTGTAAGGTATGGTGAAGTCGCTCAGTCATGTCCAGCTCTTTGCGACTCCATGGACTGTAGCCTACCAGGCTCTTCCATCCACGGGATTTTCCAGGCAAGAGTCCTGGAGTGGGATGCCATTTCCTTCTCCAGAGGATCTTCCTGACCCAGGGATCGAACCCAGGTCTCCCACATTGTAGGCAGATGCTTTACCGTCTGCGCCAGCAGGGAAGTCTGACTTTTACCTCCTGTCAAATCAGTGGCAGCATTAGATTAGAAATAAAGTACACAATAAATGTAATGCATTTGAATCATCCCAAACCTCTCCCCTACCTTCGTCTGTGGAAATACTTTCTTCCACGAAACTAGTCCCTGGTGCCAAAAAGGTTGGAGACCGTTGATGTAGTACCTCTATGCAATGGAATATTATTAGAAAAAGAGTTGAAGAATATTATTAGCTAGCAAAAGTTGAAGTACTGACACATACAACATCATAGACAAACCTTGAAAACATCATACTAAGTAACAGAAACCAGTCACAGAAGACCACGTTCTAGGATTCCACATTCTATGATTCATATGATATGTCCAGAACTGAATAATCTACAGGGACAAAAAGTAAATTACTGGTTGACTGGGCTTGGAGAGTATAGAAGAATGGAGAGTGATTGCTAATGAATATGGTGTTTCTTTCTGGGATAATGAAAATGTCCCAAAGTAACATAATGGTGACAACTGTATAACTCTGTAAATCTACTAAAAACAACTACCCGGTTACACTTAAAATGGGTGAATTTTATTGTCTGTGAATTGTATCTCAATAAAACTTTAAAAAAATAAATAGAAAATTCAAAAATGCAGAAAGGCTGAAGGTAGGAAAAAAAATCACCCACTGTCCTACAAGCACTTAACATTTCAATCAATGCCATATCCTCTCAGTCCTTTACTGTGCATATTTTACATATAACTAGGATAACATAATAGATGTAAAATTGTATTTCCACTTCTTAAGGTAATTATTTTATCCTTATAAAAATAATATGTCTTAGGTTATAGTAATGAAATTGAATCTCCATGTAAAATAATAATAATTTTGAAGGGTCAGTTTTGGCAGCTAAATAATCTCATTCTTAATATTTTAATTCACTAATTTGGAATCATGGAGATTTTATTATGAAGGAGCTGATATTCATATTTATGCCATATTTAAATAATGGGCATTTTAAGCAAATTCAAAGATGAAAGATCATGTTTGACTTAAAAGAAAAATACAATCTCAGAGAAAATAAAAAATTAATGATGCAAATTCAAAACAAAATTTATCCTTTTCATTATTCTATTATGTACATTTCAGTTAAATGACAAAGTCAGTAGAATTTTCAGGACAATTTTATGTATAAGCCCATAAAACTCCTGTCCTCAGGGAGCATACAATAGACTAGCGAGTTTAAGGAAACTCTAATTTTAACACAAGGCAGCCTCTCATACTGATTAAGAGAAAGAAAGAGAGAAGCAGTGTTCCACTGGAAGACATTTGAAAATCAAACAGATTTGGACTTTTTATTCACAGTTCTGCCACTCTTAGACATGATTCTTAATCTCTCAGTGCTTCAGTTTTCACATGGGAAAGAAAATAAAATCTCTATTTAAAGGGCATTGTCAATATAAATGACCTATATCTAGCACTATACCTGGTATATTAGAAATCTTCAGTAAATAGTAACTATTATTCATTTTAGTTATAGACAATATGGCATGAGAAAAATTAGAGAGAATATTTAGGAGGCTGTTCTTATGGTAATTCTAGTAAATGGTAATGAGAGTCTGAATTAGCATAGTGATAGGCAATACAGAAAGGAAAAGTAGATATTGAAAAGAATTTCAAAAAAGCATATACAGGAATTAGTTATAAGAAAATTAAACTGCAAGAAGAATACAAGATGACCTGAGATGATTCTGACCTTTGTAAATAGAATACAAAGTCTGGAAAACACTCAAGCTATGAGTTTACAACCCCAGCATCGGGATTTTTAAGAAGCATTCCAGATTATTTTAATGTGTCACAAAAACTGAGAACCCACTTTTGAGATTTTTTTTATTATGCATGCATTAATATATACGCAAATGCTTTAAACTTAATTTAAAGGCAGTTTTATTGTAATAGTTTTAACTTTCTAAAAAGTCATTCATAAAGCAGAAAATTAAATGCTATTAAATTGGTTGCCAGGCCTCCACTTTCTTAAAGCTCATGTACTGGGGTGGGTATCTTATTTAGGAAAGGGTAACATTGAGCATTTTTGCTGACAAATGCAAGACTCCTTAGACATGACACCAAAGAGACAGCTTTAAACATGAGACACACTGCTTTGCATAATTTGTAATCATTTAAAGATGACAATTGTGAAAAGGGAAGGAGCCTGCAGACCCAGAAGTTGTTGGGGATGCCCAAGGAGGAACACATTTTCAAATACTAAAAGAAAAGCACTGTTAGTAGCAAGTTCTGTATCCTGCTAAAGCTATCCTTGAGGAAATAAAGATATCTCAGATGAATAAAACAAAGATAATTTGTTTCTAGCAATCCTACCCTTAAAATGTTTTTTAAAAGTGTTAAATTGATAAGTCATGTCTGACACATTTTGACCCCATGGACTGTAGCCCTTCAGGCTTCTCTGTCCATGGGATTTCCCAAGCAAGAACATTGGAATGGGTAGCCATCCCATTCTCTAGGGAATCTTCCTGACCCAGGGATCCAGCTTGGTCTCCTGCATTGTAGGTGGATTCTTTACCATCTGAGCCACCAGAGAAACCCAAAATAGTAAAGGAAGCTCTCTGAACACGAGGAAATGATAACAAAAGTTTTGGGAGGTCAGAAAAGAAAGAAGAACATTGGCATAAGTAAAAAGGGATAAATATAAGAATTTAATCCACTTCTTATGAGTTTATTAAATCAAATGAATGGTTGAAGCAAAAATTATAACAGCATCTGATGTGATATTCAATGCATGTAGAGGAAAGGCTTAAAATAATTATAATTAAGTTGGGCAGATAAAAGAGTCTAAATGAGGAAATGTTTCTATAATTGACTCAAAGTTGTAAAATGTCAATATTCGTAGACTGTGATAAGTTACATACTTACATCATAGTAACTAGAGTATCCTCTAAGAAAATCATATAAAATGCTATAGATAAATCATGATAAATCCTAAATAATGAATAAATACTCACAGTACAATAACATAAGAGAAGTGGAAGAAACAAACAGAAAACAAATAATAAGATATGTTATTGATAGGTTAAAGAACATATCAATAATTAAGTTAAATGCAAATGATCTAAAGGGTGAATTAAAATATAGATTGATAAGGTATATTGAAAAGCATGATCTATCAATATGCTGTCTATAAGAAATTTGCTTTGAATACAATGGCAAGTATAGCACTTGCACAAAAATAGAAATATAGATAAATGGAACAGGCTAGGAAGCTCAGAGATAAACCCACACACCTATGTCACCTAATTTATGACAAAGGGAGCAAGAACATACAATGGAGAAAAACAGTCTCTGTAATAAATCGTGCTGGGAAAACTGGACAGCTACCTACAAAAGAATGAAATTAGAGCACTCCTTAACACCATACACAAAAATAAACTCATAATAGATCAAAGAACTAAATGAAGGCCGAACACTACAAAACTCTTAGAGGAAAACATAGGCAGAACATTTTGATATAAATCATAGCAATATCTTTTTGTATCCACTTCCTAGAGTAATGAAAATAGAAACAAAAATAAACAAATGGGACCTCATTAAATGTAAAAGCTTTTGCACAGCAAAGGAAATCATATCAAGATGAAAAGACAGCCCACAGAATGGGAGAAAATATTTGCAAACCAAATAACCAACAAGGGATTCATCTCTCAAATATATATACAGCTCATGTAGCACTAGGTCAAAGAAAAACAAACTAAATCAAAAAATGGGCAGAACACTTAAACAGACATTTCTCCAAAGAAGACATACAGACTGCCAAGAGGCACGTAAAAAGATGCTCAATATCAGGAATTATTAAAGAAATGCAAATCAAAACTACAACGAGATGTTACTTAACATAAATAAGAATGGTCATCACCATAATGTCTAAAAACAGTAAATGTTGGAGTGTTGTGGTCCTTTAATGGACCGGAACCTGGTCGTCCGGAGTCAATGATAAGAAAATCAAAGAAGGAAAGAGGCTAATATTCCCTGGGTTATGCTGGAAACGAATAAAGCCCTAAGACAGTGCTTGTACTGCTCACGTAGGCACAGGGCATCCTCTCGAAGAGCTCTTGAAAGCCCAGGCAGGAAAATGAGCTTGGCAGGCTTCCACGCTCCAGAGAATCAGCCAGAAAGAGAAATAGAGAAGGCGCGCGCACGAGAGAAAGAAGGACCAGGGATCCAAGTCTCTAGTGGAACAAGGGTGCTTTATTGAACTCTGTGTGAGGATATATATCGTTTTACAAGGTAGCTTCTTCAGATAAAGATCAAAAGACCAGACTTTACAAGTTACCAAGGAAGCAAGGAGTAATAGAGACCATAAAGCCAAAAGACAATCCATATCAAAAGAGGGTCGTAAATAATCACTTTCACCATACGGAAAAGCTAATGAAGGAAATCCTATGCATGCATTCCATCTCATGATCTCAGTCCCAGGAGCAGTGGGTCGCTCCTCTTGTTCCTGTTGGGGACTGATAAGGAACAGAGGGCTCACGAGAGAAAGGAAACAGCAACAGGAATCCGACTGTTAAACATTTCCTGACACTGGAGAGTGTGTAGAGAAGAGGGAAACTTCCGACACTGTCAGTGGGAATGTAAATTGGTACAACCACTATGGAAAACAGTAAGAAGGTTCCTTGAAAAATAAAAATAGAACTACCATGAAAGTGAGAAGTGAAAGTGTTAGTCGTTCAGTCCTGTCCAACTCTTTGTGGCCCCATGGACTGTAGCTTATTAGACTCCTCTGTCCCTGGAAATCTCCAGGCAAGAATATTGGAATGGGAAGTCATCCCTTCTCCAGGGAACCTTTCTGACCTAGGGATCAAACCCAGGTGTCCTCCACTGGAGGAGGATTCTTTACTGTCCAAGCTACCAGGGAAGTCCATATGATCCACGAGTCCCACTCCTGTGCATATATCCAGAAAAAATCATAATTTGAAAAGATTCATGTACCCCAGTGTTCGTTGTAGCACTATTTAGAATAGGCAGGATATGGAAAAATCTTAAATTTCCATCAACAAATGAATATATAAAAGAAAATGTGGTATATATATACTATGGAATATTACTTAGCCATAAAAAATGAAATAATGACATCTGTAGCAACATGGATAGACTTAGAGATTATCATACTGAGTAAAATGAGAAAGACAACTATCATCTGATGTCACTCATATTTGTTGATTATGGAATCTAACTTTTAGAAATTATGTATATGAACTTAAAAAACAGAAATAGACACACAGATTTCAAAAACAAACAAATATGCATGCTCAGGTGTGTTCAACCCTTTGAGACCCCATGGACTGTAATCCATCTGTCCATGGACTTTTTGCAGAAGAGAAAACGAACAGGTTGCTGTTTCCTACTCCAGAGGATCTTCCCAACCCAAGGATCAAACTCACATCTCTTGTGACCTCTGCTTTGTCAAGGCAGGTTCTTTACCACTGTGCCACCTGGCAAGCCCAAACTTATGATTACCAAAGGGAAATGTGGGGAAGAGGGATAAACAACGAGCCTGGGGTAAACACACAAACACTACTATATACAAAATGGATAACTAACACGGATCTACTGTATAGCACATGGAACTCTACAAAATATTCTATAATAACCTATATGGGAAAATAGGTTAATCTGAAAAAGAATGAATGTATGTTTATATATAACTGAATCACTATGCTGTATACCTGAAACTAACACAACATTGTAAATCAACTATACTCCAATAAAATTAAGAAGAAAAACAAAACAAAAAACCAAATACAATGGCAAAGGTAAGCTGAAGGCAAAAGGATGAAAAAAAACTAGGCTTTTCCACATATGGTTTTATAGTTTTTGACACTTTAAGTTCATGAATATATTCACTGTTCAAGAATTAAATAATTTTAAAAGCTGCATATAAACTGATTCAGAAGCAAAGTTGAGGCCTGTTTGATTTTCCAAATACTTCAGTGGGGAAATGTAGGACTTGGGATTTTCCACAGTATAGTACATGGAAACTGGAAACATTATAACTGATCCTTAGAAGAAAACACTACAGACATGAAAAACTTTGGGTGATTTGTATCACATATATATTGTAAACATCTTTGCAAATAAATAAATATATATATACACACATATATATATGTGTATTATATGTGTAAGTGTGTATATGTGTATAAAGTGAAAGTTTTAGTCACTCATCTGTGTCCAACTCTGCGACCCCATATACTGTAGCCTGCCAGGCTCCTCTGTCCATGGAATTCTCCAGGCAAGAATACTGGAGTGGGTTACCATGCCCTTCTCCAGGGGATCTTCCCAACCCAGGGATTGAAGCCCGGCCTCCTGCTTTGGTAGGCAGGTTCTTTACAACTAGTGCCACCTGAGAAGCCCAAGGTTTGTATATATACAAAGTTACGTTTGTCTGATTGTATTGTCAATCTATTTACCTACACCTATTTCCACAAAAATATTTTTGCTGCTTACACAGTATTTCTGGCATTGATTACTATAGTTACCTTAATCAGTTCTCACTGGAAGAACTATATTTTTTCCACTTTTGTTGCTGCTGTTTTTAGGATTGTAATTGTATTCTAAGAAGCATCTTTTTTCACCTCTCTCTTACTATTTAAGATAAATTCTAGAAACGGTCATCCAGGCCAGAGATCATCCAGATGTTTGCCTTTTGGCACATATTGTTAAGTACTGCTCCAGGAAGGCTGTGATATGTATAGCATTGCCTTTTGGGTTTATCTTAGAAATCAGTGAAATCTATCACAGAAGGGGCCCTTTTTTTTAAGAGCACTGCAGTGTGTACCCATCATTGCAATTAAAGTCAAAATACCAAAGCAGCTGATCCTGAAGTCTATATGCTACATTGTCCGCTCTGTTCTACATTTGAGGTGTAATTATGCTTGTCATTCATGGAATGCTAAATAGCAAATACATCCTTAATTCTCTTTGCGACCAAAGTACTGGTGTATTTGTTACAGATATTCATGCTCAAGGGAACGATGCAGTTTCTTGGGTGAGCTTTTGATTTTTAAATAGAAGGAGATGTGTCAGACAGCATTTGGTAAAGAAAAGGGAAGATATAATGTGATATTTGCTAGCTCCTAAAAAATCCATAAATAGACTTTAGAATCAGGTAAATAACTCCCTCTTGGCCACTGTATGTATTGACAGCTTGAAAATAATACATGGCGAGAGATAATGAGAAGGAAATGTGTATATATAATATATACTTTTTATTCATGTATCTTTTTCTCAAGATCTCAGTGGTTTCACAGAAAATGTTGCTTTGAATTTGCTATGTACTTTAGTTTTTGGAAAATAGAATGACCCATACTTGATTTATGCAATGTGATATAAGTGATAAATGTATTGTAGTCCATGTCATTAGAACAGCTGCTACCAAAGGATGTTTCAAGGTGGCTTATCCCTATCTTATGCTTTTTTTAAGAAATGGAAGATTGACAGAAATTAAAACACAGTTCTTATGAAGTTTATTGCAAGTTCCATTGCATTACAATGTTTGACAATAGGGGTTAAAGTAAATAGAAGTCAGAATGTATGTGTTAATGTTGATTTTCTAAAAGTTAGCTGCAATATTCAGTGATAACAGTTAATATTTATTGAGCACTATTAGCAAGTCATGGAATTTATATGCATTAACTTATCAATCTTCACAGTAACCCATATTGGTTGATAATATCATCATTATTATTTCCATTTTTCAGATGAAGATGCTACTAAAAGGTTGCTCAAGATAACACAGATGGGTAATTTTAACCCTATTGATTTCAGATCTCAAATTCTTCTTGACTGTAGTGTCCCATTTTAAATCTCTTAAAATGCATTTGTAGCTAGGTAAATGCAATTACTTTCTTCTCATTTCTGACCCTGCTTCAGATCCTTTGATAGGTTCCCAAAGCCACTTATTACCAACTGTCTGCAGCCTTCATGTGCCTTACTGCTATCCTATTTCTTAGGATTATTTCTTTCAAAAATAATCATATGATATCCATACTTGCAGCTCTTTCATGGAGCTGCCTTTCTGCTGAACACCCTTTTCTTTTAAAATATGCCTTACTAAAAGAGCCAGACCATTTCACTTATGGCAATAGAACAGCTTTGAAGTAATCTCATTGCCCAGCAGAGGTAGGTTCATCATACAGATTTTGAGTATATATTTGCTTCAAAACTATCATAAATGAATGATTGAGAACTAAACCCCATAAATCCTGACTCTAAATCCATTACACTTTTGATACTAGAAATACATATTGAAATATATTCCATAGTAAATATTTATTAAGCATAAACTCTATATCAGTGTTACTAGCACTAGAGATGCAGAGATGAATGAGATTGTGAGACTGGTTTCTATATCATATATAACTACATTATCATCAGGGAATAAAAAATAAACTATTACAAAATATTGATATGCAAAGGTAATTTTTCTGGTCAATAATCAATTATATCCATTTAAAAATTGAGCATATAAGTATGTTAATGAAATAATTTGATGTATTTCCATATAAATTATGTTGATAATATAGAACTCTATATCAATTAGTTAGGGGAAGAAATTATGGGAAAAATGGATTCTTAGTTTAGCAGCATTGTTGCTATTTTCAAAACAGATGTTTTTCAGAACTGCTGTTAATGGATAATATTTGGATCAAACTTAATGATATATGTTTGCCTCCCTTTCAACAGTTAACTTTATAGTAGTTAATATATATTTTTAATTAGTAGAATTTATAGATCATTTTCTTGTAAATCCTAAACCAAGTCAAATTTTCTGTTCTATTTTATATAAGTCTGTCAGGGAGTAGCTTCCTTCTTTGACAAATGGTTCTTTTTATTACATTTAAAGAACTGTGATTCATTCTCCTATGAACTTAGAAGGAGTAAACTAAATATTCTCTATTCTTTTGAAAGGTGGCAGCAGTACAGGGAACAAATTCTTGGTATAGTCTCAATTTCATGTTTGATCCCCTTATTAGATCTAAGACAGCCTCTGCTAGACAAAAACAATCAATGTACAACAGAAAGCTTTTTACTCTGGGTTTCTAAATTATGCAAACTCTATACTGTGTTTCTTGTTGAAAAAAATAATGTCAAATATCTTGTTTTCTACTGAAAGAAAATATCTTCCAGAGTGAGGTAAAGAAAAATGTGATGATATATTCTTTTTATTATAAAAATTAGAAAGTTGGACATAATCCTCCTGTACTACTGCTGCTGCTGCTGCTATATCGCTTCAGTCGTGTCCGACTCTGTGCGACCCCATAGACGGCAGCCCACCAGACTCCCCCATCCCTGGGATTCTCCAGGCAAGAACACTGGAGTGGGTTGCCATTTCCTTCTCCAACCCTCCTGTACTAGTGGGAGTATAACATGACATCATTATGAAGAGCAATACATCCAGATTTTGTTAAACTGAGTATTTTTATATTTGCTATATAACCCTAAATTTCCACTTCCATATCAAACAGAAGTTTTATCATGCGTCTGTAAGGGGATATAAATAAGGTTCTTATTTGAAGTAATGTTTGTGCTAATAAGGAATTGGAAAAAAGCTATGTGTCCAATTTAGGAGAAGGACCCTATAGTGATACTATACAACACTATGAAGAAAAGTACAAAAAGTTGTACCAATGTTTTCTTAGGTCAGTCTTCCAAGGCAATAGAAATAAAAACAAAAATAAACACATAGGCCCTAATTAAACTTTTAAGCTTTTGCACAGCAAAGGAAACCATAAAAAAAAAAAAAAAGACAACCTACAGATTCGGCAAACATATTTGCAAATGACGCAACCAACAGGGAATTAATCTCCAAAATACATGAACAGCTCATATGACAGAACAACAAAAAAGCAAACAACTCAATTGAAAAATAAGCAGAAGATCTAAATAGACATTTCCTCAAAGAAGACATGCAGATGGCTAGTGGGTACAAGAAAAAATGCTCAACATCATTAATTATTGCTGCTGCTAAGTCGCTTCAGTCGTGTCCGACTCGGTGCAACCCCATAGATGGCAGCCCACCAGGCTCCCTCATCCCTGGGATTCTCCAGGCAAGAATACTGGAGTGGGTTGCCATTTCCTTCTCCAATGCATGAAAGTGAAAAGCGAAAGTGAAGTCGCTCAGTCGTGTCCAACTCTTAGCGACCCCATGGACTGCAGCCCACCAGGCTCCTCAGTCCATTGGATTTTCCAGGCAAGAGTACTGGGGTGGGGTGCCATTGCCTTCCCCCTCATTAATTATTAGGGAAAGGCAAATCAAAACTACAATAAGTTACTACCTCATACCAGTCAGAATGGCCATCATTAAAAAGTCTACACTAACAAGCAATGGAAAAGATGTGGAGAAAAGGGAATCCTCCTATACTCTTGATGAGAATATGAGTTGGTGCAGCCACTATAGAGAACAACATGGAGTTTGCTCAGAAAACTAAAAATACACTTATCATGTGATCCAACAATCCCACTCCTGGGCATATATCCAAACAAAACTTCAAAAGCTACCTGCACCCCTATAGTGCCACTATATACAATAGGTAAGACACTAAAGCAACCAAAATGTTCGTCAACAGATGAATGGATAAAGATGTGATACATATATAGGGCAGAATACTACTTATCCATAAAAAAGAACAAGATAATGCAATTTGCAGCAATAAATTAATAGATGGAACTAGAGATTATCATACTAAGTGAACTAAGTCAGAAAAAAATGAATATCATATGATATCACTTATATTTGGAATCTAAAATAGGGCATAAATTAATCTATCTATGAAACAGAAACAGACTCACTGACATAGAGATCAGATTTCTGGTTGTTGAGTGGGAGGGAGTAGGGAAAGGGATGGACTGGAAATTTGGGGTTGAAGGATGCAAACTATTACATTTAGAATGGATAAGCAACAAGGTCCTATAGCACAGGGTACTATATCCAATCTTCTGGGATAAACCATAATGGAAAAGTATATTTAAAAAAGAATTATATAATACATGCATGAAACTGAGTCACTTTGCTATACAGTAAAGATTGGCACAATACTGTAAGTCAACTGTATTTCAATCAATAATCCATATATCCACATAAAGACACAGATATATGTTAGCAACATAGAGTTTAAAAAAACAAATAAGAAGCAGAAGATGTATACAATGAGCCACTTCTGCAAAATAAAAACACATTGTACGTAAGCATGGGGTGATAAGCTTTGGCAACGGGGACCAAGACAAAGAAATGAAGGAGGGGAGGGGAGAAAGGAAAAAGGAAAAAAGCATCAATAGGACTAAGCTGATCTTCAAGTTTCTTCAAGTCATTACTGACAAACAAACATCAACTCTCCTTAAAGTAAGACACCAAAATTCAGACACATAGTGTAACATTCAAAGTGTCCAATATCCATTTAAAAGTGGGCATTATGAGGTGAGAATTATGTTACCAAAATCAGATAAGCAATTATATGAAAAGAAAATTGAGATAAGCATCACTCATAAGTATAAATACAAAGGACTCTTATGAAAATGTTAAAAGTATTGAATCCAGCTATATTAAAATAATAATACATCATATGCAATTGAGATTCATCTCAGGAAGGCAAGGCTGGCTTAATCTTTGAGAATCAATAATGATGCTTTCCTTCAAAGACTGGGAAAAAAAGACAAGATTAACTCTCACCACTTCTACTAAGCATTATGCTAGAGTTCTTAACATGTGCAATGAGGCAATTAAAAAAATATATACAGATATACAAATTTGAAAGGGAGTAGTGTATTTGTTTTAATTCCCAAAAAGGATGGTTATGTACCTAGATAACTGTAACGATTCTAGAGCAAAATGCATACCTACTAAAAGTCTTATATGCGAATATGCAAGGTTTTATTCATAACTTCAAAAACTGGGAATAACCAAAATATAGAATAGATAAATAATCTATAGTACATTTATACAATAGAATATAATACAAGAAAGAAAGAGATTACTGACATATTCAACAACATAGATGAATCTCAGAAACTTCAGGTTGAGTGTAAGAGGTCTGATACAAAAAATCCATAGATCTATTTAGGTGGAAATCCTCAACAGTAGAAACTAATTTATAGTGGCATAAAGTAGATAAATGGTGGCTGTCTGGATCTGAGGGTGGTGGTGAGATTGATGTTAAAGAGAGAGAATATTTTGAGGTAGTGGATGGATATGCTCTATATTTTTATTTTGGTTGTGTTTACATTGAACTATACAATGAAAACTGGGTATATTTTAAACTGTAGTTAATAATGTGTATGCGTGTGTTAGTCACTCAGTCATGTCTGACTCTTTGTGACCCCATGAACTGTAGCCACCAGGGATTCCCTGGTGACTCAAATGGTAAAGAATCTGCCTGCAATGCAGGAGACCCAGGTTTGATCCCTGGGGCAGGAAGATCCCTTGGAGAAGTAAATGACTACCCACTCCAGTATTCTTGCCTGGAGAATTCCATAGACAGAGGAGCTTGTTGGGCTACAGTCCATGGGATCACAAAGAGTTGGACACGACTGAGCAACTAACACTTGAGCAGTTAATAATAATCCTATTAAATTACACAAAAAGAACAAATGTATGGATTGCAAGTGAAAGTGAAAGTGAAGTCACTCAGTCGTGTCCGACTCTTTGCGACCCCATGGACTGTAGCCTACCAAGCTCCTCAGTCCATGGGATTTTCCAGGCATGAATACTGGAATGGGTTGCCATTTCCTTCTCCAGCGGATGGAACTCGGGTCTCCTGCATTGTAAGCAGAGGCTTTACTGTCTGAGCTACCAGGGAAGCTTGCAAAGAATATGCAAAATGATTAACAAGTAATTCATTTTTTGTTATTTAATTATTTAAATTATTTAAGTAATTATTTAAATAATCATTTAAATTATTTTAATAATTATTCTTTTCTCTGCAGTAGGATTTAATTACAAGGCTAAAGGTTTGTTTTTTTTTTAAATCCTATTAAAAGACTTGCCTACTGGGAAATTAATGAAGCCAAGTTAATATACGATCCAATAAGAACATATTTTCTAAAAAGAAATGAATATACTTTGATTTAGACTTAGTTTCTAACAAGACTATTAAACTTTAGTAATATTTCTCTTGAAAACATACCTGATCCGACCTTTTCTTTCACCTTACACATTCCCTATCATCTAAAATTTTCAAAATTATCAGCTTCTTTCCATGCCTATCTTTAGTAAAATTTAAAACTGTTTACTGTCTTTAGCCTTATCAAATCTCTACCTCTTTCTCCATACTGGAATCACAGCGCCTTCTCTGAATCACAGATCTCAGGAATTGGAAATTCATGGGTCACCATTCTACCATTTGGAGAAGGGAACGGCAACCGACTCCAGTATCCTTGCCTAGAGAATCCCATGGACAGAGGAGCCTGGCAGACTACTGTCCATGGGATCGCAAATGGTGGGACACCACTGAGCAATAACACTACTATTACCCAGAACTCTAAGGGTCAAGTTTCATATCCAAGTTTCATCAGATCCTTATGACCTTGTTCAGCCTCGCTTCCTATCTACCTGCCTTCTGAACTTCCTACCTCTCTATTCTGTGTCTAACGTCCTGTACATTCTACTGCTGTCCTACTTCCACCGTCTCACAAGTCGCAATTTATAGTTTATACTTTAGCTAGATTCAACTGCTGTGTACTCTTTCTTAGTACGTGCTGTTTGTCCTCCTGAATCACTTCCGTTTTCTCTTTCTTTTTCTCTCCTTCTCCTGCCTAATTTCTATTGAGCATGAAAGATTCATCCCAGTAATGATCTTTTCTTGGAAGACTTCCCTGAAAAGATGGAATTTGAGACTCCTTTCACAAAACCATGTATATTATCAACCATAGCAGCACTTAGTTCACCAGATTTCTTTTTTTTTTTCTTTTGCCTACCTGATATTTTTGAGAAACTCCTGAAATCAAAAGTGACTTTCTTCCTTGGGTTAAACCTAATTACAGTTCTTTTTTTTTTTTTTTAATTGAGGTATAATTGACGTATATTATTAGTTTCAGGTGTAGAAGGTAAACACAGTATTTGTATATATTGTGAAATCATCACCACAATAAATCTAGCCCATATTCATCACTATACATAGTTAACAAAATTCTATTTTCTTATGATGATAACTTTTAAGATGTACTCTCTTAGCAACTTTTAAATACGGAATACAGCATGTAGTCACCATGCTATACTTTACATGCCCCTGACTTAACCTATTTGATAGCTGGAAATGCATAGGCTTTGACCCCTTTTGCCCATTCACCCATCCCCCACTGCCCCCACTGTCATCCAGCAATCTATCCTCTAACTCCCAGTTATCTTTTGTAAGATTCATGCTCTAGCTTTTGGACAAACAAATAGGTTTCTTTCACAGAAAGACGGGGCAGGGATTTTCAGTCAGCTATATGGGCATTGCCGTAAAGATGGTAGTCTTTTAACCACTGTCTCTCCAATTATTACAGGGGCCTGCGGGTCCCAGGAACTGCCAGCCTCACCTGAGCGAGGTGATCAAGAGGCATCCGCTGAGTGGCAGCCGCAAACTGTAGCTCACCAGGCTCCTTGTCCAGGCGATTTCTCAGGCAGGAGCACTGGAGTGGGTTGCCATTTCCTCCCCCAGGCGTTCTTCCCTAGCCAGGGTTTGAACCCTCATCACGTGTCTCCTGGCACTGGCACGTGGAATCTTTACCACAAGCGACACCTGGGAGCCCCGCAGAGCCCCAGATACTAAAAATTAAAACCTGGGCACCACCTGCATGTAAAAAAATCCTTTCAGAGACATTGGTGCTCTAGAGCATGGTGGATTGAGAATGCAGACATAATACTCACCAGGATGGGAAAAAGGTAAAAAAAAAAAAAAACTCTGCAGTTTAAATAAAAGGGGGCCAGGAATCCAGTGCTTGGCGCACAGCGGAGGAGGTGAAGGCGGGGCTGCGACCCCAACCCCAGAGGGCGCCCAGCCACCTCAAATACCGGTCAGACCAAGCCTGCGGCTTAGGCTGACGCTGCAAGATGAGCAAGGGAGTGCCTTCCACGGGACCCCTGGGCGCTTCTCCCCGAGCCTCTTCCATACTGGGCCCTGGGGCAGGTGAGTCCGAGCTGCCAGCTCTTTTCTCAGATCTCTAACATGGCCTGTGTGTCTCATGGTCGCAAACTTCTGGTGTTTTCAAAACTAGTTATTTCCCGGGCTCAGCTCTCAGGTGCAGGTCCTAAAAGTTTGGGGGTACATGAGGTGGAGCTCAAGCCGTTTGCTCCTTGAGGTGAGGCTCTGGGTTTGGGGTTCCTTCCTGACAGTCACGGAGCCGGGGTCGGGGTTTGTCTGGCGCTTGTGTTCCAGCTTCTTCTACCTGATCTGATGGGGGCCTTCTTTCCTTCACCCAGGAGTTTCTGGAGCCAGCTCTTAGGGGTTTTTTATTCTTATTTTTTTAGAGGACGTGTTTCACATGTAGCTATAGATTTGGTGTGTCTGTGAGAGGTGAGTCAGGAATCCCCGTCCTTCGGTTGTCATCTTGGAATGGCTCTCTATGGGGAGTGGGGAGATGATGTTCTGGGTCACCAGGAGATGCTGCTACTGCTAAGTCGCTTCAGTCGTGTCCGACTCTGTGCGACCCCATAGACAGGAGCCCAACAGGCTCCCCCGTCCCTGGGATTCTCCAGGCAAGAACACTGGAGTGGGTTGCCATTTCCTTCTCCATTGTGTGAAAGCGAAAAGTGTAAGTGAAGTCGCTCAGTCGCATCCGACTTCTAGCGACCCCATGGACTACAGCCTACCAGGCTCCTCCATCCATGGGATTTTCTAGGCAAGAGTACTGGAGTGGCTTGCTATTGCCTTCTCCGACCAGAGACTCCGCAAATGTTTTTTCTACTGGGGATGCATTTGCTATATACTCCAAATGATCATAAACGCTATTGAACTCAATTATCATTTGTTTTACGTCTTATTAGCAAGGAATTTTAAAGCGTAAGCAGTTTTCGGCTCTCCACATTGTTTGGAAGGTTTTGGTGTTGAAGGAGAACCAGGTGAGTAATTAAAAAGAACGTGGAGGAATTCTCACCTGTGTTATGTTCCCTGGGGCAGAATGGCTGGCTGTGGTGAATCTTTAGTCATGATTGCATTATCTCATTTGAGGCAGGTGCGAATGGAGGACAGTTTTCAGTAGCAACCTTAGAACAGACCAACGGGATAGTTTTTAGATAGAAGGAATTCTAATAGGAACTTTGGTGTACTATATATTAATATTTCTTACAGTCCTTGTTTTGCATCACAGATGCAATGGACATGAACTTGGGCAAACTTCGGGAGATGGTGAGGGACTGGGAGGCCGGGTGTGCTGCAGCCCATGGGGCTGTGAAGAGTCCAACGTGACCGGGCTACTTAACAACCACCACCAACTACAGTATCTATTATTTACTTATGTTGTTTTGTAATGTCTTGGCAAATAGAAATTACTATGACTAGCGTAATAACCAAACTGATTTTCATCTTCATTTTTGAGTGAAGTGGAAGGAAAAGTCCTTTTTTCTTTGCCAATTTTTGGCAGGCATTTTCTATCCCATAACGAGAAATCTGACCAGGATTACCCCTGCTTCACCACTCCCAGACTGTGATTTCCTTGCAGGAACTGTTCATGCACTTCTTTAGCCAAAATCATAGCATAAAGCTTAATGAGGTAAATGCCTAAGAAATATTTCTTGAGTAAATGAGTGAATATATTTTCCCTGTGCCCCTGCTGGCATAACTGGTAGATGCCAGAACAATCTTTCAGCTCTCTGACAGTTTTGGTCTTATCTATGCTAAAATGATCTACTCATAGAATGGGTGATTGTATCTTTGGAAAACTGACGAGTCTGTTCTTTGTCATGAATTCTTTGTCTTAGCAACCTTGACAGGCTATTTTCTGTAAAACACAATAGCATACAGGTTCTTAAGGAATTGCATTCAGATGGTACCTGCAACTCAGATACAACTCCTAGTGCATAGTCTCTTCTCAGAGGATTTAAAAAGAAGGCCCTGTAATAAAAGAACGTGTAACATACGATTGAATAAGATGGTGAAGATGAAAAGGGAAAAGGTTTCAGCTGTTTGTGTTTTTAGCAACTTGCAAAACTTGCTGCTAATTAAACAAGCCCTATTTGTGTTTTCTAAAACACTCAAGTTGAAAATGTGAGTACTGGAAGCCAATGTGAAACTGGAAGTACCCAAGTATTTTCTATTTCGGGGCTGGTTTGGATCTTCTGAGCTCTGAACAATATCTGGGAGATGACCCAGAATTCTGAATTTTTTTGCATAGTCATTAGTGTAAGAAGTAAGCCAGCTATATATAATACTAGGAAGTCTTCTGGGTGCCGAAAGTACTGAAAACACATGGAGTTAATATTCAGAGACTTGTATGACTCAGATTTCCTCTTCAATGCATACAGATAATGAATTGATTGGAATTTAAAACTAGTAATAGATTTTTTTCTGCTATGATTTTCTTGTCTTTGGAAAGTCCTTTATTTTGGGTAAAACTGCTTTGTAGGGTGTTGGATGTAGTTATTTGTATACCTGCACACTTACTCTGCTTTGTTCCTCTGGTTGAAAAGTTAGCTCTGTTGCTATTGAATATATAGTCCCTGAAACATATCATGCTTCTTTTTCCAGATAATGGCAGAAGTATAAATGGGCTAAGAGGTAACACAAAATCAGAATGAGATCTGGCCAGACCTGGCCTGGGATGCAATGACTCACTTGACCAGAGCAAAGTAATGTGCAGTGAGAGATGCTGCATCAAATTCTGCTCCAGTGGCCATCTCTGTTCCACTCAGGGCATTCACCTCTGGTATTTATAGTGTGTATATGTGGCCTCTTGAGGATCAGCTATAATTCACTTAAAATACTGCAAACAGGCAACTTGTTTTACTGTTTTTGTTTTTGAAGAAGATTGTATTTTCTGTTGCTTACTCTCTTTTACTCAATTTGGATCTACTTATTCTTTGTTTATAATGTGCAAAGGGTAAAGTGTTGGGGATAACTATATTTTACGGGGAAGTCATAAGGCAGTCCTAGACCTAGAGTTGGGGTCTTTGCATTTTTACCTCTAATATTTAATTTGGTGCTAAATGAATGGATAAAAGGACGATTGAAAAAAAAAAGTGTTCAGGTGAACCCTGGCTTTATTTTGGGTGGGGCTCCTTTGTGCCAGCAGACTTTGACAATGGTTGTTAAAGGTATCTGTCTTCCCATGAACTCTTATCATCAATTCTTCATCACTGGTATCGCAATTCGAAGAAAAAAAATAACAAAACCCTGAGTAGATGTCTGCCAACCCAGGTTTCAAGTTCGTTTCTCTTTGTAGCAGTGAGCAGGCCTTCTCTTCCTGTCAATCGCCTTTTGTAACCTGAAGAAAAGAGAAAGTTACTGACTGACACCAAGGAGAATTTCTTTACATTTCATTCTCGGTATCCAAGGGGCTCTGGGATTTGAGACTATCAAATTAGTGTCAATTTGAAACATTTCTGAGAGAAGGAGGAAAAAAATTGAAGATTACCTGAATTCATCTTCTATGTGGCCCATTGCTAACATCCAATCATAGCGGCTGTCAGTCACAGAAAAGGGCATTATATTTCAATGACTGGGTATCTCTTTAATTATAGAAATGAATAATCCAGCTCTCTTCTTAACAGCTGCAGCCCATGAAATGAAAGGTTTGAACCTGAAGGATCAACACAAACAGAAAATGCAGCAATTTCTATTCCTAGTTTCTTTCCTATTGTCTGACACAATATTTCCTTACTGACAGAGGAAATGAATGAGGTCTGAAAACATTTTTCTAGGCTTCAGTGGCATTTAATGGCATTCCCTTCACCTTCTCAGGCTTTGTGGTTGTGAACAGCATCAGAAATTGATGATTGTTTCTTTAAAGATGTATATCGTTTTTAAAAAAATCTTACCAAAATGTAAAAAAGGGAATAACTCTTTAGGGTTTTGAGCTTTCACAGAAGTGGCACACATTGTCATAATAATATTCACTTTGAATTTAAAAATTTATTTTTATCTCTTTATTGATCATTTAAAAATTATTTTGGGATAATTTTGGATAGACATACTCAGAATGTTAAGAGTCGAATAAATTGATTTTTATACTTTATAAACTTTAGATTCTCTCATAGTATAAACTACTCAGTTAACTCAGTGCTCGGCACTTACAAATTTACTGAATTAATGATAGCAGTCATTACTGTTACTGTCATGGTGACTTTTCTATTATAGCATTTGTTCAGTCAGTAATATATTGAGCACTTACTATGCAACACAATGAAAAATACAAAGGTCAGTTATGCTCAGATACTGACTGTGCTTGAAGAAAGTAATGCTAATAATGGAAACAAATACAAAAAAGGTAATGACTGTAGTGAGAGAGGCATAAATAAAGTGCTTTGGCAGTTCAGAACCATGAGACATAAATGCCTGCAGACAAAATCAGGTCAAGCTTCTGTTCAAAGTGGCGTTTATGCTTGCTGTTGGGAATAGGTACAACTCAGTTCAGTTCAGTCGCTCAGTCTGAAGAAGGAATTCACAGGGCCTGGACTCCATCATAGGCCTGTTCATGCTCATCATGCTCGGCCACCTTTCCAATGGACTCTGAACTCTGTGTTTAGTGCCTATGAAAACAACAGAAGGATAAGACCCCCTCCAGACAGGGGAACCTTGAAGATCGTATCTAGGTTACACATCACCTAAGAGAAAACATACACTACTCACCCCTTCCTCTAGACAGGCCGTAAATTTTTCTGTATCTATTGGAGTGTAACATCGGGTTTATTGATTATTGGCTAATTGTTTGACTGTTTGAGCACATGAGCACATAGCATATGAATGATGGGGTTATTGAGATTCCTTGGTTTATGTAAGTCTCAAGGAATTCGGAGTGGTGGGTTCAGACATGTACACATGGGGTATAAAAGATTTTCACAAATGCTGGTCGGGGTCCTTGGCTAAGAGGAGACTCTGCCTTCAGCCCGCCGGTGTAATAAACTGCGCTCCACTATCTGCATTGTCCTTCTGAGTGAGTTTGTTTCCCGGAACGCGTGGCTACAACAAGTCGTGTCTGACTCTTTGCGACCCCATGAAGTATAGCATGCCAGGCCTCCCTGTCCATCACCAACTTCCAGAGCTTACTCAAACTCCTGTCCATTGAATCAGTGATGCCATCCAACCATCTCATCCTCTGTCATCCCTTTTTCCTCCAACCTTCATCTTTCCCAGCATCAGAGTCTTTTCCAATGAGTCAACTCTTCACATGAGGTGGCCAAAGGATTGGAGTTTCAGCTTCAGCATCATTCCAACCAAAGAAATCCCAGGGCTGATCTTCAGAATGGACTGGTTGGATCTCCTTGCAGTCCAAGGGACTCTCAAGAGTCTTCTCCAACACCACAGTTGAAAAGACTCAATTCTTCAGAGCTCAGCTTTGTTTATAGTCCAACTCTCACATACATACATGACTACTGGAAAAACCATAGCTTGGACTACACAGAATTTTGTTGGCAAAGTAATGTCTCTGATTTTAATAAGCTGTCTAGGTTGGTCAAAAGTTTTCTTCCAAGGAGCAAGCGTCTTTTAACTTTATGGCTGCAGTCACCATCTTCAGTGATTTTGGAGCCTAAAAAAATAAAGCCTGTCACAGTTTCCACTGGTTCCCCATCTATTTACCATGAAGTGATGGGACCAGATGCCATGATCTTAGTTTACTGAATGTTGATTTTTCAAGCCAACCTTTTCACTCTCCTCTTTCACTTTCATCAAGAGGATGTTTAGTTCCTCTTCACTTTCTGCCATAAGGGTGGTGTCATCTGCATATCTGAGGTTGTTGATATTTCTCCTGGCAATCTTGATTCCAGCTTGTGCTTCATTCAGCCCAGCATTTCACATAATGTACTCTGCATTAAAGTTAAGCAGGGTGATAATATAAAGCCTTGACATACTCCTTTTCTGATTTGGAACCAGTCTATTGTTCAATGTCCAGTTCTAACTGTTGCTTCTTGACCTGCATACAGATTTCTCAGGAGGGAGGTCACGTGGTCTGGTATTCCCATCTCTTTAAAAATTCTCCAGTCTGCTGTGATCCACACAGTCAAAGAATTTGGCATACTCAATAAAGCATAGTAGATGTTTTTCTGGAACTTTTCTGCTTTTTCAGTGATCCAACGGATGTTGGTAATTTGATCTCTGGTTCCTCTGCCTTTTCTAAAGCCAGATTGGACATCTGGAAGTTCATAGTTCATGTACTGTTGAAGCCTGGCTTGGAGAATTTTGAGCGTTACTTTGCTACCATGTGAGATGAGTGCAGTTGTGCGGTAGTTTGACATTCTTTGGCATTGCCTTTCTTTGGGATTGGAATGAGAACTGACCTTTTCCAGTCCTTGGCCACTGCTGAGTTTTCCAGATTCGCTAGCACATTGAGTGCAGCACTTTCACAGCATTATCTTTTAGGATTTGAAATAGTTCAACTTGAATTCGATCACCTCCACTAGCTTTGTTTGTAGTGATGCTTCCTAAGGCTCACTTGACTTTGCATTCCAGGATGTCTAGCTCTAGGTGAGTGATCACACCACCGTGGTCATAAGATCTATCTTTTATAGTTCTGTGTATTCTTGCCACTCTACCTTACTATCTTCTGCTTCTGTTAGGTCCATACCACTTCTGCCCTTTATTGTGCCCATCTTTGCATGAAATGTTCCCTTGGTATCTCTAATTTTCTTGAAGAGATCTCTAGTCTTTCCCATTCTGTTTTCCTCCATTTCTTTGCATTTGTCACTGAGGAAGGCTTTCTTATCTCTCCTTGCTATTCTTTGGAACTCCGCATTCAAATGGGTATATCTTTCCTTTTCTCCTTTGCCTTTCACCTCCTCAGACAACCATTTTGCCTTTTTGCATTTCTTTTTCTTGGGAATTCTCTTGATTGCTGCCTCCTGTACAACATCACGAACCTCCATCCATAGTTCTTCAGGCACTCTATCAGATCTAACTCCTTGAATCTATTTGTCACTTCCATTGTATAATCATAGGGGATTTGATTTAGGTCATACCTGAATGGTCTAATGTTTCTCCCTACTTTCTTCAATTTAAGTCTGAATTTGGCAATAAGGATTTCATGATCTGAGCCAAAGTCAGTTCCCAGTCTTGATTTTTGTTGACCTTTTAGAGCTTCTCAATGTTTGGCTGCAAAGAATATAATCAATCTGATTTCAGTATTGACCATCTGGTGATGTCCATGTGGAGAGTCTTCTCTTGTGTTGTTGGAAGAGGGTGTTTGCTATGACCAGTGTGTTCTCTTGGCAAAACTCTGTAAGCCTTTGCCCTGCTTCATTCTGATTCCAAGGCCAAATTTGCTTGTTACTCCAGGTATTTCTTGACTTCCTACTTTTGCCTTCCTGTCCTCTATAATGAAAAGGACATCTTTTTTGAGTGTTCATTCTAGAACATCTTGTAGGTCTTCATAGAACTGTTCAACTTCAGCTTCTTCAGCATTACTGGTCGGGGCATAGACTTGGGTTACTGTGATAATGAATGGTTTGCCTTGGAAACGAACAGAAATCATTCTGTCATTTTTGAGATTGCACCCAAGAGCTGCATTTTGAACTCTTTTGTTGACTATGATGGCTACTCCATTTCTTCTAAAGGATTCTTGCCCACAGTAGTAGATATAATGGTCATCTGAGTTAAATTCACTCATTCCAGTCCATTTATATCACTGATTCCTAAAATTGTTGATGTTCACTCTTGCCATCTCCTGTTTGATTTGCCTTGATTCATGGACCTAACATTCCAAGTTCCTATGCAATATTGTTCTTTATAGCCTCGAACTTTACTTCCATCACCAGTCACATCCTAGGTGTGTTTTTTTGTGCTTTGGCTCCATCCCTTCATTCTTTCTGGAGTTATTTCTCCACTGATCTCTGGTAGCATATTGGGCACCTACCAACCTAGGGAGTTCATCTTTCAGTGTCCTATCTTTTTGCCTTTTCATAAAGTTCATGGAGTTCTCAAGGCAAGAATACTAAAAGAGGTTTGCTATTCCCTTCTCCAGTGGACCACATTTTGTCAGATTAACTATGAGGTACAATTCAGTCATGTGTTAAAAAAAAAAAAAAAAACAGGGTTGACCATTTTGAGAAGGGAGAATACAAGGGAAAAACTGGTATGATGAAACAGGACCTGTATATTGTAAAAGAAGCCCAGAATGAGGGGTGTTTGCCAGCAGAATTTGAGCATACACCATGAAAAGCTTTGAATATCTGGGTGGGACTTTTGTTTCCTTAAAATTCCATGAATTTCCAAATGAAATTCATGAATAAGGTTTGGGGACAGGGAAAGATTGTGTTTAGAAATATTTTAAGAAGATTAATTTGATTGCTGTTCTTATATTTTTACAGGATTGCAATTTGCTGTCAGCTTTCAGGCATGAAAGTGAAAGTGAAAGTTGCTCAGTCATATCTGACTCTTTGCAACCCCATGGACTATACAGTCCAGGGAATTCTCTTGGCCAGAATACTGGAATGGGTTTAGTAAATGATAAATATTTATGTTTAATATATTCATAACTTATTTGTATGATAAACTATATGTAATTGTATGTTAGTTTATATAATTAGTGTGTGTACATATATATATATTCTGCAAGGAAGGAGGTTATTCAAACACCTTCCAATAAAGTATAAAAATGGTTTCTTATAAAGCTCAAATTGATATATATGTTCATATAGAGAATATGTTTTCTCACTTTTTCAGCTCTAATATTCACGGCACTTTGTCTATGAGGGATCAGGAATCATTTAAATAGTATACCTAAAAAATATACATCTTCAGGATATATATACCAATAAAAACATTTCTATTTAAAATAGCTTAATCGAATAATCTCATGAACTTTTCTCTAACCTTTTGAAAAATCTAACAGAAGTTTAGAAAGAGCATTGTGAGGATTTGTAGTTTGTACTGAAGCACAAAGAAAGTAAATCAAGTGTTAATACTAGTCTGAAGGAAATTCTTATTTCCACTGAAATCTCATTCACACCTCATTAAATTATTTAAATCATACCTATAATGATGAGCAGCTTCATTTTGAATGTAGGCAGATGCAACTGAGAAGTGGAAAGGATACTGACTTCACATCCTTTCCTACCATTAAAATCCAGGGTATTCTAAGTCCAGTCAGTATTATTATTTCATAATAACGACAGACCTTTTTGGTTAGCAGTGCCTTTTCACACTAATAAACCTATGTTTTCTTGATGAATCAAGCCTTTTTACATTAACAATCAGGAGATAATTTTAGGCTGGTTGACTGCTACTAATTGGGTCAGGTGAGTTTTTAAAAGTCATTTTTAATAGATTGACCAAGAATGTGAGGAATATTATTTAGTGCCTATATACTTTTTTTTATTATTGATAGTCTTTTTCCTTAGTTAAATAAATGATTGCAAAGAAGGTAAATATTTCATATGTAAATACCTCTCAAACTGGGCACCCTAGGTGATTAAGAGAAACATGAAGAAATTACAAAAAAGTATTTTATTACATTTTAGGCAATTCCTTAACTAACTTGGGGGGAAGTCTTGATTATGAATATTCATCCCTAAAAAATCTATACAGTTTCCAGAATTTTAAGGGATTAGGCAGGAACTGTCAATTCAAGCAGATAATTTGATCTAAATTCTAAAAGATTTAAAGTTGAAAACTGGAAAGCTAATGTTTGCATTATGATATAATTATTGGCTAACATGGAAGATGAATCATTTACAGATTATAAAAAATTCCCCCAAATTCCATTAAGGTAGTTAAAACTAAATAGTTTTGTGACCACTTACTTTATACAAAACAAAAAGAAATCAAAGGAAATCATGTACTGATAAACATGTTCTACATTTTTTCTGGCAATATTTTATAGAATTTAGACCTATAAGATAAAACTTTTCAAAAAAATTTTAGAACTCAGCTATCAAGTTTAAATATATAAAAATAATAAATACATTTTGTTTTGCAAACTGGTTAAAATTTTTCAAAGAGGAAAAATAAAGCATTAATTCCTCCCATGACTAGAAAAGTCATTCAGTACAATTTGTTTACAATTTAGATGATGGAAAGAATGTCAATGATTCAATTAACAGGAATTTTAACAGACCATGATGAGCAGTGGTACTGTGGGCATTTCTAAGCTCAATTTTATGCAGAAATGGTTACCCACAAGTTAGGATTTGAGTTGCTCACTAAAAGGTCCTCATATCCCCCCAAAATAATTCATACTAACCTTACAGTCTGAAATTCCATTCTGTGAGATTGGCTTTCTCTGCCTCAATTTTCTTAACACTTTTTCCTATTAAAATGACAATGTAACTTCTACAAAGAGTCATAGTAAATGAATTTGTGTTAAATTGAGTAAAGTCGCTCAGTCGTGTCCGACTCTTTGCGACCCCGTGTACTGTAGCTCACCAGGCTTCTCCGTCCATGGGATTCTCCAGGCAAGAACACTGGAGTGGGTTGCCATTTCCTTCTCCAGGAGATCTTCCCAACCCAGGGATCGAACCCAGGTCTCCAGCATTGCAGGCAGACGCTTTAACCTCTGAGCCACCAGGGAAGCCCTTTTATGTGTTAAGACCATATAATAGACTTTGAGGTAAACGGGATTTTCTTTTTTTAATATAAAAAATGGAATGATTATGGGGCCTACCAATAAAATCTGGACTATGTCAGACAACACTTAAGTTGACGCTTACTCTTTGGAAGTAAAGTTATGACCAACCTAGATAGCATTTTAAAAAGCAGAGACATTACTTTGCCAACAAGGTCCGTCTAGTCAAGGCTATGTTTTTCCAGTGGTCGTGTATGGATGTGAGAATTGGACTGTGAAGAAAGTTGAGCACTGAAGAGTGTAAGAGGAACCAAGGAGACCTAGTGGGCCAAAATGATGTTGATTGCATCAGGAGATAAAATACCTTTGGAAACTATTAAACTAATAATGTGTGGCTTACTGGATGTATGACAATAGGGGGTGGCTGTGTGGGAGATCAGCATGATTGCCTTCCCAACCTCAAAGCACTGAAAATCTTTTTCTTAAACACTGTGCTAATCAAATACTATAGGTCAAGGACAGATTGGTTAGGAAAGCTAAGAGTCCTCCATAATATCTGTAAACTTAATATTTTGAGGTAGCAGAGATTTAAATGATGTAGAAATTAAAAATCATTCTTCAATTTTGAGATATTATCCAAGCCATCTGGAAATATCAGGGGAACTGGCAGAATAGTGTAGTATTAAAGGTTTCCAGCACCATTTGACCTTACACAATTTATTTATACTCTCTGAGCCTTCCTCTCTCCATCTGGAAGGTGAGGATTAAAGCAGTACCCAAATAGGCATTTATTGAGATAAGATACACAGAGCCTGGTACAGAACTCAAATTGTTAACTACTGACTGCTAATTTTTTGTTCTTGAAAACGAATGTGAATATACAAATGAATTGCGCTAATTCAGAGTAATCAAAACTTGACACAGACTTTGAAAAACTCATTTCATGCTAAAAATTAAGCACTGTTAAATCATCTAATCCACAGTGAAATTCAATAGGAAGACAGTACAGGGCAGGTCATTTTCACCTCTGCCCTGAAACACAGCCATGGTGAGTTGGGGCCATAGACTCCTGGGTCCTTGAATAGAGCTTTTTATTCTCAAAGCCTTATTCCCCACAGGCTACTAGCAAGTTAGGTGAGCTTGCCTGACATTAGTTGCATCTATGTTTCCTTTAAACAAGAGGAAAGTTCTATTTGGTTTTAAAGATTGAGACCCAGTAGAATATATGGCATGCATGAGAAGTACAGTTTTAATGAATTGATAATTTTGTGTGTGTTTTATGTGTTTAATAATGGATTTCTTTATTTATTGCCATACACCTCTAATCACTGCAATCCAGTAATGTAAACAAAAATAATTCCTTCCGTTCTGGCCTATTTTTCTAGTGATAAATCTCCTAGACAAAGCCTTTCATTTTTATTTATACTGTAATTGGTTTCACAATCTTCTACAAAGCTTAGGGTTCACAGAATCAGTCTTCCTTTGAGTTACCATTGTGATGGAGAGTGAGATACATAGGCCTCAGAGGAAATCTTGTCTTAGGAGGGTGGAGAGAACATATACAGCTTTAATTTTAACTTTTATTCAGATAGAAATATGTGACATATTAGAATTTGCCTTGGGTTCAATTTGGGTCATCTTGTTTTTAGATAAAATAGAGCACCCTTCTGAAAGAGGACCCTAATGGGGCAGATTTCTTCACATAATTGAATCTTCAGAAACTAGATACAATTAATCTCCCTATCTCCCTCACTCATTCCCTCCCTCACTCATTCAGTTAATATTTATATAACTACACTATGCTGGACATAACAACTAGGAATACATAAGTATAGCTTCTATCCTCATGGAGTTCAGTCAATTGAGGATGACAAAAAAAGTCTACAATTGCAATTGTTTGGTACATTCTCTGAGAAACATGTGCTAAAAAAAAAAAAATTCTCATTAAATTGATGCCTAGACTGAATGTTAAAGGAGTGTAGTGTGAAGGTGAAATTTTAGTAATATAGGCCTGCTTTCAGGCGAATGGAAGGATTGTACTTCTGTGCCAACTATGAACTTCGGCACAGGAATGATACACTTGAGTTGATCAATGTAATATAAGTGGGGTTGATGTATGTCTATCTCTTCTGGGCAGTGTGTTTAAGAACCACTGAGAGACTGCAGTGAATAGTGCCACACTTGCTGACTAAGTTGGACATGTACCTTATTTTGTGTTAAGCTACAATGATTGATGGAAACACTGTGGAGTGGAGATGAGAGGTGAGATATCAGTATTTGAGGCAGAGCTTAAGAGATGTGGGAAGGAACTAACTCGGTAGTAATGGAGAATGTATCAGTGAGTGGCAGAAGATGCTAGAGGGGTAGGTGAGACAAGATCTTAAAGGACCTTTTATGTCTTGCTAAGGAGTCTTGGAATGTGGACACATTTTAAGTATGGGAGTGGCATAATCTGTTCTGTATTTTAGCATAGTGATCCTGGCATCTGATCAGGAGGTAAATTGAAAGGACAGGCTGTGAGTCAAGACTGCTGCCACAACCCAGGTAAAAATGATCTTCTGGACTAAGGTAGCCATGAGAACAATAAATAAGAAGGAAGCAAATAAACTTTGTAATTGAATGTATTCAAGGACAGTGTAGGAAATGAAGTTACCTAGAATCACTTTCAGGCTTCTAAATTACGTGGTTGGGAAAAAGGCAATGCTATTTTATAGATGTTGTGAATAGTCAAGGGGAATCAGTTCCCAGAGCAAAGTTTAAACGTGTACATGCTAGTCATCTAATAAGACTGAGCATCCGGGATGGATAAGCAGGATGGATGAACAGATCTGCAGCTCAGAGTCAGGGCTGAGATAAGTATTTGGGAATCTACACATTGAAAGTGAACTTTGGAGCAATGAACAAAGATGAAATCCCCTGGCAAGGAGAAGATAAGTGGCTCAAGGGTAAAAACCTGAGATAATTCATTATCATTTTTAGGGTCAACAACTCCCCAAAAAACCCGTTAAATATAACAATCGATTAACACATCCATGTGTGATTTTCCTTAGCAAAACAAACCCTTTATTGAAACATCAATAAAATAATAAAATTCCAGCTTTGAAGTCAGGAGAATGAAATACAATGGAAAATAGAAATATAAGAAAAAGAAATTCTAGGCATTTTTTAGATTACAGAATTATACTCTATTTTATGACCTATTGATCATAGTACTCTTGCCTGGAAAATCCCATGGATGGAGGAGCCTGGTAGGCTGCAGTCCATGGGGTCGCTATGAGTCAGATGACTGAGCGACTTCCCTTTCACTTTTCACTTTCATGCATTGGAGAAGGAAATGGCAACCCACTCTAGTGTTCTTGCCTGGAGAATCCCGGGAATGGAGGAGCCTGGTGGGCTGCCATCTCTGGGGTCGCACAGAGTCGAACACGACTGAAGCGACTTAGCAGCAACTTAGCAGCATGACCTATTGAGTATATAAAATTTATTTTGAACCTTTGTTTTAGGAAGTGAATTGTAGATTGAGATGAATAAAATAAACATGATTGCTGCCTCTATTAATATATGTCTAGGTGGGTGCATGGTGGGGGAAGGTAGAAAAAGATGATAAAGGCACAGTGATCATGCAAATAGAATATTATAGCTGTGAAATTCTAGGGAAGGTTATCTTAAGGAGAGTTAGAACTTTTATCTGTCATTGAAGTGGGCTCTCTGTTCTCTTCCCAAGTGGGCCCTTTTTCCCTTAGAAGCAGCTTGGAACAGGGAGAGCTATCCTTAAGTTACCTACTGTACTACTTGTGATGTTTTCATCCCACATTTACTCACATATGTTAGGAAGAAAAGCTTTCCTCATTTGCATGTTCATTATGCCTTCTAATCATAACAATGGGTTGAAAAATGCACAAAGTGTATGTATAACATATTATCAATACTAGCCAAGTCACTAAAAGAAATAATTTTTTTGTGAGATCTATTTTTTCCTCAAATGCTTCTTGTTATTTTATTCACTACTACTCAAGTTCTTTTCTTTGTTACTTTATTTGGGAGGTACAATTCCCTCCCAAACTCTTCCCCAAATCTTTCTCCAAGTAAAACTAACTGAGATGACCTTAATTGGTAATTATGGGTTTCAATGCATGTGTAATATTATTAAGGTGGGGCTCCCATTGCCAAAAGTAATATGTGCATAGTTAAGCTTTTACTTAAATTGTTACTCTTCAATAAAATTTCCACTGTCTTCTTGGTGCTCCTCATTCCTGGAGATTAAAAAATGCAAAATATTCTATCCATATTGTATGTTCCAATAGAATATACAATTTTCCCCTTCTCTCTACGTTGTCTATGTTTTTAAATGATCTTATTCATTTTAATGTTGTCTTGTGTAACTCATTTATTTATGTAACATAAAATTTAACATTTTATGTAACTCATGTCTTCACTACAACTTTGAGGCCTTCTACTATTCCAATTAAAAGATTTGCTCTGTTCCGGACTGACCATGCAACAGTTACCACTGAATTTGGGGTTACAGATATTGCTAATAAACGCAAGTAACTTCTTTCTCTTTTTTAAGTCAAGTTACTCTATATGGATTATTTCTTTAGAAGAGATTGTTTTTAATTGTAGTGGACATATTTTGGTTTCATGGGTTCATAGTCACTAATTTAGATCTCAGCACAGATTTTAGTGGAGAGGATTACCTTCTACCCCTCTGCATAGTGTTAAGGGGACTGCACCTTCAGTTCAGTCGCTGTCACGTCTGACTCTCTGAGACTGCATGAACTGCAGCACGCCAGGCCTCCCTGTCTATTACCAACTCCTGGAGTTCACTCAATTCTCCCTATCTCCCTCACTCATTCCCTCCCTCACTCATTCAGTTAATATTTATATAACTACACTATGCTGGACATAACAACTAGGAATACATAAGTATAGCTTCTATCCTCATGGAGTTCAGTCAATTGAGGATGACAAAAAAAGTCTACAATTGCAATTGTTTGGTACATTCTCTGAGAAACATGTGCTAAAAAAAAAAAAATTCTCATTAAATTGATGCCTAGACTGAATGTTAAAGGAGTGTAGTGTGAAGGTGAAATTTTAGTAATATAGGCCTGCGTTCAGGCGAATGGAAGGATTGTACTTCTGTGCCAACTATGAACTTCGGCACAGGAATGATACACTTGAGTTGATCAATGTAATATAAGTGGGGTTGATGTATGTCTATCTCTTCTGGGCAGTGTGTTTAAGAACCACTGAGAGACTGCAGTGAATAGTGCCACACTTGCTGACTAAGTTGGACATGTACCTTATTTTGTGTTAAGCTACAATGATTGATGGAAACACTGTGGAGTGGAGATGAGAGGTGAGATATCAGTATTTGAGGCAGAGCTTAAGAGATGTGGGAAGGAACTAACTCGGTAGTAATGGAGAATGTATCAGTGAGTGGCAGAAGATGCTAGAGGGGTAGGTGAGACAAGATCTTAAAGGACCTTTTATGTCTTGCTAAGGAGTCTTGGAATGTGGACACATTTTAAGTATGGGAGTGGCATAATCTGTTCTGTATTTTAGCATAGTGATCCTGGCATCTGATCAGGAGGTAAATTGAAAGGACAGGCTGTGAGTCAAGACTGCTGCCACAACCCAGGTAAAAATGATCTTCTGGACTAAGGTAGCCATGAGAACAATAAATAAGAAGGAAGCAAATAAACTTTGTAATTGAATGTATTCAAGGACAGTGTAGGAAATGAAGTTACCTAGAATCACTTTCAGGCTTCTAAATTACGTGGTTGGGAAAAAGGCAATGCTATTTTATAGATGTTGTGAATAGTCAAGGGGAATCAGTTCCCAGAGCAAAGTTTAAACGTGTACATGCTAGTCATCTAATAAGACTGAGCATCCGGGATGGGTAAGCAGGATGGATGAACAGATCTGCAGCTCAGAGTCAGGGCTGAGATAAGTATTTGGGAATCTACACATTGAAAGTGAACTTTGGAGCAATGAACAAAGATGAAATCCCCTGGCAAGGAGAAGATAAGTGGCTCAAGGGTAAAAACCTGAGATAATTCATTATCATTTTTAGGGTCAACAACTCCCCAAAAAACCCGTTAAATATAACAATCGATTAACACATCCATGTGTGATTTTCCTTAGCAAAACAAACCCTTTATTGAAACATCAATAAAATAATAAAATTCCAGCTTTGAAGTCAGGAGAATGAAATACAATGGAAAATAGAAATATAAGAAAAAGAAATTCTAGGCATTTTTTAGATTACAGAATTATACTCTATTTTATGACCTATTGATCATAGTACTCTTGCCTGGAAAATCCCATGGATGGAGGAGCCTGGTAGGCTGCAGTCCATGGGGTCGCTATGAGTCAGATGACTGAGCGACTTCCCTTTCACTTTTCACTTTCATGCATTGGAGAAGGAAATGGCAACCCACTCTAGTGTTCTTGCCTGGAGAATCCCGGGAATGGAGGAGCCTGGTGGGCTGCCATCTCTGGGGTCGCACAGAGTCGAACACGACTGAAGCGACTTAGCAGCAACTTAGCAGCATGACCTATTGAGTATATAAAATTTATTTTGAACCTTTGTTTTAGGAAGTGAATTGTAGATTGAGATGAATAAAATAAACATGATTGCTGCCTCTATTAATATATGTCTAGGTGGGTGCATGGTGGGGGAAGGTAGAAAAAGATGATAAAGGCACAGTGATCATGCAAATAGAATATTATAGCTGTGAAATTCTAGGGAAGGTTATCTTAAGGAGAGTTAGAACTTTTATCTGTCATTGAAGTGGGCTCTCTGTTCTCTTCCCAAGTGGGCCCTTTTTCCCTTAGAAGCAGCTTGGAACAGGGAGAGCTATCCTTAAGTTACCTACTGTACTACTTGTGATGTTTTCATCCCACATTTACTCACATATGTTAGGAAGAAAAGCTTTCCTCATTTGCATGTTCATTATGCCTTCTAATCATAACAATGGGTTGAAAAATGCACAAAGTGTATGTATAACATATTATCAATACTAGCCAAGTCACTAAAAGAAATAATTTTTTTGTGAGATCTATTTTTTCCTCAAATGCTTCTTGTTATTTTATTCACTACTACTCAAGTTCTTTTCTTTGTTACTTTATTTGGGAGGTACAATTCCCTCCCAAACTCTTCCCCAAATCTTTCTCCAAGTAAAACTAACTGAGATGACCTTAATTGGTAATTATGGGTTTCAATGCATGTGTAATATTATTAAGGTGGGGCTCCCATTGCCAAAAGTAATATGTGCATAGTTAAGCTTTTACTTAAATTGTTACTCTTCAATAAAATTTCCACTGTCTTCTTGGTGCTCCTCATTCCTGGAGATTAAAAAATGCAAAATATTCTATCCATATTGTATGTTCCAATAGAATATACAATTTTCCCCTTCTCTCTACGTTGTCTATGTTTTTAAATGATCTTATTCATTTTAATGTTGTCTTGTGTAACTCATTTATTTATGTAACATAAAATTTAACATTTTATGTAACTCATGTCTTCACTACAACTTTGAGGCCTTCTACTATTCCAATTAAAAGATTTGCTCTGTTCCGGACTGACCATGCAACAGTTACCACTGAATTTGGGGTTACAGATATTGCTAATAAACGCAAGTAACTTCTTTCTCTTTTTTAAGTCAAGTTACTCTATATGGATTATTTCTTTAGAAGAGATTGTTTTTAATTGTAGTGGACATATTTTGGTTTCATGGGTTCATAGTCACTAATTTAGATCTCAGCACAGATTTTAGTGGAGAGGATTACCTTCTACCCCTCTGCATAGTGTTAAGGGGACTGCACCTTCAGTTCAGTCGCTGTCACGTCTGACTCTCTGAGACTGCATGAACTGCAGCACGCCAGGCCTCCCTGTCTATTACCAACTCCTGGAGTTCACTCAAACTCACGTCCATCAAGTCAGTGATGCCATCCAGCCATCTCATCCTGTCGTCCCCTTCTCCTCCTGCCCCCAATCCCTCCCAGCATCAGAGTCCTTTCCAATGAATCAACTCTTCTCATGAGGTGGCCAAAGTACTGGAGTTTCAGCTTTAGCGTCATTCCTTCCAAAGAAATCCCAGGGTTGATCTCCTTCAGAATGGACTGGTTGGATCTCCTTGCAGTCCAAGGGACTCTCAAGAGTCTTCTCCAACACCACAGTTCAAAAGCATCAGTTCTTCGGGACTCAGCTTTCTTCACAGTCCAACTCTCACATCCATACATGACCACAGGAAAAGCCATAGCCTTGACTAGACGGACCTTTGTTGGCAAAGTAATGTCTCTGCTTTTTAATATGCTATCTACGTTGGTCATAACTTCCCTGCACCTTAGGGTAATATTATAGTGAAGTGCCTTCCTTATGGCAGAAACCAACATAATTGTAAAGCAATTATCCTCCAATTAAAAATAAGTTAATTTTAAAAAAAATGCCTTCCTAATATACCTAAAGTCAGTTGAAATACCTTCTGCCAGGGGCTAATGCCAGCTGAAAAAGAATATGTCCCACTCATACCCTGCAATTACATTTTATAAAAAATTACAGTTTTATTGATACAGTACTCACTTAACATAAAATATACCTTTAAGTGTACAATTTAGAGGTTTCAGCATATTCACATAATTTTGCAGCCATCAGCATTGAATAATTTTAGAACATTTTCATCCCTCCTAAATGAAATCCTCAAACCACCCCTTAGCAGTTCATTCTCATTCCTTTCTCCCCACCACCCTCTGACAGCTTCTAATCTATTTTCTACCTCTACATATTTGCCTAGTATGAGCGTTTCCTACTATATGTGGTCTTTGGTGCTCCTTTCACCTAGCGTGTTTTCAAAATTCGTGTATGCTATAACATGCCATTACTTTATACTGCTCTACTGGTGAACAGTGTTCCATTGTATGGATGTATCACATTTGTTCATCCATTCATCAGTTGATGGACATTTGGGCTACTTCTACGTATTGAATATTACAGATGATGCTGCTTTGAACATTTATAAGTTTTAGTTGAACATAAATTTTTATTTTTCTTAGGTATATGCCTAAGAGTGGAATTGGTGGGCCATATGACAACTCAAGTTTAACTTTTGGAGAAATTGCCAGAGTTTTCCAAAGTGGCTGTACCAATTTACATACCAACCAGCAATAGATGGAGATTCCAATTTCTCTACAACCTTCTCAGTTCTTTCTGTTTTTTAAAATCAATTAATCTAATAATTTTATTATTGGAATATAATAGCTTTACAATGTGTGTTTCTGTGATACAATGAAGTGAATGAGCTATAATATATGTATACATACATCCCCTCACTCATGAGCCTCCCTCTCAGTCCACACCTCTTGGTTATCACAGAGCACCGAGCTGAGCTTCTATGCTATACAGCAACTTCTCACTAGCTATTGATTTTATGTATGATGTTGTATATAAGTCAATGCTACTCTCCCAGTTCATCTCACTCTCTCCTCCTCCCTTCCCACGTCCATGTGTTCATTCTGTATGTCTGTGTCCCTGTTTCTGCCCTGCAAATAGGTTCATCTGTACCATATTTCTAGGTGTATGCAATGGAATATGACTCTGCCATAATAAGGAACAAAACTGGGTCACTTGTAGAGACGTGGTTGGACCTACAGTTTGTCATACAGAGTGAAGTAAGTCAGAAAAAGAAAAATAAATACTGTATATTAACAAAGTTATATATGTAGAATCTAGGAAAATGCTATGCTTTTGAGAATAGCAGTCCTAGTGGGTGTGAAGTGGCATCTTCTCATGGTTTTGGTCTGTCTAGTCAAGGCTATGGTTTTCCTGTGGTCATGTATGGATGTGAGAATTGGACTGTGAAGAAAGCTGAGCGCCGAAGAATTGATGCTTTTGAACTGTGGTGTTGGAGGAGACTCTTGAGAGTCCCTTGGACGGCAAGCAGATCCAACCAGTCCATTCTAAAGGAGATCAACCCTGGGATTTCTTTGGAAGGACTGATGCTAAAGCTGAAACTCCAGTACTTTGGCCACCTCATGCAAAGAGTTGACTCATTGGAAAAGACTCTGATGCTGGGTGGGATTGGGAGCAGGAGGAGAAGGGGACGACCGAGGATGAGATGGCTGGATGGCATCACTGACTCGATGGATGTGAGTCTGAGTGAACTCCGGGAGTTGGTGATGGGCAGGGAGGCCTGGCGTGCTGCAGTTCATGGGGTCGCAAAGAGTTGGACACGACTCAGCAACTGAACTGAACTGAATGCCTGATGATTCTGAGCATCTTTTCATATTCTTATTTTTCCTTTGTGTATCTTTGGAGAAATGTTTATGAAAACCATTTGTCCAGTTTTTAGTTGGCTTTATTTATCTTTTAGTTGCTGAGCTGGAAGTATTCTTTATGTACTCTGGACATGACTCCTTAACAGATATATGATTTTCTTCAATTTTCTGGATTATCTTTTCAACTTGTTGCTGTTCTTTGAAAGTCAAAAATGTTTAATAAGGCCGTTTGTTTTTTTACTTTTGTGTGTCATATCTAAGAATCCATTGCTTAACCTAAGATCACAGAGATTTATAAAAAGTCTTTTTCTCTTAAGAATTTTATAATTTTCTTGCTTAAATTTAGGCCTTTGATACACTTTGAGATAATATATATGTCTGGTCTATGATGTGTCCAATTTTATACTTTGCATGCACATATTAAGTTGTCCAAACACTATTTTTTAAAAAACAAAGGAAAAAAAACCCTGATTCTTTCCCCATTAATATTCTTTGCATCACTGTCAAAAATCAATTGACTATAAATGGGAGGGTTTATTTCGAACACTTGAAACAATTTCATTGACCTGTGCCATGCTTAGTCACTCAGTCGTGTCTGACTGTTTTGACACCATTAACTGTAGTACCCAGGCTCCTCTGTTCATGGAGATTCTCCAGGCAAGAATACTGGAGTGGATTGCCATGCTCTCCTCCAGGGAATCTTCCCAGCCCAGGGATTGAACCCAGGTCTCCTGTATTACAGGCTGATTCTTTACCATCTGAACCACCATGGAAGCCCAAGAATATTAGAGTGGGTATCCTGTCGCATCTCCAGGGGATGTTCCTGACCCAGGAATCGAACTAGGGTCTCCTGCATTGCAGGTGGATTCTTTACAAGCTGAGCTACCAGGGAAGACTTCATTGACCTGTATGTCTGTACATATGCTGTAGCTTTGTAGCCAATTTTGAAATTAGAATGTGTGAATCATCCACTTTCTTATTTTTCTGCAAGATTGTTTTGTCTCTTTGAGCTCCCTTGCATTTTCATATAAGCTTCAGTATCAGCTAGACATTATCTGTTAAAAAAAATGGCAGTAAATATTTTTAATCTGAAAGTCAATTTGGAGAGTATTGCCAGCTTAACAAAATTATACCTTTTGAGTCATAAGCATGGGATGTCTTTCAACGTACATAGGTCCTTGTTAAGACTTTTCATAATTTTTGTGGTTGTTTAAGTATACAAATTTTTTAGTTAAATTCCTAAATATTTTAATCTTTTGATGCTATTGTCAATAAATTTTTAATTCATTTTTGGATAGTCAGTTGCAAGTATGTAGAAATACTATTGAGTTTTTTTCCCCTGCAACTTTGCTGAACTTGGTTTTCAGTTCTAATAGCAATTTAATGGGTTCCTTAGGAGTTTCTATAAACAAAATCATGTCATCTGCATAGAATTTTACTTCTTCCTTTCTGATCCTTATTTATTGATTAAAAAAAATTTTTTTTGTACTTTATTTTACTTTACAATACCGTATTGGTTTTGCCATACATTGACATGAATCCACCATGGGTGTATATGAGATCCCAATCCTGAATCCCCCTCCCACATCCCACCCCATATCCTCTCTCTGGATCATCCCTGTGTACCAGCCCCAAGCATCCTGTATCCTGTATCGAACATAGGCTGGTGCTTCGTTCTTACATGATAGTATACATGTTTCAATGCCATTCTCCCAAATCATCCCACCCTCTCCCTCTCCCACAGAGTCCAAAAGTCCGTTCTATACATCTGTGTCTCTTTTGCTGTCTCGCATACAGGGTCATCATTGCCATCTTTCTAAATTCCATATATATGTGTCAGTATACTGTATTGGTGTTTTTCTTTCTGGCTTACTTCTCTGATCCTTATTTATTTTTCTTAGTCATCAGTGGTAGAATTTTCTGTACATTGTAGGAAAAGAGTGGTAAGAATAGAAATTTTTCTCTTGTTCATGATCTTTGATGGAAAACATTCAGTCTGCTACTGCTAAGTATAATGTTAACTATATTTTGTTTGTTTGTTTGTTTTTAGTATTATAGATGCCCCTTTTTAGGTTCAAATGCCCCTCTATCCCTCATAGGTTGAGAGTGCTTATCATAAAAGAATGATTAATTTTCCCAATGCTTTTTCAGAATTTATTAGATTCTGTTGTTTATGTCTTTGGTATACTGTTAACATAGTGTATTACATTGATTAACTTTTCAGATGCTAAACCAACATTACACTCATAGGACATATTCTAATTGGTCAGAGTATATAATTTTTTTTTTATATTTGCTGAATTTGGTTTTCTATTATTTTCTTGAGTATTTTGACATCCATGTTCAAAGGAGATGTGTCTGACTGGTTCTGGTATTAGGTTCCCATAAAATGAGTTGGAATTTTTTTCTAATTTTATAAAAGTTTTACGGAGGATTGGTATTATTTCTTTTTTGTTTATTTGTTTGTTTTGGCTACACCATGCAGCTTGTGGGATCTTAGTTCCCTGACCAGGGGTTGAACCCAGGCCTTTGGCAATGAGAGCGCAGGATCCTAACCACTGAACCACCAGGAAACTTCCTGGTTCTTTAATTGCCCAGTAGAATTCACTAGCAACCTATTTTGGCTTGAGATTTTCTTAGTGTTTTGGTGACAAACTCAACTTTTAAAAATTAATCAGCCTGTTTATTCAGATCTTCAATTAGTTCTTGAATTAGTTTCAGTAGTTTGTGTCCTTCTTAGAAACTGTCAGTTTCTTGGAGGCCATCTAATTTTTGGAAAACACTTTCGTAATATTTTCTTACAATAAATTTTACTAGCATTTATGTCATCTTTTAACCTCTAAGTTTAGTAATTCAGTTATTTTATTTTTCTTGCTCAGTCGAGCTAAAGATTTAAAATTTATTAATCTATTTAAAGAATGGTTTTGGTTTTGTTGATTTTCTGTCATTATTCTATTCTCTACTTCATTTGTTTCTTCCCTAATCTTTATTATTTCCTTCCACTTTCTTTGGGCTGTCTCTTATACACATCTAGATGTGTATAAGAGACAGATATATGTCTAGGTGGGTGCATGGTGGGGGAAGGTAGAAAAAGATGATAAAGGCACAGTGATCATGCAAATAGAATATTATAGCTGTGAAATTCTAGGGAAGGTTATCTTAAGGAGAGTTAGAACTTTTATCTGTCATTGAAGTGGGCTCTCTGTTCTCTTCCCAAGTGGGCCCTTTTTCCCTTAGAAGCAGCTTGGAACAGGGAGAGCTATCCTTAAGTTACCTACTGTACTACTTGTGATGTTTTCATCCCACATTTACTCACATATGTTAGGAAGAAAAGCTTTCCTCATTTGCATGTTCATTATGCCTTCTAATCATAACAATGGGTTGAAAAATGCACAAAGTGTATGTATAACATATTATCAATACTAGCCAAGTCACTAAAAGAAATAATTTTTTTGTGAGATCTATTTTTTCCTCAAATGCTTCTTGTTATTTTATTCACTACTACTCAAGTTCTTTTCTTTGTTACTTTATTTGGGAGGTACAATTCCCTCCCAAACTCTTCCCCAAATCTTTCTCCAAGTAAAACTAACTGAGATGACCTTAATTGGTAATTATGGGTTTCAATGCATGTGTAATATTATTAAGGTGGGGCTCCCATTGCCAAAAGTAATATGTGCATAGTTAAGCTTTTACTTAAATTGTTACTCTTCAATAAAATTTCCACTGTCTTCTTGGTGCTCCTCATTCCTGGAGATTAAAAAATGCAAAATATTCTATCCATATTGTATGTTCCAATAGAATATACAATTTTCCCCTTCTCTCTACGTTGTCTATGTTTTTAAATGATCTTATTCATTTTAATGTTGTCTTGTGTAACTCATTTATTTATGTAACATAAAATTTAACATTTTATGTAACTCATGTCTTCACTACAACTTTGAGGCCTTCTACTATTCCAATTAAAAGATTTGCTCTGTTCCGGACTGACCATGCAACAGTTACCACTGAATTTGGGGTTACAGATATTGCTAATAAACGCAAGTAACTTCTTTCTCTTTTTTAAGTCAAGTTACTCTATATGGATTATTTCTTTAGAAGAGATTGTTTTTAATTGTAGTGGACATATTTTGGTTTCATGGGTTCATAGTCACTAATTTAGATCTCAGCACAGATTTTAGTGGAGAGGATTACCTTCTACCCCTCTGCATAGTGTTAAGGGGACTGCACCTTCAGTTCAGTCGCTGTCACGTCTGACTCTCTGAGACTGCATGAACTGCAGCACGCCAGGCCTCCCTGTCTATTACCAACTCCTGGAGTTCACTCAAACTCACGTCCATCAAGTCAGTGATGCCATCCAGCCATCTCATCCTGTCGTCCCCTTCTCCTCCTGCCCCCAATCCCTCCCAGCATCAGAGTCCTTTCCAATGAATCAACTCTTCTCATGAGGTGGCCAAAGTACTGGAGTTTCAGCTTTAGCGTCATTCCTTCCAAAGAAATCCCAGGGTTGATCTCCTTCAGAATGGACTGGTTGGATCTCCTTGCAGTCCAAGGGACTCTCAAGAGTCTTCTCCAACACCACAGTTCAAAAGCATCAGTTCTTCGGGACTCAGCTTTCTTCACAGTCCAACTCTCACATCCATACATGACCACAGGAAAAGCCATAGCCTTGACTAGACGGACCTTTGTTGGCAAAGTAATGTCTCTGCTTTTTAATATGCTATCTACGTTGGTCATAACTTCCCTGCACCTTAGGGTAATATTATAGTGAAGTGCCTTCCTTATGGCAGAAACCAACATAATTGTAAAGCAATTATCCTCCAATTAAAAATAAGTTAATTTTAAAAAAAATGCCTTCCTAATATACCTAAATAATTAGCTATTAATATATAAGATTGTGTTGTCTAATTGGGGCATATTACTGAGTTTTCCTTCTGTTATTGACTTCTAATTTTATTCCATTGTGATTAGAAAACATATGATTAAAATTAATCATTAATTGATCATAATTAAAATTAATCATTAATCAAAATTAAAATTTATTAAATTTTTACTTACTGTGGATTGTTTTATGGCCTAACATATAATGTTTTTCGGAGAATGTTTCATGTTCATTTGAAAAGAATATGTAGTCTGCTGGGGCTTCCCTGGTGGCTTAGAGGTTAAAGCGTCTGCCTCCAATGCAGGAGACCGGGGTTCTATCCCTGGGTCGGGAAGATCCCCTGGAGAAGGAAATGGCAATCCACTCCAGTATTCCTGCCTGGAGAATCCCATGGACAGAGAAGCCTAGTAGGTTACAGTCCACGGGGTCACAAAGAGTCGGACACGACTGAGTGACTTCACCTCACCTCACCTCATGTAGTCTGCCATTGCTGGGTGGAGTGTTCTAGAGATTTCTATTAGGTCTAATTAATTCATAATGTGGTTCAAGTTCCTTATTCCTTCATTGGTCTTCTGCCTACTTGTTCTATCCATTTTTGAAAATAGGGTTTTGAAGTATTCAACTATTATTTTTGAACCATACCTTTCTCCTCCTAATATTGTCAGATTTTGCTTAATTTAAGTCTCTCTTATTAACCGCAGACACACTTATAATTGTTGGTCTTCTTGGCATATAGGCTCTTAAACATCATAATAAAATGTCCTTTTTCTCTAGTAGCAGTTTGCTTCAAATTCCGTCATGTCTAATATTAGTATAGACACTCTAGTTCTCCTTTGGTTATTGTTGCATGGCATATATTTTTTCCATCTTTTACTCAACTTACTGAATACAACATGTGTCACTTATAGGTTGCACTTAGTTGGAATATGTTTTTTTCTTTGTATGCTTTTAAAATCTCTGCCTTTTGGTTAGAATGTGTTATCTATTATGTTTAATAAAATTACTAATGTAAAATTTATTGCTGCCTTTTTTATTGTTTTTTTTTAAGTTACTTTTTTTTTTAGTGTCTGTCTTGGGAATTAAAGGTAACTATTAAAGGAGTCTAGTTTGGATTAATACAAAGTAAATTCTGCTGCTACTGCTGCTAAGTCACTTCAGTCGTGTCCGACTCTGTGCAACCCCATAGACGGCAGCCCACCAGGCTCCCCCGTCCCTGGGATTCTCCAGGCAAGAACACTGGAGTGGGCTGCCATTTCTTTCTCCAATGCATGAAAGTGAAAAGTGAAAGTGAAGTCACTCAGTCGTGCCCGACTCTTAGTGACCCCATAGACTGCAGCCTACCAGGCTCCTCCATCCATGGGATTTTCCAGGCAAGAGTACTGGAGTGGGTTGCCATTGCCTTCTCAAGGATTCTAGTTTGGGTTAATACTAAGTAAATTCTAATAGTATATAAAAACTTTGCTCCACATGGCTTCTGTTTCTTGGTGCTATAATTTTCATACAAATTATGCCTTTGTGTAATGCTGCTGTTAAGTCACTTCAGTTATGTCTGACTCTGTGCAACCCCTTAGACGGCAGCCCACCAGGCTCCCCCGTCCCTGGGATTCTCCAGGCAAGAACACTGGAGTGGGCTGCCATTTCCTTCTCCAATGCATGAAAGTGAAAAGTGAAAGTGAAGTCACTCAGTCGTGCCCAACTCTTAGTGACCCCATGGACTGCAGCCTTCCAGGCTCCTCCGTCCATGGGATTTTCCAGGCAAGAGTACTGGAGTGGGATACCATTGCCTTCTCCGGCCTTTGTGTAATAGAATCTTATAAATACAGTTTTAGTACTATTACTCTATGCCCTGTGCCATTATGTTTTAGAACAGATAGAAGTAAAAAAGAATTAAAAACACAACTACATTTATACTGTTCTTTATATTTACTTATGCAGCTACCTTTCCCAGATTCTTTATTTCACTGTGTGGATTCAAATTACTGTCTAGAGTCCTTTCATTTCAGAGCAAAGGTCTTCACTTTGTATCTTTTATGTGGTACCTATTCTAGTAATGAAATCTTTAAAAAAAAATTTAGTCTCAGAAATTCTTAAAATTTCCTGCGTTGTATAAATATAGTTTTACTTTATATAGAGCTCTTCATTGATTGTATTTTTTTTCAAGACTTTTTTTTTTTTTTTTGACTTTCTAGTATGCTCCTCCTCGGAGAATGAAATAGCAACACTCAGCAGCAGCAGTATGCTCCTCCATTGCCTTCTGAGCTCTATGGTTTTTGATGAGAAGTTAGCTGTTAATCTTACTGAGGAGCCTTATATGTGATACATCACTTTTACCTTCTTTCAAAATCTTCTTTCTCTTTTTCTTTTAGTAGTTGATTTTGCTGTAGCCAGATGTGGATTTTTTTTTTTTTTTTAGTTTATCTTACTTGAAGTATTTTTGAGTTCCTGGTATGTGTAGATTAATATTTTATATCAAATTTGGGAAGTTTGAGGCTATTATTTCTTCAAATTAGTTTCCTGCTCTTTTTTTTTTCCCTCTCCTCTCATTCTGGAATTCCTGCTATGCATATGTTGGTATGTTAGATGGTGTCACACAAGTCTTTGAAGCTCTACTAATTTTTCTTTATTCTGTTTTCTGTCTGTGCTCAGATTTGGTGATGTCCATTGATTTATTCATGTTTTTCAGTTTCTTCTGCTGATGGTAAAATCTTCTTTTAAGTCTTTCTAGTGAATTTTTCATTTTCAATGTTTTATTTTTTAATTTTAGAATTTCCATTAAAAATAATTTATTTCATGTTTTCCATTTGGTGAAATATCATTATCATTCTTAACTTTAGCTGTTTATATATGATTCTGTTAATTTGTTGAACATATTTATAATAGCTTATGTAGAGTTTTTTCCCTGGTGTTCAAAACTTAGACTTCCTCAAGGACAGATTTTATTGACCTTTTTTTTTTTTTTCTGTATATATGTGCCTTACTTTCTTCTTTGTTTATTTCTTAATTTTTTATTGGGAACTGGACTTTTAAAGTAACATGTAAACGACTCTCTCCACTACATAACTCCCCAGCACTATGGCTTGTTGTTGTTAACTTTTTGTTGTTGTAACTGCTGGTTTATTTAATGTGTTTCCCTAAGTACCTTTAAGTCAGATTCTTGGTCATATGTGGCCATTAAGGTCTCTGATTAGGAAGCTCTATGGTTAGCTACTTATTAGACAAATTCATTTAGATCTCGAGTCAGTATGCCTGTCACTATTTGCCAACGAGCTCTGTGTGTGTGTGATCACACATTCAGTGTGCCAGCAGTTCAAAATTATGCCTTACCTTTACTCTCTGCATATGCAGAGCTCAAGGTCAACAAAAGCTAATATATTAGGATCTTAATTGGTCTTTCCTGGGCACATACTCCACTGTGCACATGTGTGGAGTGCATACCCAGGGAGATGTTAGAGATTTTCAAAGTCACTTATAGGCTTCTCATTCCTCAGACTTCTTTCTTTTCTTTTTTTTTGTATTTTGGCCAATCTCTCTCTATCTCTCTGTTTTGTTTTGTTTTTTTTTAAAGACTATCTGTTCATTATAAATGGGTGTAAGTCAGGTATAGCCCATGGATGAGATACCTATGCAAGCTATGGGAAGGAAGCAAGAATCTTCCATGCCTTTTCCGGAAACTCTTCTCTCTCCATATCTCCAAGTGTTCCAACATGGACGTCCTTTCAACCCAGTCCTTTGGGGTTTTTTGGAGCCTTCACTATAAAGACATTGATTAAATCAATGGCCATTGTCATTGGACCTGAAGCACCAGCCCCACTCCCCTCTACGGAGTTTGGGAATTGGGGACTGGAAATTCCAACCTTCTAATCACCGTGTTGCTTCACCTGGTGACAACACACATTCTAGATGTTTTCCAAGGGTTATCTCATTAACATAACAAAAGACACCTTGAAGGCCCTCCTCACTAAGGGTTTTAGGAGCTCACTCCCTGAAACTGGGATGAAGACCAATTATATACATTTCTTTGTGTATGCGTGGGTGTGTGTATGGGTTTTTTTTTGTTGTTGTTGGTTTTTAATTTTTATTGGAGTACAACTACTTTACAGTGTGTTAGTTTTTACTGTCCAGCAAAGCAAATCAGCTCTGTTGTTTAGTCGCTAAGTAGTATCGGCTCTTTCAACCCCATGGACCGCAGGACGCCAGGCTTCCCTGTTCCACACCATCTCCTGGAATTTGCTTAAACTCATGTCCATGGAGCCAGTGATGGCATCCAACCATCTCATCATCTGTTGCCCCATTCTCCTCCTGCCTTCCATCTTTCCCAGTGTCAGGCTTTTTCCAGTGAGTTGGCTCTTCACATAAGGAGCTTCAGCTTCAGCACCAGTCCTGCCAGTGAATATGCACGGTTGATTGCCTTTTTGATTGACTGGTTTGATCTTGCTGACCAAGGGACTCTCCAAAATCTTCTCTAGCACCACAGTTCAAAACATCAATTCTTCAGTGCTCAGCCTTCTTTATGGTCCAACTCTCACATCCATATATCTGTACATGACTACTGGAAAAACCATAGCTTTGACTATACAGAACTTTGGAGGCAAAGTGATGTCTCTGCTATTTAATATGCTATCTAGTTTTGTCACAACTTCTCTTTCAAGGAACAAGTATCTTATTTTCATGGCTGAAGTCACTGTCCACAGTGATTTTGGAGCCCAAGAAAATAAAATGTCACTATTTCCACGTTTTCCCCATCTATCTGCCATGAATTGATGAGACTGTATGCCCTGATTTTGGTTTTCAGAGTGTTGAGTTTTAAGCCAGCATTTTCACTCTGCCTTTTTCCATTTTATCAAGAGGCCCTCTGCTGCTGCTGCTTCTGCTAAGTTGCTTCAGTCGTTTCTGACTCTGTGCAGTCCCATAGACGGCAGGCCACTAGGCTTTTCTGTCCCTGGGATTCTCCAGGCAAGAATATTGAAGTGGGTTGCCATTTCCTTCTGCAATAGGCCCTCTAGTCCCTCTTTACTTTCTGCTAATAGAGTGGTATCATCAGCATATCTGAGGTTGTTGATATTTCTCCTGGCATATCTTGATTCCAGCTTGTGAATTTCCAGCCTGGCTTTTTTCATGATGTACTCTGAATATAAGTTAAAAAAAGCAGGGTGACAATATACAGCCTTGACATACTCCTTTCCCAATTTTGAACCAGTCCATTGTGCCATGTTCAGTTGTAAATGTTTCTTTCTGCTGCATACAGGTTTCCCAGGAGAGAGGTGAAGTCTGATATTTCCATCTCTAAGGATTATCCACAGTTTGTTGTGATCACACAGTTTGTTGTGAGCCACCAGGGCTTCCCTTGTTGCACAGTTGATAACGAATCTGCCTGCAATGCAGGAGACCTGGGTTCAATCCCTGGGTTGTGAAGATCCCTTGGAGAAGGGAGCAGTACCCACTCCAGTATTCTGGTCTGGAGAATTCCATGGATTATATAGTCCATGGGGTTACCAAGAGCTGAACACAACTGAAGGACTTTCACTTTCACTACTTTCACACAGTAGAAGGCTTTCAAATAGTCAATGAAGCAGAAGTAGACTTTTTTAATCCCTTGCTTTTTCTATGATCCAGCAGATGTTAGCGAATTGATTTTTGGTTCCTCTGCCTTTTCTAAATCCAACTCGTATATCTGGAAGTTCTAGGTTCAAGTACTATTGAAGCCAACTTGAAGGATTTTGAACATTACCATGCTTTTTGGCCATTACTAAGTTTTCCAAATTTGCTGACATATTGAGTGCAGCACTTGAACAGCATTACCTTTTAGGATTTAAAATAGTTGAGCTGTAATTCCAGCACCTCCACTAGCTTTGTTTGTAGTGATGCTTCCAAAGGCCCACTTTACTTCACATTGCAGGATATCTGGCTCTAGGTGAGTGACCATACCACCATGGTTATCCAGATCATTAAGACTTCAGTGTATTCTTGCCATCTCTTCTTAATATCTTCTGCTTCTGTTAGGTTCTTGCAGTTTTTTTTTTTCTTTTATTGTGCTCATCTTTGCATAGAACGTTCCCTTGGTATCTCTACTTTTATTGAAGATATTTCTAGTCTTTCTCATTCTTTTGTTTTCCTCTATTTCTGTGCATTGTTCACTTAAGAAGGCTTTCTTCTCTCTCCTTGCTGTTCTCTGGAACTCTCCATTCAGTTGGGTACATCTTTCCCTTTCCCCTTTGCCTTTTACTTTTCTTCTTTTCTCAGATATTCATAAGGTCTCCTCAGACAACTACCTTTCCTTCTTGCATTTCTTTTTATTTGGAATGGTTTTGGTCACCACCTCCAATGGTATCTGCCATAGTTCTTCAGGCACTCTGTCAGATCTAATCCTTTGAATTTATTTGTCACTCCCACTGTATAATAATAGGGGATTTTATTTAGGTCATACCTGAATGGCCGAGTGTTTTTCCCTACTTTCTTCTACATAAGTCTAAATTTTGCAATAAGGAGGTCTTTTTTGGATATCTTTTCCATTTAGGTCACCACAGAGCATTGAGTAGAGTTACCTTTGCTATACGTAGGTTCTCATTAGTTATCTCTTTTATTCACAATATCAAGAGCCTATATATGCCAATCCCAATCCCCCAATTCACCCCACCCCCTCCTTCCCTCTTGGTATCCATACATTTGTTCTCCATGCGTCTGTTTTCTTCTGTTTGTTTCTGCTTTGGAAATAAGATCATCTATACCAATTTCTTGCTCCTTGGAAGAACAACTATCACAAACCTAGACAGCATATTAAAAAGCAGAGACATTACTTTGCTGACAAAGGTCCGTATAGTTGAAGCTACAGTTTTTCCAGTAGTCATGAATAGATGTATGGATGTGAGAGTTGGACCATAAAGAAGGTTGAGCACCTAAGAACTGATACTTATGAACTGTGGTTGGAGAAGACTCTTGAGAGTCCCTTGCAATTCTTGGTTGTTTATCTTATATATAGTAGTATGCGTTAGTTCACCCCAAGCTCTTGATTTATCCACCCCTTCAGTGTTTCCCTTTTGGCAACCATAAGTTTGTTTTTTATGTCTGTGAGTCTGTTTCTGTTTTGTAAATAAGTTCATTTGTATCATATCATTTTTAGATTCCACATGTAACCAATATCATGATACTTGGCCATTTGTAAACAATGCTGCAGTGGACATTGGGATGTATATCTTTTCAAATTATGTCTTTTTCTCCAGATATATCCCCAAGAGTGAAACTGCTGGATCATATGGTAGGTCTATTTTTAGTTTAAGGAACCTCCATACTGTTCTCCATGGAGAAGGTGATGGCACCCCACTCCAGTACTCTTGCCTGGAAAATCCCATGGACAGAGGAGCCTGGTAGGCTACAGTCCATGGGGCCGCTAAGAGTCGGACACGACTGAACGACTTCACTTTCACTTTTCACTTTCATGCATTGGAGAAGGAAATGGCAACCCACTCCAGTGTTCTTGCCTGGAGAATCTCAGGGACAGAGGAGCCTGGTGGGCTGCTGTCTATGGGGTCACACAGAGTCAGACACGACTGAAGTGACTTAGCAGCAGCAGCTGCATACTGTTCTCCATAGTGGTTGGTTGTACCAATTTATACTCCCACTGACAGTATAGGAAGGTTCCCTTTGCTCCAAACCCTCTCCAAAATTTATTGTTTGTAGACTTTTTGATGGTCTTTCTTACTTGTGTGAAGTGATACCTTGTTATAGTTTTGATTTTCTTTTCTCTGATAATTAGTGATGCTGAGCATCTTTTCATGTACTTTTTGGCCATCTCTATGTCTTCTCTGGAGAAATGTCTGTTTAGAACTTCTCATTTTTTTTTTTCGAAGATAAGGTGTCCATATGTGTGTGGATTTATCTCTGGGCTTTCTATTTTGTTCCATTGATCTATATTTCTGTCTTTGTGCCAGTACCATACTGTCTTGATGACTGTGGCTTTGTAGTAGAGCCTGAAGTCAGGCAAGTTGATTCCTCCAGTTCCATTCTTCTTTCTCAAGATTGCTTTGGCTATTCGAGGTTTTTCGTATTTCCATACAAATTGTGAAATTATTTGATCTAGCTCTGTGAAGAATACCGCTGGTAGCTTGATAGGGATTGCATTGAATCTGTAGATTGCTTTGGGTAGTATACTCATTTTCACTATATTGATTCTTCCGATCCATGAACGTGGTATATTTCTCCATCTATTAGTGTCCTCTTTGATTTCTTTCACCAGTGTTTATAGTTTTCTATATATAGGTCTTTAGTTTCTTTAGGTAGATATATTCCTAAGTATTTTATTCTTTTCATTGCAATGGTGAATGGAATTGTTCCCTTAATTTCTTTTTCTACTTTCTCATTATTAGTGTATAGGAATGCAAGGGATTTCTGTGTGTTGATTTTATATCCTGCGACTTTACTATATTCACTGATTAGCTCTAGTAATTTTCTGGTGGAGTCTTTAGAGTTTTCTATGTAGAGGATCATGTCATCTGCAAACAGAGTTTTACTTCTTCTTTTCCAATTTGGATTCCTTTTGTTTCTTTCTCTGCTCTGATTGCTGTGGCCAAAACTTCCAGAACTATGTTGAATAGTAGCAGTGAAAGTGGGCACCCTTGTCTTGTTCCTGACGTTAGGGGAAATGCTTTCAGTTTTTCACCATTGAGGATAATGTTTGTTGTGGGTTTGTCATATATAGCTTTTATTATGTTGAGGTATGTTCCTTCTATTCCTGCTTTCTGGAGAGTTTTTATCATAAATGGATGTTGAATTTTGTCAAAGGCCTTCTCTGCATCTTTTGAGATAATCATATGGCTTGCTTGTTTGTTTGTTTGTTTTGTTTTGGACACAGCTGCTTGAGATGTTTGTACATTTTAGAGATTAATCCTTTGTAGGTCACATTGTTTCCAAATATTTTCTCCCATTCTGTGGGTTGTCTTTTTGTATATGGTTTCATTGCTGTGCAAAAGCTTTTAAGCTTAATTAAGTCTCATTTGCTTAATTTTTGTTTTTGTTTTTGTTTTTTTTTTCTTAAGGATCCAAAAGGATATTGTTGCAATTTATGTCAAAGAGTACTCTGCTTATATTATCCTCTAAGAGTTTTATAATGTTCAGTTTTACATTTAGGTCTTTAATCCATTTTGAATTTATTTTTGTATATAGGATTTAGAAAAGGTTCTAATTTTATTCTTTTACATGTAGCTGTCCAGTTTTCCCTGCACCACAAAACTGTCTTTTCACCACTGTATATTTTTGCCTCATTTGTCATAGAGTAACTGCTGATAAGTATATGGGTTTATCTCTGGGCTTTCTATCTTGTCCATTTATCTATATTTCTGTTTCTGTATACCATTATCACAGTGTCTTGATGACAGTAGCTTTATAGTATAGTTTCAAGTCAAGGAGCCTGATTTCTCCAGCTCTCTTGCCCAAACTGGTATTACACTCTTAGGCAGTTACAGCATGAAACAGTTGTTACTGCTTGTTTTTCAGTGCTGTTCTAGTAATAGAGTTTTCCCCACTGAGTCAGTTCAAAGATAAACCCTCTGAATTTGAATTTTCAAAGAGCTTCCAGAAAGGTCAAAATATTGCTAGCTATTTGGCGATAAAACTTTTTGAGACACTCCAAAGCCATTCTGTTTTCTCTGGGAGCTTCTAGGCTGCTATTTTTCACAGAAACCTTGGTTTCAAGGTTTTCAAGGCTACTACAGAGTTATGAAGAAGAGAATGTGAACAGAACAAATTAAAGCACCACAGACCTTGCTGTTCTTACCATCTCAGACATTTTTCTTAAGTAAATGCTCCTTAGATTAAGCCTTTGTTTAATTTCCAGAGCTCTGAAAAAATGGACTTTGACCAATTTTGCCATGCCTTCATTGTTTTAAAGGAGGATCTGACTTTTGGAGGTTTACCATTATAGAAGTGCTCTGTTCCCCATGACTACTTCTGCTAAGAAATGAAGAATTGATAGTCCATCCTCTGCAAAAATGACAGAATATTGAACTCTGTTTATCCTCATTCTGGGTCTTTTTATTTCCAGAAGAATCTGTGTCTTCTTTCCTCTCTCCTCCAACCCATTTTATTAAGATAAAAATTGTATATATTCAAGGCATATAATGTGATGATTAAATATGTATTTTCACAGTGAACTGATTACTACAGTCAAACTTATTTATATCTTCTCCTCATCTAGATACCCTTTTAATTGTTGTAATAAAAAGCACCTGAAATCTACTTTCTGAGCATATTTCCAGTATTCAGTACAATATTATTAACTATAGTCATCATACTATACATCAAATATCTAGACTTATTCATTTTATATAACTGCTACTTTGTACCCTTTGACCATCTCTGTGTTTCCCCCACCTCACAGCTTCTGGTAACCATCATTCTATTCTCTACTTATATATTCAACAATTTTACATTTCATATATAAGTGAGGTCATGAGGTTTTTTTCTTGTCTTATTACAAAATTTTAAAATATGTACAAAAGAAGCTACCTTTGTCATGTTTGCTTTTTCCTTTAACATTTCTAACAGTGATTATTTAGAAAGTCTACTTTGAAAATTATTACAAAATTTAAACCTTTGTAATGTAGTAAAATAAGTATTTACTGATAGAGAATTTTAGTCCCCTCTGGGGAAATTCTCTCATTCTCATTTATAAAAACATAAGACATTAAATTATAAGCAAATATTATTATTCATTATTATGACCAATAAAATTAAGAAACAATATAGATTTTAAAATTGGATAGATGATTGTAATAAAAAGGTGAAGGTGAAGTCGCTCAGTCGTGTCCGACTCTTTGCGACCCCATGGACTGTAATGTCCCTTAGCAGTGAATTCATCTTTTCTAATCATTAGAATATAATTTAGTAAGCTAAGCTTATATATTTTATTTTTCTGTATACGTTTTCAGCTTTGTTTACTTGATGTAATAACAAGCTAAGTAAAGAATTCAAAAACTTCATAATGAATACTATGAATATTATGAAGTGCCCAACAGTTTAATTTCTCATTGTTTCTTTGACTATACTTATTAATGTCATGGCATAAACCTTTTTTTGATCCAAATAGGAAGAAATTTTTAAGTTGATTTAAAGTTTTCATCAGATTCTGCCTGATGTTATTTATCCCTGACAATGAAAGCAGTCAAGATATAATGTAAAATCAGTCCAAGGAGTTAGGAACACTTAAGTTCGTATCTGATCTTTATGGTGATAAACGAGTAATAGATAGATTATTTGTAGAAGCAGCTAGATTTTTAACTTTTTTTTGAATTCTGTGCCCCTGTCTATAACATGCATCCACACAGGTGGATGAGATGTATAACAACCTAATGTGCAGGTGCTCCACATAACTTTTCCTTCCTTGACAAGGGCATATAAATTTTAGGAAAGATAAATACAAAGAGGAAAGCTGATTATTTTGATAGACCATCTTTTGGGTGAGAGTGAAATTTGTAATAAATTATTTAAACATGTATGTTGGAATGAATTATATCCAAAGACTACTGGTCCCCAATTTCCATTAAGTCAACTCAACCATTTATTTGTTTATGTGTTTATTCAACAACAAATATTTACTGACTTGCCACTAAGGGCCAGAAATTGATGATACAGCAGTGTAGAAAATGAGTGGTTGTCACCCTCATGAAGCTGTATTCTAGTGGGAACATCTGAAAAGACAAGGCGATCTCCCCCAAATTACTAAGGGCAAATAATGATAGATTATTTTAAGCCCATAGAAAACATATAGAATGATGGCAAATAACCTCGAGAGTGTGTTTCAGGGACATAGAGGGGCTCCCTGTGAAGGTGACATCAGAATTAAGACCTAGAAAAAGGGAAGGAAGAGGCATACTCAGAACTGCTGTTGTTCAGTCACTAAGTCATGTCTTACTCTGCAACCCCATGGACTGCAGCATGCCAGGCTTCTCTGTCCATCATCTCCCTGCGTTTGCTCAAACTCCTCTCCATTGTGTCAGTGATAACATGCAACCATCTCATCCTCTGTCATGCCCGTCCCCTCCTATCCTCAATCTTTCCTAGAATCAGGGTCTTTTCCAGTGACTCAACTCTTCACATCAGGTAGTCAAATACTGGAGCTTCTGCTTCAGCATCAGTTCTTCCAATGAATATTCAAGGTTGATTTCCTTTAGGATGGACTAGTTTGATCTCCTTTCTGTCCAAGGGACTCTCAAGAGTCTTCTCCTATTCATAACTGGGGAAACACTTTCTCGGCATAGGGAAAGAAGAGTGCAAAGTCTTAAAACTGGGAGATAATCCTGGCTTATTCAAGAAACAGAAAGGAGGCCAGAAGCACTGGTGCTTACACAAACCACTGGGTAAGTGACCTAAGAAAGAAATTGATACTGGGTAGAAACCAGATTAGGCAGGGTCTTGTAACCAAAGGAGTTTGGATTTTGTCCTAAGTGCAGTAGAAAAGCACTTGTGTGACTGGGTCTGATGTGTTTGGTAAAGAAGATTCTGGCTGCTCTGTTGAGAACAGATTGGAAAAGGCCGAATATGCATGTGCAGGGACATACCCACACATTCCACATGCTATGCCGCAAAAGGACTGTGAGAAATAGAAAAGGGGTGTTTGGACAGGTTCCTGTTACATGGTGGCAGATAAGCTTGTAACCTAATATGAACCCCCCAAGGGTCTTCTTATCACCAGATGGTGGAGAGACCACTGTTCCTCTCTGTGCTTTCTGCTTGGTCTCTGCACAGCAGCTGCCCAGAGCCTCTAACAGTACATGGGGCTACACAAAGGGCCCTGGAGAGCAATGCCAGTTTGCCATACTCTAGGTAAGCTTTCTTGATCTGATCATTTTAATGCACAAAGTATAGTTTCATATTCAGAATGTGAGACAGTCCACACTTAAAATACTCACTGTGTAAAATATCCAGTATTTAGAGACAATACATTTTCACTACCATGAATGTTTTAATATATTTTGTGTAAATATTGTCTCTTGCTAGGTCATTTTTTTCATTTATATTTGTTATATTCCATTAGTGTGTCTTCCTGTGTATATGGGTGTTGTCCATAAAGGATTATAACCCCTTGATAACTGATCACTAAAATTTGAATCAGTTGATCCTTAATAATCTTTTCCTCCCTGCAGCGTTCACTTATTAATACACTGTGAGGTTTCAGAGCTAGAGTTTCACTGTCACATTATGCTTCTTCAGAAATTGTAACAAATTAGAAGGCAAAAGTGGAATGATTTTAGCCTTTAAGATGCAAGGTATTAACATGTTGAATTACTGTGAGTGAAGGACAACTGCAGTACAGTAATTAGTGTGAGCCTTCTGTTTTGCATTTATCATCTTGAAAGATAGCAATAGAAAATAACAAGGACAACATTAAGAAAATCAATGGGAAAAAATTACAATTACAGAAAAGGTTACTTTTTATTATATGAATTGAAACTGTATAGAGAAGTTCTTGAACTTTTTGTTTTGTTGCAAAGAGAGGATAGAATTGTTGATCCTGCCAATATCTACTCATTTGTTTAATGTTTGCAAATACAGCCCTTAATATTCTGCTAGAAATTTGACAGTTATGGTTTTGCCAAGGTTGTTTGGGAACATTTGATGTCTTTCCCATATGTTGTTGCAAGGCAACCCTAGAACACATCATATAAGAGCCAGGCTGGAAATGAGGTTCTTAGCAGAATCTGTTTGTTTTTATTTAAATGTTTATAATATATAATGATTATTAATGTCCATTCCCTTTCCTGATCTGAGAATGATGGAGGGAGTGGTGCAAATTTAAGAGGCCAGGGTACCATCTGCAGACCAACTTAGAATCTAACTTTGCTTCTAGAAATAAGAAAACAAACAATAATCACTAAAAGAGAGCACTTTAAGAGGTCTAACATTAAACTGCTTCAGTTAATTTCCTGGAGGGTTTTTAGACCTTACTGTTGATTCACTACAAAGCTGTCATAATGTAGTATAGCTAACTCCAGAGGTCTGAACAGGATAAGGGAATCTGTCTCCTTGTCTTGTAGATGATCTTTTCTGATCAGGGTGTTGGTGTTAGAGTGAGTGATTGCTCATAATCCCTTGTGCTTTGTCTAGGTTTGCTTACGGAAGCTTTTATTGTTATTAATATTTAACATTGACTGAAGGCCAACAGTGCTCTAGGTGATGAATGCAACATTGAGCTAGTTCTGATCTTTGTCCAACTGGATAATTTCCAATTATACAACTAGGAAAGAGAACTTGCTCTATATAAATATTGGGATAAATAAGACAATGTGAGGGAAAAAACAGTCATTTATATTCATCAGCCTATGACAAATCCCGATGAGCTCTCATTATATCTTAAAAAAATAGTTAATTTTCTAAGAAAAAGATTTACTATTTTCTGTGGTTGGTCTTCTCAGCTGTTTGCATTTAAACGTTTATTTTGGCATTACTAAGAATAGTGTATTCTGAAGGTCGTGTAACGAAATTACCATGTAACAAAATTTGATAAATTATTTGAGTTTAATTTATATAAATGTTCTTAGTTTTGTGGATAACCATTCAGAAATGACCATTATATTCTCCCAATTTTTTGTTATTAACATATTAATCAAATATCAGACTATCTTATCAAAAACAAACAAAAACTAATGCAAGCAAAAGATGCTATTTTTTTCCCTAAGATTCTTCCTAGAGGCAGAAATTATTTTGCAGCCAAGACCTTAGGGTATATATATTGGTTCATCTACTTGCCCTCTGTGTTCGAAAAAAGGTTGATTTACATCCTGTCTTTTTCCAATTTGTTCCTCTAATTGATATAGCACTAAATGAGAATAATCCATTAATAGCCATGAGTGTTGTTTCAAGGGAAGTGGATGCAGAACTCATTAAACTAAAAAACAGAATGTGATGCATTTTATTTATTTATAGTTATCCTGAAAGAAATAAGTTGAAGGTGTCACTATGATATAATATTTTGTAGTATTAGGCTCCTGAGGCTTTGTGAATTTCTCTGACATATATTTTGCATTTTAGGATTTTGCTGGCAAACACCTAGAAATTCCTTAGAGTGTCACATCTAAAACTATATGTTTCCAGTGTCTCTTTACTTGTGTGTTTTTTTGTTTTTTTTTTGGGGGGGGGCATACTTTTAAGAACACTTGTCTTATGCTTTCTTAATTATGAGCCTTTAAGGAAAGAGGCTCTATCTTTCTCATCTGGTTCTCTTCGTGTCTGGAACACATTGGGCACAAAAACATTTTTTGAATTTATTTGATTTTTCAGTTTGAATTTTATACTATTTGTTAGAAGAGCTCAGTGTTAGAAAATATAACATCCAGCATCAAAATTAGTTGGGGTCAAAAGTGATAAAGGATAGAATAAGCAAGAAAATTAGAAAGTAATTTTGTCTCAACTTATTTAAAAATTGTGTACAAAACACTCTCTGGTGAATTATGTAATCCCATGAAGTAAACCTTTTTCATTATACCAGTGATCATTTTTCTCAGTTAAAAAGTCACATGAAAAAATTCAATATGCTTGCTAAATAGAACACTAAAGAACAAAAGGTTAAAAATACAAATACTGTGCAAATTCCTTACCCATAGAACTGTCTCTTATACACATCTCAACACCCTGATCAGAAAAGATCATCTACAGGATAAGGAGACAGATTCCCTTATCCTGTTCAGACCTCTGGAGTTAGCTATACTACATTATGACAGCTTTGTAGTGAATCAACAGTAAGGTCTAAAAACCCTCCAGGAAATTAACTGAAGCAGTTTAATGTTAGACCTCTTAAAGTGCTCTCTTTTAGTGATTATTGTTTGTTTTCTTATTTCTAGAAGCAAAGTTAGATTCTAAGTTGGTCTGCAGATGGTACCCTGGCCTCTTAAATTTGCACCACTCCCTCCATCATTCTCAGATCAGGAAAGGGAATGGACATTAATAATCATTATATATTATAAACATTTAAATAAAAACAAACAGATTCTGCTAAGAACCTCATTTCCAGCCTGGCTCTTATATGATGTGTTCTAGGGTTGCCTTGCAACAACATATGGGAAAGACATCAAATGTTCCCAAACAACCTTGGCAAAACCATAACTGTCAAATTTCTAGCAGAATATTAAGGGCTGTATTTGCAACCATTAAACAAATGAGTAGATATTGGCAGGATCAACAATTCTATCCTCTCTTTGCAACAAAACAAAAAGTTCAAGAACTTCTCTATACAGTTTCAATTCATATAATAAAAAGTAACCTTTTCTGTAATTGTAATTTTTTCCCATTGATTTTCTTAATGTTGTCCTTGTTATTTTCTATTGCTATCTTTCAAGATGATAAATGCAAAACAGAAGGCTCACACTAATTACTGTACTGCAGTTGTCCTTCACTCACAGTAATTCAACATGTTAATACCTTGCATCTTAAAGGCTAAAATCATTCCACTTTTGCCTTCTAATTTGTTACAATTTCTGAAGAAGCATAATGTGACAGTGAAACTCTAGCTCTGAAACCTCACAGTGTATTAATAAGTGAACGCTGCAGGGAGGAAAAGATTATTAAGGATCAACTGATTCAAATTTTAGTGATCAGTTATCAAGGGATAAAAAAAATTTAATGATGAACATCTTTGTAACTACATCTTTGTACATACCCTTCACTAGCAAAATATTTAAATATGCTGAAACACATGTTTGTCACAATCACGGTGATTCATAAAATTGTTGAAATATGCATCTAAAGTAATGGTTGCGTTTTTTACTTTAGGGATGACAATTTATAATTATAAATGAGAGAAGTATTTACTTTAAAAATCACCTTGGACAGACAAATTTAATTTTGTAAGTTAATTTTCCCACCACAACATCTTGGTTGTCAACTTTAATTTCAGATTTCTAGCGTGCACATGTGATCACTCTTCAGACATTAACCCATTGCCCACCAGGTGCCAAAAAATTCCTGTTTTAGGAATAAGAAGATTAAAACCATGCTTAAAACCACTCATAGTTTCATGGCAGTAGGTTCATTTACAGAAACGAGGTAAGCTTGGAGACACAGAGCATAGATAAACCTTCATTTTATGGCAGTCTTTGTAAGTATATATCAAAAAGAAATTACTAGTAAAGAAATGAAGTAATCATAAATGACAAGTTGCAAAATAATAATAGATGAAGGGAAAGACTAAGCTCATAATATGTGCTGAAAATATTTAGATCATCACTACTGCTAGACACTAATGTCTTTCTGACGCTTACCGTCTAACATCAAGTTAAATAGCAGTAAATATGTAATAGTATGTATTATGATTCTTTATAAAGAGATAATGAAAAGATTATGAATGGAGATTTGATTTACCAAATACTTTATGCTACAAAGTAAAAGCCTATTTTACTATTATTGAACCATCAACTGATACTGAAACTCTAAAATATAAACTAATACATATATTTTTAATTTTTTTCTTTTTACTTTTATTCCCTTCTGTGTTTTGGTATTGGGTATATCCAAAAGACCATATTGATGCATTCATAGCATATCCATAGCAATATTCATAAGTACTATCACAATTACACAGTCATTTTGTATCATGCTTCTTTTTCCTTTGCCATATATTGAACTTGATGTATGATACAGTGACACTTAATGATATGTAGACTTCGTTGATTTATTTGTAACTTCTTAAGGGTATTTGGGCTTCCCTGGTAGCTCAGATGGTAAAGAATCTACCTGCAATGCAGGAGACCTGGGTTCAATCCCTAGGTTGGGAAGATCCCCTGGAAAAGAAAATGGCAACCCACTCCAGTATTCTTATCTGGAGAATTCCATGGACAGAGGAATTCGGGGGGTGGGGGGGGCGGGGGGCGTATAGTCCTTGGGTCACAATGAGTAGGACAGAACTGAGCAACTAACACTTTAATGGTACTTTAGCACCATCTATTTAAATTTCCTCCAAAAAGTACTCAGTATTTTACTTAAAAAAAATTCAAGTTCATGCTTATCACTTTGATATTCTATATCCCTAGAATCAGCAATATTTTTACTGTCATATTGATTTCTTCCAGTTAATGTAGGGGAGAGCAATTTCAGCTTTCATTTCTTTGAATCAAAGTGAAAAACTGTTAAGACTAGGTCAGAATAGTCTAACAAATAATGTTCACGTACTGTTGGCTGTTAGAGAAGGAAAGAGAAAAGTAGTTATCATTTCATCTCCCTGCTGCTGCTAAGTTGCTTCAGTCGTGTCCGACTCTATGAGACCCCAGAGACGGCATCCCACCAGGCTCCCCTGTCCCTGGGATTCTCCAGGCAAGAACACTGGAGTGGGTTGCCCTTTCCTTCTCCAATGCATGAAAGTGAAAAGCGAAAGTGAAGTTGCTCTGTCGTGTCCAACTCCTAGCGACCCCATGGACTGCAGCCTACCAAGCTCCTCTGCCCATGGGATTTTCCAGGCAAGAGTACTGGAGTGAGTTGCCATTGCCTTCTCCTTTCATCTCCCTACCACACACCAATCAATTAGCTCAGGTGATTTTATGTCCTATTCACTTGTCCAGTAACTATTGCTTGTAGCCATGCAATGTAAACTCAGTCTGTTATTTTCAGGATGTAGAACACACCTCTACATCCTTGGAGAGAAAATGGAAGAGCCAGTCTCATAACAAATGCTTAGGCACTTATAAGGGATTTATATCTTTGGGTTTACATCAATTAGTTTAATTTCCTACTTCTGCATATTCAGGGCTTTATGGTGAATGGATAGAACTTTTGTTGACAGAATTATAGGCTATGTGGCTGTGATGAAAGTTTGAATCTCTCATTTCTACTGTGTTTCGGAATTTGATGGCAAAAGTAAATATATAGGAGAACATGCATTTACTGAAAATTATGTTTTATGGAGTTTTTTTCCTAGGAGAAAATGAAATAAACCTGTACTTGTATTCAAAACTACTTCATTCTGAAATATATTTCCCTGAGGTACAAAGGAAGCCTGGGATCATGCTGAATCGAGGTTATCCTTAAATGCTATTGAATAAAGATTGCTTACTGTTGATACTTTACAATATTCAGTAAATTTTTAATTTTTTGTTAAATTGAAGCATAATTGTTTTACAGTATTGTGTTGGTTTCTACCAAACATCAACATGAATCAGCCATAGGTTTACACATGCCCCCCTCGCCAACTTGAGCACCCCTCCCACCTCCCTCTCCATCCATCCCTTCCCTCTAGGTTGTTACAGAGCCCTGGTTTGAATTTCCTGAATATTACAGCAAATTCCTGTTGGCTATCTATTTTACATACAGTGATGTATGTTTCCATGTTACTTTCCATACAAGCCACCCTCTCCTTCCTTGCCCTCCTAGCGATGTCCATGAGTCTGTTCTCTATGCCTTTGTCTCCATGGTTGCCAGGCAGATAGGTTCATCAGCACCATCTTTCTAGATTCCATATATATGCATTTGTATACAATATTTATTTTTCTCTTTCTGACTTACTTCACTCTGTATAATAGGTTCTAGATTCATCCACCTCATCAGGACTGACTCAGATGTGTTCCTTTCTATGAGGTGAGGTGAGGTGAAGTCACTCAGTCGTGTCCGACTCTTTGCGACCCCGTGGACTGTAACCTACTAGGCTTCTCTGTCCATGGGATTCTCCAGGCAAGAATACTGGAGTGGATTGCCATTTCCTTCTCCAGGGGATCTTCCCAACCCAGGGATCGAACCTGGGTCTCCTGCATCAGAGGATGATGCTTTAACCTCTGAGCCACCAGTTCCTTTCTATGGCTGAGCAATATTCCACTGTATATATGTACCATAGCTTTATTCATTCATCTGTCAGTGGACATCTGGGTTGCTTCTATGTCTTAGTTATTGTAAATAGAGCTGCAGTGAATATAGGGGTACATGTGTCTTTTTCAATTTTGGTTTCCTTAGGATATATGCCTAATAATGAGATTGCTGGGTCATATGGTAGTTTTATTCCTAGGTTTTAGAGTTTCCCTACTATTCTCCATAGTGGCTGTATCAATTTACATTTCCACCAACACCACAAGAGGGTTCCCTTTTCTCCACACCCTCTCCAGCATTTATTGTTTGTAGATTTTTTGATGATGGCCATGTTGACCATTGCGTGATGATATCTTACTGAAGTTTTGATTTGCATTTCTCTAATAATGAACGATATTGAACATCTTTTAAGGTGTTTATTAGTTATTTGTATATCTTCTTTGGAGAGATGTCTGATTTAGGTCTTTTGTCCACTTTTTGATTGGGTTGTTTGTTTTTCTGGTATTGATTTGTATGGGCTACTTATATATTTTTGAAATTAGTCCTTTGTCAGTTGTTTCATTTGCTATTAACCAATTATGAGGTTTGTCTTTTTACTTTGTTTATAGTTTCCTTTGCTGTGTGAAACCTTTTAAGTTTAATTCAGAAATTAAAATATTTTTGATAGTAAAGTTACTGCTTTATCTTCTCTGTGTTGTTATATGTTACTGAGAAATAGTTTTTCTTCTTGTAACAAACTGTAAACATCATTAATGTAATCACCAAATATCCTCTACATTCAGTAGACTTGAGGCAGTAGCTAAATGTTGAAGAGAAAATATTTAAAAATAAAATTTTAAAGAAGTTTAAGGCCTCCATCTCATCCATAGGATCTTACAATATGATTTGAAAGAAATGAGTTGAACAGAGTCAAGAAACTAGTATAAGGTAGTTTAGTGAAGTCTCAAATGCTGTACATGATACATGTAATAAATATTGAGTAAGAAGTGACCATACAGGATCTGTATTCAGAAAAGTCCTTTAGGAGTCTTTCAGAAGGAATATTGCAAGGAAATTTTAAAAAGGGATGCTTTCAAAAAGACCTCAGGAGAAAGGTTTGTATGAGGCTATATGTAGAACAAAGAATGAAATGTGTGAATATTATTATGATAGTAAAGAGAATTCATTGAACTTTTGAGGAAGAAATTATTGTTTGGGAGAATATTGAGTTACTTGGTTACTGTGGGGGTTTTTGTTGTTCTTTTGAGGTTTTTTCTTGGTTTTGGCCATGCTGAATCTTAGTTCCTTGACCAGGGATTAGAACTTGTGTCCCCTGCAGTGGAAGCACAGAGTCTAAACCCCTTAATCTCCAGGGAAGTCCCAGGGTTATTTTGTTAACAATATGTGAAATTATGGGAAGGAGGATGTAGTGACATGCATGGACAGGGGTCACCAGTTGGCAGAATGATGCAGTTGGTCAGGTGTGAAATAATGAGACCATCACTGGAGAGGTGATGATGGGAGTAGGAATGAAGGGCTTGGCAGACATGAGAATCTAAGTGCCAGAGATCCCTCCACCTGAGAAGTAAGGGGAAAGGTTTGTTTTCTTTTCAAAAGTCAACTTTAAGACTTTGATAGAAATGTTGAAACACCACAAAGATCTTAAAAGCAAAAGTGATATAGGTTGGAGAAGTAGATTTTGATGAAGACGAACTAGGAATATGTCAGCAGGTTCAAGCTGAACTGCTTCAGTAATAGAGTTTATTTATATATTGTGTTAGTCACTCAGTTGTGTCCAACTCTTTGAGACCCCCATGGACTGTAGCCAGCCAGGCTCCTCTGTCCATGAAATTCTTCAGTAGAATACTAAAGTGGCTAGCCATTCCCTTCTCCGGGGGATCTTCCTAACCAGGGATCGAACCTAGGTCTCCTGTGTTGCAGGCGGATTCTTTACTGTTTGAGCCACGAGGGAAGCCCTATTTGTATATTACCTGAATTGACTATTAAATATGTATATGTTTAGATATTCAGACATTTTAAACAGATTCTGTCAGTGCCTGTGTGTTTCTGGGTCTTCAAGGAGATGATATGAACCAGAGTTAGTAAGTTCTCTGAAAGAACTGAAAAATAAAGTCGTTAACAACAGATCTTTGTAAATATAATGGACTGAATGTATATCAGGGCAGGAAAAGAAAACACAACAATACAATGAAGAAGGGAGACACAGGGGAAAGGAGTGGGCTAGGGAGTAGAAGAAATAAGAAATAGCGGTAGAATAAAAACTAAGAGTCAAGAGAACTCACAAAAGATTCTGTTTTGTCCACAATTAATGACATCCAATTATGACTTTTCAGATCTTGCATTAAAATAGTTGTAGTTGAAACAGCAATGCTGAAAAACAGATAGATGGACTTAAGGAATGAATGGAAGATGAGAAAATGTAATTATCTCAAATAGTAATTTCTTCATTAAAAAAAAAAAAAAAACTTCAGAATATCATGTTTTTTTGGTCTGATCTTCTGTAAGAGAAATAAAAAATGACACAAACACACAAAAAATAAGATCCTGAAAAAATACTAGGTTAAATCATGCATAAATCTTCTAAAAAAAAAAAAAAAGTGTGTGTGTTGAAAAGTCTTCTGTATAGCTGAAAAAACAGGCAGCCTTTCTCTGAAGAACATTTTCAAGTTTGTTTATTTTTTTCTACTGCTACATTTTAAATTTAGGATATGGAACTGTGTGTGTGCTGTCACTTCAATCATGTCCGACTCTTTGTGACCCTATGGCAAATAGCATACCAGGCTCCTTTGTCCATGGGATTCTCTAGACAAGAATACTGCAGTGGGTTGCCATGCTCTCCTCCAGAGGACTTTCCTGACCCAAGGATCGAACTCGTGTCTCTTATGTCTCCTGCATTGGCAGGCAGGTTCTTGACCACTAGTGCCACCTGGGAAGCCCATAGAACTATAGGCCACAGCAAATAAATAATAATAATTTTTTAGTTATATAAAATTTTATTACTGTAAGCAAAGAAAACATTTCAAAACCCAGTTGAGCAATATTGACATGATTAAAACCCTGAATCTGTAAATTCAGGAAAACCCAGATTACTAAAAAATTCTGATACTTTAGCTATGATGGTGGAAATTTAGTTGCTAAGTCACTTCTGACTTCTTTTGCAAGAATACTGGAGTGGGTTGTCATTTCCTTCTCCATTATCTATAACTAGTCATTTCATTTTTTAAAGTCTGTAACTGCTTTTTCTGAACATATCAAAATCCTTCTGTTGTATATGCTTTCATAAAGTGATCTATCATCCCTTCAAAAAAATACTCATAGTTTACATCTTAAAAATTATTTTAGACTACTATTTGAATAACATTTTCTCCAAATGAATTGTCATGAAAGCAAGATGCCTTGGTTTTGTTCATCACTATGACCTAGCACCTAGCACTGTGACTAGCACAGAACATCTTAACCCTCAACATTACTGACCTTTCAGGCTTGATATTATCTCAAACATCAATACCAAACCACAGTTTCTTGCTAATCTTGTTGAGAATTGTGTGGGGAACTGTCCTCTAGCCTTCCTGGCCTCTATTCAGCAGAGATGTAATGAGTAGAGTGTAAAAACAAAGTGTCTACAAACATTGCTAAATGTCCCTGGGAAGAAGTATAAAATCGGCCCTGAAGGGGGTCACAGTGCTATCACATAGTCTTGTGTTACTAGAATAATTGGCCAGTTATCACTGCTTCAGTTCAGTTCAGTGGCTCAGTCATTTCTCTTTGCGATCCCACGGACTGCAGCATGCCAGGCTTCCCTGTCCATCACCAGCTCCCATAACTTGCTCAAACTCGTGTCCATCGATTCAGTGATGCCATCCAACCATCTCATCCTCTGTCGTCCCCTTCTCCTATCTTTAGTCTTCCCCAGCATCAGGGTCCATTCCAGTGAGTCATTTTTTCACATCAGGTGGCCAAAGTATTGGAGTTTCAGCTTCAGCATCAATCCTTCCAATGAATATTCAGAACTGATTTCCTTTAGGATTGACTGGTTGGATCTCCTTGCAGTCCAAGAACTCTCGAGTCTTCTCCAACAAGCACCAGTACTTCGGTGCTCAGCTTTCTTTATAGTTTGACTCTACTCACTACTAAGCACAACCTTCATTGAGAACAAAAGTCCTAGAGAGTGGCCTCAGATAACCAGTCTTTCCTTCCACTGTCCCTTAGCTATACCCTGACCCCTGCTCCCTTACAGAAAGATTGAGAGGTTGAAAGATACGCTCCTACATCTGCTGTCTTGTAAAATTAAAATACTATTTCCCCATTTTAGCTTTAATCTTAGTTGACCTTATCTGTATAAAACTTTGCTTTTTTCCACCCACAGAGGATTATAAAATCTCAAGAAATGTAGTCAAGGAAATAACTGACTGAATTTGGTTGAAGACCCAGGATGTAGATGAATTCCTATATACCCTGAGTTATAATTTTAGTAATGGAATCAGTCGGACCCAGGAAAGCTCCCATTCATTATGTGTTGGAGTAAAACTCCCTTCTGAACAAGAGAAAATTAAGATAAAGCATGTCTTGTTTGGCTATTCCTTTAAGAGTTTGTTTCTTCAAAATTACAGTTGTTTCTTGGCTACAAATTTCCAGTTTGGGCAGACCATCACTTACTTGCTCATTTGTTTGTTTTGCACATGAACCACAGTCATCCATAATGTCTATTTGTAGCATCTGGAGACCTGTACAGCCTCAGTTACTTCTGCTGGTAAATTCTGAGTCATTCTTTTAAAACTATTATATCTTATAGGTCAAGCTAGGGAACCATGATAATACTACTTACTATGTCATACTTTTTATGACCGTGCTACAGAAATGTCAGGTATTAAGTATTTCTCAACTGACAAGTTAGCATGGATAATATTGCTTCACATTTGTACCTAATTATATATTTTCAAAGTACTTTCTAACCATTCTTTTTCCTTCACAATAACCCTCTTCTAACCATTCTTTTTCCCTCACAATAACCCTCTGATGTAGCTAGGGTAGATTTTGTTTGACTGCATTTTACAAACAAATAAGCAGGAGCACTTTAATCCACTCAGACCACCTTAATATAATACATGAAGAACTTCATGACTGTAAATTTGGCTTTTCAGGTTGGATTCTTTGTCCAGTGTGAAATTAAATTTCACACTTTTCATAGGAGTTAAAATCAGCTAGTTGACTTTCAGAGATGTTTAGGTGTTATATCCTGTTCTTAACATACCACTGAAAAACTAGAGGAAATAACAGACTGACTATACTTGGTATACCTCTGCCAAAGAAATAGATGTGTACCAAAATCTGTCTTGAAGTCAAGAGTTTCAGCAATCCTGGTGGAAAACTACTGTGTGCACAAAATGTGACTTTTTTCTTCTCAATCTTACTTTGATGTATATTCAGTACTCTTGATATGTACAGACTTGAGTATCATAAAATATACATACTTTATTTAAGACAGATGATAAAAGATGTGCTTTACCCTGTAACTGTGCTTTGTCTGAATGGGATCCTTCAGATTAAGTGGAGCTCTTTTGCTTATTTTTACTGCATTTACACTTATGAATTGTGGAATAGTGCTGGAATTCCTTTATCATTCTTGAACTATAGTCTAGAATGCTCTGTGGCAGTCCCAGACCTGCTTGACCTCAGCACCATTTCTTACTTTGCCCCTGCTATCCTTACTATTAGCAGGAAGGCTGTGCTCTGAAGCATACGATTTCCAGCCTTCTCTGCCAATTGCTTCTGTCTGAGTTTGACCAGTGAGAGGCACTGACGGCAGATGGGAAAGATGGGAAAAAGGGCACATATTGGTGGGTGGGTAACCTCCTCTCTGCCCTGGGCAGCCTCAGCCACCTCTGGACAGGTCATTTCTAGGTTCTAGTCACACACTCATCTCTCTCTATCCCTCCAGCCCTTGGGTGGTGATGGCCCCCATGTAGATGAACATGATTGATGACTCAACCATTCCCTGTTTAGCTTCTTAGCCATTTTAGACATTTGTAACAAACTCCTTCAGAGAAGGCAATGGCACCCCACTCCAGTACTCTTGCCTGGAAAATCCCATGGGTGGAGGAGCCTAGTAGGCTGCATTCCATGGGGTTGCAATGAGTCGGACGTGACTGAGTGACTTCATTTTCACTTTGCACTTTCATGCATTGGAGAAGGAAGTGGCAACCCACTCCAGTGTTCTTGCCTGGACAATCCCAGGGACGGGGGAGCCTGGTAGGAGGCCGTCTATGGGGTCGCACAGAGTCAGACACGACTGAAGTGACATAGCAGCAGCAGCAGCAACAAACTCCTTACATTAAATTCAGTCTCTTCAAGGGACTTAGCCAGCAATCCAGTGGTTAAGACTGTGCTTCCAATGCAGAGATGTGGATTCAGTCCCTGGTCAGGGGACTAAGATCCCCAGAAAGGTCATGTGGGATGGCCAAAAGGAAAAAAAAAAATTAGTCCATCTCTTCTGAAAACTGATAGTGCTTTCTGTTTCCTTGTTTGGATTTTGACTGATAGGTGATTTTTTTTATTGCTTTGGGAAGAGAATAGGAGTAATGATGACTTTCAGAAGCTTTTTATCCAGTAGCAGTTTCTGAGCTGACAGGATTAGCAATTTCTAGATGTTTCCAGGTCAACATTAGCTTGAGGGCCAGTTTTAAAGGCAGAAGAACCATCTGGAATTAGAAGATATTGCAAAATTGGAGGAAAATCTATGATAACTAGGGAAGAGCATATAAGACCCTAAATAGTGGGCTCTTCTGTGTCACCTTAATTTTGTTTTTTAGTTCTAATGAACTAAAAAAGGTATAAAATGAAGAACCATTTATGATTTTTTTTATAAAAGCTTAAATAAACCTTCCAAAAAGAAAAGTTAAAATTCAGTTGTATGGTATCCACAAAAATTAAAGAAAACTCCACAAAGGATTAGTGCAATTATCTGAATATAAATTGCTAAGAGCTGCTAAATATTACTTCCTGCATCAGGAAAGATAACAGCAAATATCCCTTCAAAGAATGCCCTCTGAGAGGAGGAGAAAGCAATCTGAGATTACAAATTGAGGAACCCTCGGGTTCATGTCTTGGCCAGGACATAGCTCCTCCATGCCAGGAGTATGCAAGCTCCAAGAGAATGATATTTATTGAATTTGTCAAGGTGACAGAACTAAAGAAAACAGAAGACAAATCTCTGCTGTAAGTATAGAATTCAACCCTGTTCTCTAGGGCTGTTGCTATTAGTTCTGAAACATTCTGAATCGGACCCTACCTTCTTAGTGAAGCCTCTGCTGCTGCTGCTGCTAAGTCGCTTCAGTCGTGTCCGACTCTGTGCGACTCCATAGACGGCAGCCCACCAGGCTCCCCCATCCCTGGGATTCTCCAGGCAAGAACACTGGAGTGGGTTGCCATTTCCTTCTCCAATGCATGAAGTGAAAAGTGAAAGTGAAGTCACTGAGTCGTGTCTAACTCTCAGCAACCCCATGGACTGCAGCCTACCAGGCTCCTCCGTCCATGGGATTTTCCAGGCAAGAGTACTGGAGTGGGGTGCCATTTCCTCTACAGGGGGTCTTCCCAACCCAGGGATTGAACCCAGGTCTCCTGCATTGCAGGCGGTCTCTTGCACTGAGGTCAAATTCTTTAGACACAGAGCCATCAGAGAAGCCCTCTGCCTACTAGACGGCAGTAGAAAAACAAGTCAGCATCATGACAGACTGGAAGTTGCTATAAGGATATGGCATCTCTTGGGCTTCCTAGGTGGCTCAGTGGTAACGAATCCACCTGCCAAGCAGGAGAACTAGTTCAGTTCCTGGATCGGGAAGATCCCCTGGAGAAGGCGATAACAGCTCACTCCAATATTCTTGTCTTGGAAATGCCATGGACAGAGAAGCCTGGTGGGCTGCAGTCCGTGGGATTACCAAGAGTTAGACACAACTTAGCGACTAAAGAGCAGCAGAATGGCATCTCTCATACCTCCTTACCCCTGAATACCAGTCTTCTTTTGGTCTTTAAAATCATAGTATTGAAAACAGTCTACTCTGGAGAGATTTATGATATCATAAAATAGATTTCCAACTAGGCTGATCTGTTGTCTAGACTGAAATGTTCTCTAGGGAAAAAGAACTAGAAAAAGTAGAACTCTCACTCTTTTGAGTTTTAAACAACTTGTAATTCAGAAACAATTCTGTCCTAAGGATCACATTGACTAACAGGAAACTTTCAAGTTATTTATCTTCTCTCTGCTCCTTAAACAGACAATTATCATTTTCTCCATTGAAGATGGATGTAGAGTAATGGTCTCGTGGGCACAAAATATTTCCAAATATAATATCATTCAGTCACTCAGGTCCAAATCTTTGCAACCCCATGGACTGCAGCATGCCAGGTTTGCCTGTCCTTCACTGTCTCCTAGAGTTTGCTCAAACTTGTGTCCATTGAGTTGATGATGCCATCTAATCATCTCATCTTCTGTTGCCCCCTTCTCCTCCTACCCTTAATCTTTCCAAAGATCAGAGTCTTTTCCAATGAGTTGGCTCTTCACATCTGGTTGCCAAGGTATTGGAGCTTCAGCATCAGTCCTTCCAATGAATATTCAGGGTTGATTTACTTTAGGAATGACTGGTATCCTTGATCTCCTTGCTGTCCAAGGACTCTCAAGAGTTTTCTCCACCAACACAGTTCAAAAGCATCATTTCTTTGGTGCTCAGCCTCTTTGAGCTTCCCTGGTGGCTCAGCAGTAAAGAACCTGCTTGCAATACAGAAGCTGCAGGAGACCTGAGTTTGAACCCTGGGTGGGGAAGATACCCTGGAGGAAGACATGGCAACCTACTCCAGTTTCTTGCCTCCGGAATCCCCACAGATGGGGGACCCTGGCTGGCTAGAATCCATAGGACCAAAAAGAGCTGGACATGACTGAAGCAATTTAGCAAGCATGCACAGCCCTCCTTATGGTCCAGTTCTCACATTTGTACATGACTACTGGAAAAACCATAGTTTTGACTATATGGACCTTTGTTGGTCAAATGATGTCTCTGCTTTTTAATACACTGTCTGCATTTATCATAGCTTTGCTTCCAAGGAGCAAACATCTTTTAATTTCATGGCAGTAGTCATCTGCAGTGATTTTAGAGCCCAGGAAAATAAAGTCTGTCACTGTTTCCATTATTTCCCCATCTACTAGCTATGAAGTGATGGGACTGGATGCCATGAAGATAGTTTTTTCAATGTTGAGTTTAAACCAGCTTTTCCATTCCCTCCTTTCACCCTCATCAAGGGGCTCTTTAGTTCCTCTTCACTTTCTGCCATTAGAGTGGTATAACCTGTATATCTGAGGTTGTTGATATTTCTCCTGGCAATCTTGATTCCAGCTTGAACTTCATCCAGCTTGGCATTCTGCATGATGTTTTCTGCATAGAAGTTAAATAAGCAGAGTGACAATATATAGCCTTGATGTACTCCTTTTTCCCAATGTTGAACCAGTCCATTGTTTCATGTCCGGTATAATTGTTCCTTATTGACCAGCATACAGGTTTATCAGGAGCCAAGTAAGGTGGTCTGGTATTCCCATCTCTTTAAGAATTTTCCACAGTTTGTTGTGATTGACACAGTCAAAGGCTTTAGTGTAGTCAATAAAGCAGAAGTAGATGTTTTTCTGGAATTACCTTGATTCTCTATAATACAGTGCATGTTGGTAATTTGATCTCTGGTTCCTCTACCTTTTCTAAATCCAGCTTGTATATCTGGAAATTCTTAGTTTACGTACTGTTGAAGCCTAACTTGAAGGATTTTTAGCATTACCTTGTTAGCCTGTAGAATGAATGCAATTGTGCAGTAGTTTGAACATTCTGGGCATTTCCCTTCTTTGGGATTGAAATGAAAACTGACATTTTCCAGTCCTGTGGCCACTGCTGAGTTTTCCAAATTTGCTGACATATTGAGTATATCACTTTCACAACATCATCTTTTAGGATTTGAAACAGCTCACCTGAAATTCCATTACCTCCACTATCTTTGCTCGTAGTGGTGTTTCCTAAGGCCCACTTGACTTCACACTCCATGATATCTGGCTCCAGATGAATGATCACACCATTGGAGTTATCTCTGTCATTAAGACCTTTTTTCTTCTGTGTATTCTTGCCACCTCTTCTTAATATCTTCTGCTTCTATTATGTGCATACCATTTCTGTATTTATTGATCCCATCTTGGCATGAAATGTTCCCCTGGTATGTCAAGTTTTCTTGAAGAGGTCTCTAGTCTTTCACATTCTGTTATTTTCCTCCATTTCTTTGCACTGTTCACATAAGAAGGCTTTCTTATCTCTCCTAGCTATTCTTTGGAACTCTTCGTTCAGATGGGTATATCTCTCCTTTTCTACTTTGCCTTTAGCTTCTCTTCTTTTTCCAGCTATCTGTGTGGCCTCCTTAGACAACCAATTTGCCTGCTGCATTTATTTTTCTTGGAGATGGTTTTGGACACTGCCTCCTATACAGTGTCATGAACCTCCATCCATAGATCTTCAGGCACTCTATGAGATCTAATTCCTTGAATCTGTTTGTCACTTCCACTGTATAATCATAAGGAATTTGATTAATGTCATACATGAATGGTTTTCCTCACTTTCTTCAATTTAAGTCTGAATTTGGCATAAGGAGTTCATGAACTGAGCCACAGTCAGCTCCTGGTCTTGTTTTTGTTGACTGTATAGAGCTTCTCCATCTTTGGCTGTAAAGAATATACATCCTTGGCTGTAAAGAATATCTGATCAATATCAAAATCAATCTGATTTTGATATTGATCTTGTGGTGATGTCCATGTATAGAGTCTTCTCTTGTTGGAAGAGGGTGTTTGCTATGACTAGTGTGTTCTCTTGGCAAACCTGTCAGCCTTTGCCTGCTTCATTTGGTATTCCAAAGCCGCACTTGCATGTTACTCTAGGTAACTCTTGACTTCCTACTTTTGCATTCCAGTCCCCTATGATAAAAAGGACAGCTTTTCTTTTTTTGAGGGGGTAGGTGGGTGTTAGTTCTACAAGGTCTTGTAGTTCTTCGTAGAACCATTCAACTTCATCTTCTTTGGCAGTAGTGGTTGGGGCATATACTTGGACTACTCTGATGCTGAATGGTTTGCCCTGGAAACAAACCAAGATCATTCTGTCATTTTTGAGATTGCACTCATTACTGCATTTCAGACTCTTCTGTAACTCTGATCCATTTTTTCTAAGGGATTCATGCCCACAGAGGCAGATATAATGGTCATCTGAATTAAATTCACCCATTCCCATCCATTTTAGTTCACTGATTCCTAAGATGTCGATGTTCACTCTTGCCATCTCCTGTTTGACCACTTCTAATTTACCTTGATTCGTGGACCTAACATTTCAGGTTCCTATGCAATATTGTTCTTTACAGCATCAGACTTTACTTTCACCACCAGACACATCCACAAGTGGGCATCATTTCCACTTTGTCAGCCTCTTCATTCCTTCTGGAGATATTTCTCCACTACCCTCCTGTAGCATATTGGATACCTACCTACCTAGGTTGTTCATCTTTTAGCGTCATGTCTTTTTGCCTTTTCATACTGTTCATGGGGTTTTCAAGGCAAGAATACTGAAGTTGTTTGCTATTCCCTTCTCCAGGGTACCATGTTTTGTCAGAACTCTCCACAATAATCTATCCATCTTGGGTGGCCCTATACGGCATGACTCATAGTTTCTTTGAGTTAGACCAGACTCTAATCCATGTGATCATTTTTGTTAGTTATCTGTGACTGTGGTTTTCATTCTGTCTGTCCTCTGATGTATAAGGAATAGAGGCATGTGGAAGCTTCCTGACGGGAGGAAATGACTGTGGGTAAAACTGGGTCTTGCTCTGGTAGGTACGGCCATACTCAGTAAATCTTAATTCCAATTTTCTGCTGGTGGGTGGGGCTGTGCTCCTTCCTTATTCTGTTCAGTTCAGTCACTCAGTCGTGTCCGACTCTTTGCGACCCCATGAATTGCAGCACGCCAGACCTCCCTGTCCATCACCATCTCCCGGAGTTCACTCAGACTCACATCCATCGAGTCAGTGATGCCATCCAGCCATCTCATCCTCGGTCGTCCCCTTCTCCTCCTGCCCCCAATCCCTCCCAGCATCAGAGTCTTTTCCAATGAGTCAACTCTTCGCATGAGGTGGCCAAAGTACTGG
>SJYT01070057.1:12850-49903 GCA_006410635.1 Cephalophus harveyi | reverse complement strand
AGTTCACGGTTCACGTATTGCTGAAGCCTGGCTTGGAGAATTTTGAGCATTACTTTACTAGCGTGTGAGATGAGTGCAATTGTGCGGTAGTTTGAGCATTCTTTGACATTGCTTTTCTTTGGGATTGGAATGAAAAGTGACCATTTCCAGTCGTGTGGCCACTGCTGAGTTTTCCAAATTTGCTGGCATATTGAGTGCAGCACTTTCTCAGCATCATCTTTCAGGATTTGAAATAGCTCTACTGGAATTCCATCGCCTCCACTAGCTTTGTTGGTAGTGATGCTTTCTAAGGCCCACTTGACTTCACATTCCAGGATGTCTGGCTCTAGATGAATGAGCACACCATCGTGATTCTCTGGGTCGTGGAGATCTTTTTTGTACAGTTCTTCTGTGTATTCTTGCCACCTCTTCTTAATATCTTCTGCTTCTGTGAGGTCCAGATCATTTCTGTCCTTTATCGAGCCCATCTTTGCATGAAATGTTCCCTTGGTATCTCTAATTTTCTTGAAAAGATCTCTAGTCTTTCTCATTCTATTCTTTTCCTCTATTTCTTTGCATTGATTGCTGAAGAAGGCTTTCTTATCTCTCTTTGCTATTCTTTGGAACTCTGCATTCAGATGCTTATATCTTTCCTTTTCTCCTTTGCTTTTTGCTTCTCTTCTTTGCACAGCTATTTGTAAGGCTTCCCCAGATAGCCATTTTGCTTTTTGGCATTTCTTTTCCGTGGGGATGGTCTTAATCCCTATCTCCTGTACAATTTCACAAACCTCATTCCATAGTTCATCAGGCACTCTATCTATCAGATCTAGGACCTTAAATCTATTTCTCACTTCCACTGTATAATCATAAGGGATTTGATTTATTCCCTCCTTATAGTTTGGCCCAAAGCCAAACTATGGTAGGGGTACTGACAATCTTCTCCAAAAGGACTTATGCCAGCATGCTGCACCTCCCAGAACTGCCAGAGCCCCAACCCTGTGGCAGGCCTCTGTCAACCCATGCCTCCACCAGAGGCTTCTAAATACTTACAGGCAAGTCTGGCTCGGTCTCTTGAGGGGTCATTGCTCCTTTCTCCTGGGTCCTAGTGTGCACAAAGTTTTGTTTGTACCCTCCAAGAGTCTGTTTCCCCTGTCCTTTGGAAGTTCTGTAGTCAAACCCTGCTACCTTCAAAGTCAGGTTCTCTGGAGATTGTCAGTCCCTTTGCTGGATCCTCAGGATAGGAAGTCTGTTGTGAGTCCTGAAAATGTCACAACAGTGCAAGAACTTCTTTGGTGTAATTGGTCTCCAGTTTGTGGATCACCCACCTTGTGACTCTATAGTGGGGCTAATGGCAACCTCCTCCAGGAGTGTGATATATACAACCAAAACACAGTATTGTTTAATGAATACAGACGTGATGAACTGTGGTATTCAGAAAATGTGGACAGAGAAAACAACCTAGCTTTTAAAAATCCACTGGATTTCATCTTGTTTTCCCAGCATAAATTCTCACAGTGCCTATCAGATTTTAATAAATGTTTTTAATTGAATTAACTTTAAGATATGTTAGTTTCTACATTTAAAAATAATCTTTATCCATATACATTTGCTCATGTACTAACTTAGGTCTCACAATTTATCTTGGAAAATCAGTCCATCTATAATTTTTCTATACTGTCATATTATGTGAAAGTAAAGTTATTATATTAATTCAATATGAGATATTCCTTTTGCACCCTTTTTATATTGTACCATATTAGTAGTTTGCATCCTGAAGTTCATGCAGCTTTTCTTAATTAGTATTGATATTGTGTATTTCTCTTTATTTTGCAGTATTCTCATTCTGAAAGGAACCATAAAGTATTGTCCCACCAAGTTCAGAGACTTTATATCAAACTTAAAGTACCTTCATTTTCAAATTCAACCTAATGACAAACTCTTTCCTATATAAATTCTTTTCTAAGAATAGAATTATAAGATGATGTGTACAGATGCTTTGGAAAAACCTGTGTAAAATAAGCATAATTTATTAAATGTATAGTAAAGCCAGCTGGTTGTAGCATCTACTTTGTGAAAATTTTTGTCATAAATTTAATTTCTTTAACAGATAAGAACTTAATCTGTTTTTTCCTGAGAGAGCTTTGGTATCTTTTAGGGAATTTGTATATTTCATATAAATTGCTAAAACTACTGAAACAAAATTGTTCAGAATATCCTTTTATAATACAGGTAGGTTGTACAGTGAAAATACTTTTATTCTTGATATTGGTGATTTGTGAAAACTATAATTTTTACTCCCTCAGTTTGAAGTTATAAGATTAATAAGCCTCAATGAAAGTCTTAAGATAATTCATATTTATTGTGCAAGATTAAAATTTTTCCTTTAATATGTTTTTCCTTTAATATGTTTTAATATGTTTTTCCTTTAATATGTTTTAATATGTTTAATATGTTTTAATATGTTTTAATATGTTTAATATGTTTTAATATGTTTTTCCTTTAATATGTTTTAATATGTTTTTAAATAAGTACAATTTAAACTAAATCTGAGAACACCCTGAGTTTTAGTAGCACTTTTCCAGTTTATGGATGAGAGAGATGAGATACAGAACAAACTAAGGGCTTAATCAAGACAAGGTACCTGGTTGATACAACATCTAGATTTGAAACTTCCCAATTATATGTCCTAACATTAAATCACACTTAGTAAAATCTTTAGATAATTATTTTTTATAAAATTTGAAACATGATATATATTCTTCAGGGGTTATTAATGCAATTATATTTTTTATTCAAACATATTTTGTAGTGGGTGGCTATGGGCTCAGGGTCACAGCCAAGACCAGGCCACAGTGAATTCAGAGGTGGGACTCTTGTGGACATTGCCCCCGCAATTTTTTTTTTAATTCTAGTTATATAAATATCTCCTTAATTGAAAATTTTCAGGTAAAAAATATAGAAACATTTTCTAATTATTATCTTCCACACACATTCTATTTTTTGTGAATGCTGTGATTCTTCTGATCTATTAATAAGACTCAATGAAAGTCTTAAGATAATTCATATTTATTGTGCAAGATTAAAATTTTTCCTTTAATATGTTTTTCCTTTAATATGTTTTAATATGTTTTTCCTTTAATATGTTTTAATATGTTTAATATGTTTTAATATGTTTTAATATGTTTAATATGTTTTAATATGTTTTTCCTTTAATATGTTTTAATATGTTTTTAAATAAGTACAATTTAAACTAAATCTGAGAACACCCTGAGTTTTAGTAGCACTTTTCCAGTTTATGGATGAGAGAGATGAGATACAGAACAAACTAAGGGCTTAATCAAGACAAGGTACCTGGTTGATACAACATCTAGATTTGAAACTTCCCAATTATATGTCCTAACATTAAATCACACTTAGTAAAATCTTTAGATAATTATTTTTTATAAAATTTGAAACATGATATATATTCTTCAGGGGTTATTAATGCAATTATATTTTTTATTCAAACATATTTTGTAGTGGGTGGCTATGGGCTCAGGGTCACAGCCAAGACCAGGCCACAGTGAATTCAGAGGTGGGACTCTTGTGGACATTGCCCCCACAATTTTTTTTTTAATTCTAGTTATATAAATATCTCCTTAATTGAAAATTTTCAGGTAAAAAATATAGAAACATTTTCTAATTATTATCTTCCACACACATTCTATTTTTTGTGAATGCTGTGATTCTTCTGATCTTCGCAGCCACCTGCCCATCTTTTGAAGCTTGTAATGTGGCAATTAACCAGCAGCTTCTTAATGACCTAATTAAACCATAATAATTGAGGTACAAGGCATTTCCTAGGGATTAATGGCCAACTGAGAAGAGTTGATGGCCCATGGCATAACTGAGAGCCATTAACCCCAACCAGCCATTAAACCTGTGAAAACACTATACAGAGGTTATTATTATAAACTAGAAAACAATGAAGTATGGTATATATACATGCATTGAAATTATACTTGCCAAATATTTGAACTGCTCTGAAATAGTTATTCAACCTTTGAAACCTACTTCCAATAATGTACAGATATTTAATAAATAAATAAGCACTTTTTCAGTTGCAAATTATAGAAGACAGATAGACCTGGGTTAATTCAACAAGACAAAAGTTGTACCTTCTGAGACCTGAGGTCAGGAAGTAGTTGGGATTCAGGAATGATAGAAACTGGAATTTAGAAGGATATGTGGAATCCACACAGCATCCTGTGTCTCTTTCCCTTCTCTTCCTCTCTCTAAATGTGTATTTTGTTCTCTCTCTTAGCATATTAGCTTCCTTGGCTTCAAATACTCACAAAGAAAGAAAGCTGCCCACATTTTACATATTTAACATTTTACATATTTAATCACTCAAAGAGATTGTTTCTAAACTTCAAATACACATTTCTAAATTAGGGAATCTGGACTGTATTGGCTCAGGGAAGTAATGACGGTTTAATTAATAATACTTCTATGTATTTCTGTGTGTGTGTACGACTTACTGAAAAAATGAATAGACAGCAAATAATTGCACTAAAAATGCTGACTGAATTTTGACACTAGAAACATAAATTAAAACTACAATGAGGTATAACTACTTACTTATTAGGATAGTTAAAATGAAAAAGATTAACTCTACCAAGAGTTGGTAAGGATAAAGAGAAACTGGAATTCTCATAAACTGCTGGGGGGAATTTAAAAGGTTAAAAATCACTTGAGAAAACAGCTTTACAGCTTCTTAAATAGTTAAATACACACTTACTGTATGATCCAGCCATTCTACTTCTAGGTATTCACTCCCAAAGTGAAACCATATCCACATAAAGATCTATACATGTAAGCCCATAACAACTTTATTTACAATAATCACTATATGAAAGCAATCCAAATATCCATCAACATTGAACATCATATATGAATCTCAAAATAATAACACTGCAAAAATAAGCCAAATAAAGAGTACTCAAGTGTATGATTCTGTTCATTTAAAATTCAGGAAGGAAAACACAGATTAACCTATATTAACAGAAAATAGATCAGAGGTGTGTGGGTTTGGTAGGTGGGAGGGAGAGACCAAAGGGAAATGGGGAAACTTTGCAGTTCATTATCTTGATTGTGGCTCTGATCTCATGGATATATTCTTCTGTCATAACTTGTCAAGTGCCTGTGTGCATGCTCAGTCATGTCTGACCCTATAACCCTGTGGACTTTAGCCCACCAGGCTCCTCTCTCCAGGGGATTTCCCAGGCAAGAATACTGGAGTGGGTTGCCATTCTTTCTTCCAGGAGATCTTCCTGATTCAGAGCTTGAACCCACATCTTCTGCTTTGGCAGGTGGATTCTTTACCACTGAATCACCTAGGAAGCCCAACTTGTCAAGTAGTACAAAATCTGCCTGCCAGTTGAGGAGCCACAGGAGACAGGGTTTGATCTCTAAGTTGAGAAGATCCCTGGGAGGAGAAAATGGCAACCCATTCAAGTATTCTTGCCTGGAAAATCGCATGGACGGGGGCAAGGGGTGGGCTATACAGTCATAAAGAGTCAGATAGAGCTGAAGCAACTGAGCAGGAGACACATCACATGTGTACAGTTTATTGTAAGTCAATTATATCTCAGTAAAGCTATTTCAAAATTTGCTATTCTATGCCTATCACAGAGGCAGAGAAAGTCATGACAGAATAACAACTTATCAAGTGAACAGTTGTATTATCTTAGCCTTTTATGTGCAAGATGTTTGAGGACCAATAAAGGGAGTTAAGTACAGGCCTCACTTGTAAGGACTTGTCTTCAGTTCAGTTCAGTTCAGTCGCTCAGTGGTGTCTGACTCTTTGTGACCCCATGAACCACAGCACGCCAGGCCTCCCTGTCCATCACCAACTCCCGGAGTCCACCCAAACCCATGTCCATTGAGTCACTGGTGCCATCCAACCATCTCATCCTCTGTTGTCCCCTTCTCCTCCCCTCTCCAATCTTTCCCAGCATCAGGGTCTTTTCTAATGAGTGAGCTCTTTGCATCAGGTGGCCAAAGTATTGGAGTTTCAGCTTCAACATCAGTCCTTCCAATGAACATCCAGGACTGATCTCCTTTAGGATGGACTGGTTCTTACTTATAAGGCATTTATAATCTGCCTACTGAAGGAAATAAGATAATTACTTTTTATTAAAAGAGAGAAAATAAGACAAAATATTATGTGTTAGAAGGGAGGTATAATATAGCTGGAAAATGTTTTAAAGCAAGGAGAGATCATTTCCAATTAAGAATTTAAGAAAGACTGCATAAAAGAAAAGTATTTGAAGAGAGACTGAGTACATACAGAATTCAAGCAAGCATAGGATGCTCAGACCCACATGAGTAGGGACTCAGAGGCAAGAAAATGTGGCCTGTTATTTAATAAGACTAAAACATCCAGTTTTGCTATAGCATAACATGTGAGCTGCAAGCAGTAATGGAAAAAAAGCAGAAAGGTGAGTTGAAGATTATACTGTTCAAATTCTTAAATGTAGCAGTTAGGATTATATTTAATTTGGGATTTCCACTGCCAAGTAAAATGTAATAGGTTGAAGCAATCATTTCAACTAAAAGATATAAGTGAATTATCAAAATCATACTTAAGACACTGTAGAATCATGGAACACAGTAAGACTACATGTATTAAATTCTAGAAAGAACAGCTATCCTTGGGTGAATCAAGATTATTCACTGGATTTCCCACCCACCCCTGGAGAAATATTATGAGACTGGAGATCCACAACTAGAGGCAGAAGGACTCTAGTAGGGAAAATGGAAACCAGGAGAGCTTTGGGGACATGTCTGGTATGGCAGATGGAAATCTAGAGAAACCCCAAACTGCAAATTTGCTGAATACTCTGGTAGTGCAGAAAGCTGGGGGCTAGTCAGAGGGCCTTGACGTACTCCTTTTCCTATTTGGAACCAGTCTGTTGTTCCATGTCGAGTTCTAACTGTCGCTTCCTGGCCTGTATACAGATTTCTCAAGAGGAAGATTAGGTGATCTGGTATTCCCATCTCTTTCAGAATTTTCCATAGTTTATTGTGATCCACACAGTCAAAGGCTTTGGCATAGTCAATAAAGCAGAAATAGATGTTTTCTGAAACTCTCTTGCTTTTCCCATGGAGTCAAGATTGCCAGGAGAAATATCAATAACCTCAGATATGCAGATGACACCACCCTTATGGCAGAAAGTGAAGAGGAACTAAAGAGCCTCTTGATGAAAGTGAAAGAGGAGAGTGAAAAAGTTGGCTTAAAGCTCAGAATTCAGAAAACGAAGATCATGGCATCCGGTCCCATGACTCCATGGGAAATAGATGGGGAAACAGTAGCAATAGTGTCAGACTTTATTTTGGGGGGCTCCAAAATCACTGCAGATGGTGATTGCAGCCATGAAATTAGAAGACGCTTACTCCTTGGAAGAAAAGTCATGACCAACCTAGATAGCATATTCAAAAGCAGAGACATTACTTTGCCAACTAAGGTCCATCTAGTCAAGGCTATGGTTTTTCCTGTGGTCATGTATGGATGTGAGAGTTGGACTGTGAAGAAGGCTGAGTGCCGAAGAATTGATGCTTTTGAACTGTGGTGTTGGAGAAGACTCTTGAGAGCCCCTTGGACTGCAAGGAGATCCAACCAGTCCATTCTGAAGGAGATCAGCCCTGGGATTTCTTTGGAAGGAATGATGCTGAAGCTGAAACTCCAGTACTTTGGCCACCTCATGCGAAGAGTTGACTCATTGGAAAGGACTTTGATGCTGGGAGGGATTGGGGGCAGGAGGAGAAGGGGACGACTGAGGATGAAATGGCTGGATGGCATCACGGACTCGATAGATGCGAGTCTGAGTGAACTCCGGGAGATGGTGATGGACAGGGAGGCCTGGCGTGCTGCGATTCATGGGGTCACAAAGAGTCAGACATGACTGAGCAACTGAACTGAACTGAGTCAGAGGGCAGAGTGAAGTAACATCCAGTCTCACAGTGCTTTGGCATCAAGGTTATTCTAAAAGAAGCGGGTTGCAAAAAATTCACTGAAGCTCTTTGCCAGATTTTGAATCTGTGTAAAATGAGAAGCTAGATAGTTGAGCTCCAAACTTTCAAAAGGAAATCTTTCAGGGAAGAGGCAGAGATTTGCCAGTATGTCAACCAGATGCCAGGGAAAGGGACTTCCCTGATGGTCCAGTGGCTAGGACCCCATGTTCCCAGTCCAGGAGGCCTGGTTTTGATCTCTGGCCAGGGAACTAGATCCCATGTGCTGCAAGGAAGATCAAAGCTCCTGGGTGTTACACCTAAGACCTGACACAGCCAGATAAATATTAAAAAAAGAAAAATGTCAGGGAAGGCTACAGTGACTAAAGGAAGGAAAAGAGAGATAGCACCTCATGGTGCTTAGAAGTGCCACTAGAAAGTACAAACTGTGCCAAACAACACAAAACTTGCCCTTGAGACATTTGTGGACTGTGACTCATAAAGGAGAATCTCAGGTCCAAAACAGATACATTTGTTAAAATTGTAAATGACTCTTCAAACTATCTGCTTTTAAGAAAGGAAGGGCTTATCCTTAGCCATTACTTTAGTGTCTATTGTTCTTTTATAAGCAATGACTAAAATATAATTTTTAAAAAGTTAAACATGAGATGGGTTAGGAAAATGTGACTATAAAGAGAAAGATCACAGTAGAAGCACACCTGAAAATTATCTAGTTGTTGGAAACAGTTTTTAAAATAATTAATATAAAAATGTTTCAGTAACTAAGGAATGATGAACAAAGTGAATGAAGAATTGGAGAATTTCAATAGAGAATTGGAATCGTATTAAAAAACAAACAAAAAAAGTGGGTATTCTAGAACAGAGGTAGCAGACACTTTTTGTAAAGTGTCCAGTAGTGAATACTTTGGGTTTTGTGGGCCACGTAATTTCTGTCACAAGTATTTAACTCCACTGCTGTGGGGGGGCGGGGTGGGGGGAGACACACAAATGATACATAATCAAGTGGATGTAGCTGAATTTCAATAAAACTTTTTTACAAAAATAGGTCATGGGTTGTATATGGCCCACGGGCTGTATGTAGTTTTGCCAATGTTGTTGTAGAATAGAAAAAATACTCTATTTAAGAGGTTATTGATGGCCTTGCCATGAAATTGAACACTTAGAAGACTAGCTTAGTGAACTCAGAGTAGTAAAATATCCAAACTATCAAACAGAGTAAAAAAGTGAACAGAGCAGTACGTAAAAGATATGCAAGACAGAGTCAACTTGACTAGTATGCATGAGGTACCTTTATGAAAAGGAAACTCGTGAAATTACAGCTGACTTAAACAGTAACTATGGAAGCCAAACAAAGTGAAACATCTGTTGGTATGGAGAAAACAATACTGCCAATCCAGAATTTATCCAAGCAAATATATTGTTCAAAAATAAAGATATTTTCAAACAAAGTATGAATGCCAGTAGACAATACATGAAATACTAAAGTTCCTGAGACTGAAAGAAAGCATCAGAAGTGAAAGCAAGAAACCACAGAAAAACAAAGAACCTTGGCAATAATACATACATACATATTAAAAATACTGAATACCAAAATAAGATTAATAATGATATGTTTTGCAGTTTCTAACATTTGCAAAAGATTAGTATATGATAAGAATAGCACAAAGGGCAGGAGAATGGTTAAAGGAACCGATCTATTGAAATGTAAGTGATAAAAGTCCAAATTTAATGTACAGTCTAATGAATTAAGCATGCTATCCTTCATATTCTCCAATTTTTTTTCCTCCTTGAAATTGGCTGCCTCTGTGATATGGCAGAGCATATCTGCCATATTAAGAGATGGAACTTATTTCCCTTCTAACTGAATCTGATCTGGCTTTGTAACTGATTTTTGGTGCTACAAATAATGCTTCTGAACCTAATTTCTATGGGAACTGGTAGATCCTATGTCCTGCTTCTTGGAATCCAGTCAGATTACAATGAGAGGCCCAAGACAGAGGGAAAATCAAAATGAAGGAGTAGTAACAGAATCTGTTTGACAACAGGATCTGATGAGTTAACAACTGCCAGAAAGCACTAAATGCTTGTTAAGTTCCTGAGCTATCGTGGGCATGCCAACTCAGTTGGGCCCTTAGTTCAGTCACTCAGTTGTGTCCGATTCATTTCAACCCCAAGGACTACAGCACTCCAGTGCTTTGCTCTCCATTAACAAGTCCTGGAGCTTGCTCAAACTCATGTCCATTGAGTCAGTGATGCCATCCAACCATCTCATCCTCTATCATCCCCTTCTCCTCCCACCTTCAATCTTTCCAGGATCAGGGTCTTTTCTGATGAGTCAGTTCTTCGCAGCAGGTGGTCGAAGTATTGTAGCTTCTGCTTTAGTATCACTTCTTTCAGTGAACATTCAGGATTGATTTCCTTTAGAATGAACTGGTTTGATCTCCTTGCAGTCCAAAGGGACTCTGAAGAGCCTTCTCCAACACCACAGTTCAAAAGCACCACTTCTTCGGTGCTCAGCTTTCTTTGTGGTCCAACTCTCACATCCATACATGACTAATGGAAAACCCATCTCTTTGACTAGACAGACCATTGCTGGCAAAGTAATATCTCTGCTTTTTAATATGCTATCTAGGTTGGTCATAGCTTTTCTTACAAAAAGAAGAAAAGGTTGGTCTTTTAATTTCATGGCTGCAGTCACCATCTGCAGTGATTTTGGAGCCCAAGAAAATAAAAAGTCTGTCACTGTTTCCTATGTTTCCCCATTTATTTGCCATGAAGTGATAGGACTGGATGCCATGATCTTAGTTTTATGACTGTTGACTTTCAAGCAAGCTTTTCACTCTCCTCTTTCACCTTCATCAAGAGGCTCTTCAGTTCCTCTTCACTTTCTGCCTTAAGGGTGGTGTCATCTGCATTTTTAAGGTTATTGATATTTCTCCCAGCAATCCTGACTCCAGCTTGTGTTTCATCCAGCCCGGCATTTCACATGATGTACTCTGCATTAAAATTAAATATGCAGGGTGACAATATACAGCCCTGAAGTACTCCTTTCCTGATTTGAAACCAATCTGTTGTTCCATGTCCAGTTCTAACTGTTGCTTCTTGACCTGCATATGGGTTTTTCAAGAGGCAAGTAAGGTGGTCTGGTAGTCTCATCTCGTGAAGAATTTGAGACAGGTTGTGTGGTAGTTTGGACATTCTTTGGCATTGCCTTTCTTTGGGATTGGAATGAAAACTGACCTTTTCCAGGCCTGTGATCAATGCTGAGTTTTCCAAATTTGCTAGCATATTGACTGCAGCACTTTCACAGCACCAGCTTTTAGGATTTGAAATAGCTCAACTGGAATTTCATCACCTTCACTAGCTTTGTTCATAGTGATGCTTCCTAAGGCCCACTTGACTTTGCATTCCAAGAGGACTGGCTCTAGGTGAATGATCACACCACCGTGGTTACCTGGGTCATTAAGATCTTTTTTGTATAGTTCTCAGTATTCTTGCCATCTCTTCTTAATATCTTCTGCTTCTGTTAGGTCCTTACCATTTCGATCCTTTATTGTACTCATCTTTGTAAGAAATGTTCCCTTAGTATCTCTAATTTTCATGAAGAGATTTCCAGTCTTTCACATTCTATTATTCTCGTCTATTTCTTTGCATTGATCACTGAGGAAGGCTTTCTTATCTCTCCTTGCTATTCTTTGGAACTCTGCACTCAGATGGGTATATCTTTCCTTTGCCCCTTTGCCTTTAGCTTCTCTTCTTTTCTCAGCTATTTGTGAGGCCTCCTCAGACAACCATTTTGCTTTTTTGCATTTCTTTTTCTTGGGGATAGTCTTGATCACTGTCTCCTGTACATTGTCATGAGACTCTATCCATAATTCTTCAGGCACACTTATCAGATCTAATCCCTTGAATCTGTTTGTCACTTCCACTGTATATTGTAAGGGATTTGATTTAGGTCATACTTGAATGGTCTAGTGGTTTTCCCTGCTTTCTTCAATTGAAGTCTGAATTTGGCAGTAAGGAGTTCATGATCTGAGCCACAGTCAACTCCTGGTCTTGTTTTTGCTAACTGTATACAGCTTCTCCATCTTTGGCTGCAAAAAATAGAATCAATCTGATTTTGGTTTTGGCCATCTGGTGATGTTCATGTGTAGAGTCTTCTCTTGTGTTGTTGGCAGAGTGTGTTTGCTATGACCAGTGTGTTCTGTTGGCAAAACTCTGTTAGCCTTTGCCCTGCTTCATTTTGTACTCCAAGACCAAACCAGCCTGTTACTCCAGATCTCTCTTGACTTCCTACTTTTGCATTCCAGTCTCCTATAATGAAAAAGTCATCTTCTTTAGGTGTTAGTTCTAGAAGGTCTTGTTAGTCCTCATAGAACCATCCAACTTCATCTTCTTCAGCATTAGTGGTTCGGGTATAGACTTGGATTACTGTCCTATCGAATGGCTTAGCTTGGAAATGAACAGAGATCATTCTGTTGTTTTTGAGATTGCATCCATGTATTGCATTTTAAATATGAGGGCTTCTCCATTTCTTCTAAGGGATTCTTGCCCAAGGTAGTAGATATAATGGTCATCTGAATTAAATTCACTAATTTCCTTCTATTTTAGTTCACTGATTCCTAAAATGTGGGTTTACTCTTGCCATCTCCTGTTTGCCCACTTCTAGTTTACCTTGATTCATGGACCTGACATTCCAGGTTCATATGCAATACTGTTCTTTATAGCATTGAACTTTACTTCCATCACCAGTCACATCCACAGCTGGGCATTGTTTTCACTTTGGCTCTGTCTCTTCGTTCTTTCTGGAGTTATTTCTCCACTCTTCTCCAGTAGCATATCTGGCACCTTCCAACCTGGGGAATTCATCTTTCAGTGTCCTATCTTTTTGCCTTTTCATACTGTTCATGGGGTTCTCAAGGCAAGAATACTGAAGTGGTTTGCCATTCCCTTCTCCAGTGGACCACATTCTGTCAGACCTCTCCACCATGATCCACCCATCTTGGGTGGCCCCACACGGCGTGGCTCATAGTTCCATTAAGTTAGACAAGGCTGTGATCCATGTGATCAGTTTGGTTAGTTTTCTGTGATTGTGGTTTTCATTCTGTCTGCCCTTTGATGTATGAGGTTAAGATGCTTATGGAAACTTCCTGATGGGAGAGACTGACTGGGGGGGAATCTGGGTCTTATTCTGATGGTGCCATTACCACCATACCCCTACCATAGTTTGGCCTCAGGCCAAACAACAGAGAGGAAACACAGCCCCGGTCATCAACAGTTGGGCCCTAGGTGACTGAAATCGTAGCTGGTACTGCACGGAGCACAGCTGTGCAACTGGACATAGCTAATCTGTATTACATCACTAGGGTTGTCATAAAAAGTAACATGGATTAGGTGGCTTTAAAAACAAATTTATTTTCTAATTCTGAAGACTAGATGTACAGCATCAAGAATGGGCAAGAATGGTTTCTTCTGCTCCTTGCTTCTCTTCCTTGTCATGTAGATGGTGGCTATCTTTTCTCTCTGTTTTTATGTGGTATTCTCTCTGTGAATGTGTCTCTGTCCTAAACTCTTCCTTTAAGAACTACGTGTAAATAATAACAAAGTTTCACTATATTCTCTTTACCAGAAGTATACTTTATATATAACTACACAGAAAGGTTGAAACCAAAGCAGTTAAAAACTACACCAAGCTAACCCTAAACAAAAAAAGCCTGGGATACGTATAATTTAGTAAAATAGGTAATTGAAGAAAAAATGTGTTATATATTCATTTATATTTATTATTTTACAGTGTACAATAATCAACTGGATTTTTCCCCATTGTATTTGTTATGCCCCAAATATTCTTAGATTTTACCATAATAAAGTTTCAGCGATTATTTTAAAATTATATATATTGTGTTATATATTAAATATTAATATACAGATTTAGGCATTTATATTTTTTACAAGTTTCATTAGAAAACATTTATAGGACTCCTGTTATGTACTACCAGTTATGCATACAGAGGTCTAACTTTCTGCTTTCTCAGATATAACAAAACAATAATCATAATCAAATAATATCAATAAAATTAATTATAAACATAACATCTAAACTTGTCTGAGGCCCAGAGATAAGAGGATTAGAATTATACATATTTTTCTTAGGCATGTCTTGAGGAATGATAAAGAGATAAAGAATAAAATATATAAGGAAAATATATTATCAATGTATTTTAATAGTTTTGGGCAAAATCATTGTGACTAGCTAAATGCTTTGCATTTCCTTTAAACTGTTATTGATTTTACAAAAACTGTTTATAAGCAACTCTACAGTATAATATGTCAGAGAAATAAACAGGAAATATTTCTAGTTGTTGTACAAATAAAGTAATTTTGCTTTCTCAGAGCTCTTTCCTAATGAAACAGATATCTCTATGGTAGAAAGGATAAAATTGTTATAAACAAAACTTTGAGAAACTCCCTCTCTCCCTCCCTCTGTCTTTGTCTCTCCCTCTCTTTGGAGAAGGCAATGGCACCCCACTCCAGTACTCTTGCCTGGAAAATCCCATGGACAGAGGAGCCTGGTAGGCTCCAGTCCATGGGGTCGCTACAAGTCGGACACGACTGAGCTACTTCACTTTGACGCATTGGAGAAGGAAATGGCAACCCACTCCGGTGTTCTTGCCTGGAGAATCCCAGGGACAGGGTAGCCTGGTGGGCTGCCGTCTATGGGGTCGCACAGAGTCGGACACGACTGAAGCGACTAAGCAGCAAGCAGCAGCAGCTCTTTCATTTTGCCTTCCTTCCTTGCTGCCTTTCTTCCTTATGTGTCTCTACTTTTAATACCATTCACCTAATATAACAATCATAGATAATCAAAAATACATTTCTCCAAATTTCAAAATTGATTATCATCATCATAATATAGAGAGGATAGATTTTTGATGATATGCTTGCATTTTTGGTTATTTTTTATTGGAGTATAGTTGCTGCTGCTACTAAGTCACTTTCAGTTCAGTTCAGTCACTCAGTCATGTCCAACTCTTTGCAACCCCATGAATCGCAGCACGCCAGGCCTTCCTGTCCATCACCAACTCCCGGAGTTCACTCAGATTCACGTCCATAGAGTCAGTGATGCCATCCAGCCATGTCATCCTCAGTTGTCCCCTTCTCCTCCTGCCCCCAATCCCTCCCAGCATCAAAAGTCTTTTCCAATGAGTCAACTCTTCGCATGAGGTTGCCAAAGTACTGGAGTTTCTTTAGTCGTGTCCAACTCTGTGCCACCCCATAGATGGCAGCCCACCAGGCTCCCTTGTCCCTGGGATTTTCCAGGCAAGAATATTGGAGTGGGTTGCCCTTTCCTTCTCCAATGCATGAAAGTGAAAAGTGAAAGTGAAGTCACTCAGTCATGTCCGACTCCTAGTGACCCCATGGACTGCAGCCCACCAGGCTCCTCCGTCCATGGGATTTTCTAGGCAGGAGTACTGGAGTGGGGTGTCATTGCATTCTCCATATAGTTGCTATGCAATGCTTTGTTTCTTGTACAGAAAAGTGAATCAGTTATACGTATACATGCATCCCATCTTTTTTTTGGATTTCCTTCCCATTTAGGTCCCACAGAGCAGTGTGTAGAGTTCTTTGTATGATACAAGTCTGTTCTCATTAGTTAACTTTTATAAAAGTGTATATACTTCCCAGTCTATCCCACATGCAAACTTTACCCCTTTTTATCCATACCTTTATTCTCTATATCTGTGTCTCTATTTCTGCTTTGCAAATAAGATCATCTATACTATTTTTGTAGATTTCACATATATGCATTAAAATATGATATTTGTTTTTCTAACTTACTTCACTCTCTATTACAATCTCTAGGTCCATCCACATCTCTACAAATGGCACATTTTGGTTGCTCTTTATGGCTGAATAATATTTCATTTTATCTCATCTTCTTTATCCATTTCTCTATTGATGGACATTTAGGTTACTTCCATGTCCTGGCTGTTGTAAACTGTGCTGCAGTGAACACTTGGGAGCATGTACCATTTTGAATTATGGTTTCCTCATATTATATGCCCAGGAGCAGAAATTCTGGGTGAGATGGTAGTTCTATTTTTAGTTTTTTAAGGAACCTCCATTGTTATTGTTTAGTCATTGTTAGCAACTCTATGGACTACAGCATGCCAGAGTTCCCTGTTCTTCACTAATCTCTTAAGTTGGTGATACCAACTTATTGAGATATCCAGCCATCTCATCCTCTGTTGCCTGCTTCTCCCCCTGCTCTCAGTCTTTCCCAGCATCAGGGTATTTTCCAATTGAGTCAGCTCTTCAAATCAGGTGACCAAGGTATTGAAACTGTAGCTTCAGCATCAGTCCTTCCAGTGAATATTCAAGGTTGATTTCCTTTAGGATTGGCTGGTTTAATCTCGCAGTCCAAGAGATTCTCAAGAGTCTTCTCCAGCACCACAATGCAGAAGCATCAAATCTTTCATGCTCAGCCTTCTTTCTGGTCCAATTCTCACATCTGTACATGACTACAGGAAAAACTATACCTTTGATCATACAGACCTTTGTTGGCAAACTGATGTCTCTGCTTTTTAATACACTGCCTAGGTTTCTCATAGCTTTCCTTTCAAGGATCAAGCATCTTTTAATTTCCTGGCTGTAGTCACCATCTGCAGTGATTTAGGAGCCCAAGAAAATAAAATCTCTCACTGCTTCCATTTTTTCTCCTGTCTACCATGAAGTGATGGGACTGATGCCATGAGGATAGTTTTTTTTCAATGTTGAGTTTTAAGCCAGACTTTTCACTTTCTTCTTTCACCTTCATCAAGGAACTCTTTAGTTCCTCTTCACTTTCTGCCATTAGAGTAGTGGCATCTGCATATCTGAGGTTGTTGATATTTCTCCCAGCAAACTTGATTACAGCTTGTGGTTCATTCAGCCCAGCATTTTGCATAATGTACTCTGCATAAAACTTAAATAAGCAGGATGACAATACACAGATATGGCGTACTCCTTTCCCAATATTGATCCAGTTTGTTGTTCCATGTCTAGCTGTAATAGTTGCTTCTTGATCTCCATACAGGTTTCCCATGTCTTTAAGAGTTTTCCATAGTGTGTTGTGATCCATACAGTTAGTGGCTTTAGCGTAGTCAATGAAGCAGAAGTAGATGTTTTTCTGGAATGCCCTTGCTTTTTCTATGATCCAGCAGATGTTGGCAACTTGATCTCGGGTTTTTCTGCCTTTTCTAAATCCAGCTTATACATCTGGAAGTTCTTGGTTCATATACTGTTAACACCTGGCTTGAAGGATTTTAGCATTATCTTGCTCGCATGTGAAACAAGCTCAATTGTACCGTAGTTTGAACATTCTTTGGTGTTGCCCTTCTTTTGGTTTGAAATGAAAGCTGACCTTTTCCAGTTCTGTGGCCAAATTTGCTGACATACTGAGTGCAGCACTTTCACAGTATTGTCTTAGAAGATTTGAAATAGCTTAGCTAGAATCCCATCCCCTCCACTAGCTTTGTTTGTAGTAATGCTTTCTAAGGGCCACTTGACTTCACACTCTAGTATGGTCTGGCTTTAGGTGAGTGACCACACCATTGTCGTTATCAGAGTCATTAAGAGCTTTTTTGGTAAAGTTCTTCTGTGTATTCTTGCCACCTCTTCTTAATCACTTATGTTTCTTTTAGGTCCTTACCATTTCTTTCCTTTATTGTGCCCATCCTTGCATAAAAATTTCCCCTGATATCTCCAGTTTTCTTGAAGGGATCTCAAGTCTTTGCCATTCTATTGCTTTCCTCTATTTGTTTGCATTGTTCTTTTAAGAAAGCTTTCTTATATCTGTTTGCTATACTCCGGAACACTGCATTCATTCTCTGGAAATATCCTTCTCTTTCTCTTTGCCTTTGACTTCTCTTTTCACAACTCCTCAGCCAGCCACTTTGTCTTCTTGACTTTCTCTTTCCTTGGATGGTTTTGGTTACCACCTCCTGTACAACATTAAGAACCTATGTCCATAGTTCTTCAGGTGCTCTGTCTACCAGATCTAATCCCTTGAATCTATTCATCACCTCCACTGTATAATCATAGGGATTTGATTTAGGTCATACTTGAATGGCCCAGTGGTTTTCCCTATTTTCTTCAATTTACGCCTGAATTTTGCAATAAGGAGTTCATGATCTGAGCCACAGTCAGCTCCTGGTCTTGTTATTGCTGACTGTATAGAGCTTCTCCATCTTCAGCTGCAAAAAGTATAATCAATCTGATTTTAGTATTGACCATTTGGTGATGTCCCCGTGCAGATTTGTCTCTTGTGTTGCTGGAAGAGGATGTTTGCTGTGATGAGTGTGTTATCTTGACAAAACTCTGTTAACCTTCACCCTGTCCAGCCACTTTGTCTTCTTGACTTTCTCTTTCCTTGGATGGTTTTGGTTACCACCTCCTGTACAACATTAAGAACCTATGTCCATAGTTCTTCAGGTGCTCTGTCTACCAGATCTAATCCCTTGAATCTATTCATCACCTCCACTGTATAATCATAGGGATTTGATTTAGGTCATACTTGAATGGCCCAGTGGTTTTCCCTATTTTCTTCAATTTACGCCTGAATTTTGCAATAAGGAGTTCATGATCTGAGCCACAGTCAGCTCCTGGTCTTGTTATTGCTGACTGTATAGAGCTTCTCCATCTTCAGCTGCAAAAAGTATAATCAATCTGATTTTAGTATTGACCATTTGGTGATGTCCCCGTGCAGATTTGTCTCTTGTGTTGCTGGAAGAGGATGTTTGCTGTGATGAGTGTGTTATCTTGACAAAACTCTGTTAACCTTCACCCTGTTTCATTTTATATTCCAAGGCTAACCTTGCCTGCTACTCCAGGTATCTTGTACATCCTACTTTTGCATTCCAGTCCCCTATGATGAAAAGGACATTTATTTTTGGTGTTAGTTCTAGAGTGTTGTAGGTCTTCATAGAGCCAGTAAACTTCAGCTTCTTTGGCATCAGTGGTTGCGGAATAGACTTGGATTACTCTGATGTTTAATGGTGGAAATGAACCAAGATCATTTTGTCGTTTTTGAGCTTGCACCCAGGTACTGCATTTCAAACTCTTTTGTTGACTAAGAGGATTTTCTCTAACGGATTCTTGCCCACAGTAGTAGATATAATGGTTATCTCAATTAAATTAGCCCATTCCTTTTCATTTTAGTTCACATATTCCTAAAATTTGGATGTTCACTCTTGCCATCTCCTATTAACCACATCCAATTTACCTTGATTTTCAGACCTAACATTCCAGATCCCTATGCAATATTGTTCTTTACAGCATCAGACTTTACTTTCACCACCAGACATATCTACAACTGGGTGTTGTTTCTGCTTTGGCCCAACCTCTTTTGTTCTTTCTAGGAATTTCTCCTCTCTTCCCCAGTAGCATATTGAACACCTTCCAATATGGAAGGCTCATCTTCCAGTGTCATATTTTGCTTTTACATAGTATAATGGTGTTCTTGAGGCAAGATGACTGAAGTGGTTTGCTATTCCCTCCTCAAATGGACCACGTTTTATCAGAACTCTCCAGTATGACCTGTCCATCTTGGGTGGCCCTGCACAGCATGGCTCATAGGTTCATTGATTTATGTAAGCCTCTTTGCCATGACAAGGCTGTGATCCATGAAGGGGAGGAACTTCCATATGGTTCTTCATAGTGATTGTGCCGTTTTACATTCCTACTAGCAATCTAAGAGGGTTTCCTTTTTTCCACACCCTCTCTAGCATGTAATGTTTGTAAATTTTTTGATGAGGGCCATTCTGACTGGAGTGAGGTGATACCTCGTTGTAATTTATATTTGCATTTCTGTAATAATTAGTGTTGTTGAGCATCTTTTCATGTGCTTTTTGGCCATCTGTATGTCTTCTTTAGGAAAATGTCTATTTTGACATGGCAGAAAGTGAAGACGAACTAAAAAGCCTCTTGATGAAAGTGAAAGAGGAGAGTGAAAAACTTGGTTTAAAGCTCAACATTCAGAAAATGAAGATCATGGCATCCGGTCCCATCACTTCATGGGAAATAGATGGGGAAACAGTGGAAGCAGTGTTAGAGTTTATTTTGGGGGGCTCCAAAATCACTGCAGATGGTGATTATAGCCATGAAATTAGAAGACGCTTACTCCTTGGAAGAAAAGTTACGACCGACCTAGACAGTATACTCAAGAGCAGAGACATTACTTTGCCGACTAAGGTCCGTCTAGTCAAGGCTATGGTTTTTCCTGTGGTCATGTATGGATGTGAGAGTTGGACTGTGAAGAAGGCTGAGTGCCGAAGAAATGATGCTTTTGAACTGTGGTGTTGGAGAAGACTCTTGAGAGTCCCTTGGGCTGCAAGGAGATCCAACCAATCCATTCTGAAGGAGATCAGCCCTGGGATTTCTTTGGAAGAAATGATGTTAGCAGAGACATTACTTTGCCGACTAAGGTCCGTCTAGTCAAGGCTATGGTTTTTCCTGTGGTCATGTATGGATGTGAGAGTTGGACTGTGAAGAAGGCTGAGTGCCGAAGAAATGATGCTTTTGAACTGTGGTGTTGGAGAAGACTCTTGAGAGTCCCTTGGGCTGCAAGGAGATCCAACCAATCCATTCTGAAGGAGATCAGCCCTGGGATTTCTTTGGAAGAAATGATGTTAAAGCTGAAACTCCAGTACTTTGGTCACCTCATGCAGAGTTGACTCATTGGAAAAGACTGATGCTGGGAGGAATTGGGGGCAGGAGGAGAAGGGGACAACAGAGGATGAGACGGCTGGATGGCATCACTGACTCGATGGACGTTAGTCTGAGTGAACTCCGGGAGTTGGTGATGGACAGGGAGGCCTGGCGTGCTGCAATTCATAGAGTCACAAAGAGTCGTACACGACTGAGTGACTGAACTGAACTGAACTGCCCATATATTTTTTAGGTCTTCTGCTCATGTTTGGGGCTGTCTCATTTTTTGATACTGAGCTGCATGAGCTGCTTTTATTTTTTGGAAATTAACCACTTGTCAGTTGCTTCATTTGCAAATATTTTCTCCCATTCTGAGGGCTGTCTCTTTATCATGTTGTGGTTTCCTTTGCTATGCAAAAAGCTTTTAAGTTCAGTTAGGTCCCAAGTGTTTATTTGTATTTTCATTACTCTAATAGATCAAGATCTTGCTACAACTTATGTCAAAGAATGTTCTGCCTTTGTTTTCCTCTAAGAGTTTTATAGTGTCTGCCCTTACATTGAGGGCTTTAATCCATTTTGAGTTTATTTCTGTGTATGGTGATAAGTATTGTTCTTATTTTTTTTTTTTTTTTTCATGTAGTTGTCCAGTTTTTCTAGCACCACTCATTGAAGATATTTTCTTTTTCCCATTTGTATATTCTTGTCATAGATTAGGTGACCACAGCTGCTTGGGTTTATCTCTACAATTTCTATCCTGTTCCATTTCTCTGTATTTCTTTCTGTGTCAGTATCATATTATCTTGATACTGTAGCTTTTTAGTGCAGTCTGAAGTCAGGGAGCCTGATTCCCGCAGCCGTGTTTCTCTCAGAATCACTTTGACTATTTGGGGTATCTTGTGTTTCCATATAAACTGTACAATTTTTTGTTCTAATTTTGTGAAAATGTCATTAGTAATTCAGTAGGGATTGCATTGACTCTGTAGCTTGCTTTCAGTAGTAGAGTCATTTTCACATTATTGACACTTCCAATCCAAGAACATGCTATCTCTCTCCATGTACTTGTGTTGTCTTTGATTTCTTTTATCAAAGAAATCTTACACTTCTCTGAGTAAAGGTTCTTTTCCTCCTTAGGTAGGTTTATTCCTAGGTATTTTCTTCTTTATGTTGCAATGGTAAATTGTATGTTTTCCTTGATTTCCCTTTCCAATCTTTCATTGTTAGTCTATATGAATGCATGAGATTTCTGTGTATTGATTTTATATTCTGCAAATTTACCAAATTCATTAGTTAGCTCTAATATTTTTCTGGTGACATCTTTAGGATTTTCTATGTATAGTATCATGTCATCTGCAAAGAATGACAATTTTACTTCTTTTCCAGTTTGAATTCCCCCTCACCTTTTTTTTTTCCTTCTTCTCTGATTGCCAAGGCTAGGACTTCCAAAACAATGTTGAATAATAGTGATGAGAGTGGACATCCTAGTTTGTTCTTATCTTGGAGGAAATGTTTTGTTTTTCACCATTGAGAATAATATTTGCTATGGGTTTCTCATACTCAGCCTTTATTCTGTTGAGGTAGGTTCTCTCTGTGCCTATTTTCTTGGCAGTTTTTTTTTTTTTTTTTAACATAAATGAGTATTGAAATTTGTCTAAAGTGTTTTCCATGTCTATTGAGATGATCATGTGGTTTTTATTCTTCTTTGTTAGTATAGTGTATATGTTGATTGATTTGAATTTATTGAAGAATCCTCGCATGTCTGGGATAGATCCTACTTGATCTTGGTGTATGGTCTTTTTAATGCATTGTTGGATTCAGTTTGCTAGCATTTTGTTGTGGATTTCTGTGTCTATGTTCATCAGGGATATTGGCCTGTGATTTTCTTTTCTTTTTTTGTTATGTTTGCCTGGTTTTGGTATCAGGATGATAGTGGCCTCATAGAGTGACCTTAAGAGTGTTCCATCCTATGAAATATTTTGGAAGACTGTGAGATTAGGTGTTAGAACTTCTCTAAATGTTTGAAAGAATCTGCCTGTGAAGCCATCTAGTCCTCAACTTTGGTTTGTTGGAAGATTTTTAATCACATTTTCAGTTTTATCACTTGTGATTGGTAGTTAATATTTTATATCTCTTCTTGGCTCAGTCTTGGAAGGCAGTACCTTCCTAAGAATTTGTCCATTTCTAACAGGCTGTCCATTTTTTTGGCATAAAGTTGCTTGTAGTAGTCTCTTATGATCCTTTGTGTTTCTGGAGTGTCAGTTCTAACTCATCCTTTTCAACTCTAATTTTATTGATTTGAATCCTCTCCCTTTTTAATCAATGAATCTAGCTAAAGGTTTGTTAATTAATGTTTATCTGCTTAGAGAATTAGCTTTTAGTTTCATTAAACTTTTCTATTGTTTTCTTCATTTATTTCTGCTTTAATCTTTATGATTTCTTTCTTTTTACTAACTTTGGGTTTTGTTTGCTCTTTCTCTAGCTGTGGTGCAGGATTAGGTTGTTTCTTTGAGATTTTTCTTGATTCTTGAGGTAGGACTGTGTTGCTATAAACTTCCTTCTTAGAACTATTTTCGTTGCATCTTATAGGTTTTGGGGCATCGTGATTTGTCATTTGTTTCTTGCTGTTGTTCAGTCACTAAGTCATGCGTGACTCTTTGCAACCCCATGGACTACAGCACTCCAGGCTCCTCTGTCCTCCACTATCTCCCAGAGTTTGCTCAAATTCATGTCCATTAAGTTGGTGATGCTATCTAACCATCTCATCCTCTGCCATCCCCTTCTCCTTTTGCCTTCAATCTTTCCCAGCATCAAAGTCTTTTCCAGTGAATCAGTTCTTCACATCAGGTGGACAAAGTATTGGAGCTTCAACTGCAGCATCAGTCCTTCCAAAGATTATCTGGAGTTGATTTGTTTCTAGTTAGTTTTTTTATTCCCTCTTTTATTTCTTTAGTGATCTCTTTGTTATTTAGTAGAATATTGTTTAGCCCTTATGTTTTTGTGTTTTTTTAAGTTTTGTGTTTTTTTTTTTTTTGTAGTTGATTTTTAGTCTCTTACCATTGTGGTCAGAAAAGATGCTTAATAGGATTTAATTTTCTTAAATTTACTTAGGCTTGATTTGTGACCCAAGATGTGATCTATCCTGAAGAATGTTTTCTCTACATTTGATATGCTTTTTTGGAATACATGAATAGACTGGGTATTTTTCTGTAGTCAGGTTTTGAGTTCTAGAATAATATTTTGCACTATAGCTTTTGTAGTGTTGCAGCAAATGGGATTTGTGTAATCCATAGTAGATGCTTAATAAATATCCCCTAAATTAATGAATAAACTACATTCTGACATTCTTTGCAAGTTTAAGGGAAAACTTAATGTTACTTTGTCAAAGTAAGAATTAATGAGTGTTGGGATAATAAATCAAACTTTGTATTTGAAAAGGCATTAAATATATAAGGAATATAACCATACAGACAGTGGTTAAGACCAAGGTGGTGAAATATCAGGAAAATATTGAAAATCAGAACAGATTTCCTGCTAGTGAATATAAATTATAAAATGGGTGAATACCTTAACAGAAAAAGGCACAGGTAAATGTTAAGTTTAAGGTGAAGAATGATTTTTATAGCAAAAATAAACGTGAATATACTCTGGTGCTTTTGATTTATTGGACCAAGAAGTTTGGTAAAACAGTAAGAATGATCAATTGATAATGTGTCTTTATCAGCATTTGGAAAATTAAGAAATTAAACTTGAAAAATTCCTATATATGAAGCTGTACAAGTCATTCTATAGTGATCAAATTTTATTAAACTGAATATGTTGCCAGAATTTATACAGACATTCTCATTGACCTTAAAGTTTAGACAAAGTTGATACTTATCATTGTATTCTGGTGCACTGTGTGTGGGGATATATGTTCAGACATGTCCAGCTCTTTGCAACCCCACAGACTGGATCCCACCAGGTTCCTCTGTCCATGGGATTTTTCCAGGTTAAGAACAGTGGAACAAGTTGTAATACTCTGTTCCAGGAGATCTTCCCAACTCAGAGATCAAACCCACATTTTTTGTGTCTCCTGCATTGAAAAGTGAATTCTTTATGGCTAGTGACTCCTAGGCAGCCCATTCTGGTACATTAGCAAGTAGGAAAACAAACAAGCAAACACAGTAAAGTCAGGCTCATTCCTCTCTTTCTTTAATCTTGTGTACTTTGTTCTGATCTACTTTATAAACTAGAGGTAACTTATTTTGTCTATAATTTGATTGCTGATCTGTTCTAATTAGCAGGAAAAGCATTAGCTCTCTCTCTTTAGACCTCATTTCACTTACCTAAATATCCATAAATCCTGGGAACTTACCACCTCCCAAAAGAGAGAAGGACTAGACATACTTCAAAGTGAAGAGAGAAGAAAATTCTGCTGTTTTACTACTGACGTGATTCCTGAAGGGAATCCAGCCTTAAGTCACTCTGAGACCCTTGTTGTATGCTCAGATTACCAAATACATTTTTCTCATCATAAGTTTTTTTTTCTTTTTTTTTCACTTAGGGTTCTCTTTGTTCTTTCCAGCTACAAATCGTTAGTGAGATGAGGCAATTCACTTTCACAGAAGTTTCTCTAAGTTTGAATTTCATTCTTTTTCTCCTAACATTATTTGGTTATACAAATTGTCTAGCGCCTCTTAGGAAATCAGCATTGACTCAGCAGTCTTCATTAGTAACAGCCTCAAAACAGATTTCTGCCACAACTTAATTCCAAGACTACAAGAACTTCCTCTTGCCATATTCACTTTAATTTATTCATATTCTTTAGGGCTTCCCTGATAACTCAGTTGGTAAAGAATCTGCATGCAATGCAGGAGACCCCTCATTCTTTAATGAGAGGTTAAATGAATGTTCTCAGTGATGCATGAAACTCCTGCATCAGAAATACCTGGGGTATTGATTTTAAAAGTAGATTCTTAGATCTCTTTCCAGGTCCACTAAACCACAATTTCTTCACATGGGTTCTATCATATACTTACTTTCAACAAATTCCATGATTCTCAGTCTAAAGTTTGAAAGCAACTGAACCAGACTATTGCTCAGAACTGCTTACATGCAACTCTGATATTCATTATATCAGATATATATCAGACAGTGATAGTTACTATATACTATGATATAGAATATAGTCTGTAAATTTCCCCTCAGTTTCAACAGATGTTCAGTTCAGTTCAGTCACTCAGTCATGTCTGACTCTTTGCGACCCCATGAATCGCAGCACGCCAGGTCTCCCTGTCCGTTACCATCTCTCGGAGTTCACTCAGACTCATGTCCATCGAGTCAGTGATGCCATCCAGCCATCTCATCCTCGGTTGTCCCCTTCTCCTCCTGCCCCCAATCCCTCCCAGCATCAGAGTCTTTTCCAATGAGTCAACTCCTCGCATGAGGTGGCCAAAGTACTGGAGTTTCAGCTTTAGCATCATTCCTTCCAAAGAAATCCCAGGGTTGATCTCCTTCAGAATGGACTGGTTGGATCTCCTTGCAGTCCAAGGGACTCTCAAGAGTCTTCTCCAACACCGCAGTTCAAAAGCATCAATTCTTCGGTGCTCAGCTTTCTTCACATCCAACTCTCACATCCATACATGACCACAGGAAAAACCATAGCCTTGACTAGATGACTTTCTCTTAAAAAAATTATTTTTTCTCTGTGTGTACGTATGTGTGTGTGTGAGAGAGAGAGAGTATGTGGAGAGATTCTAGTTATTCTACTTGTGTATTGAACCTACAAGCCATTTCATTTCGAGATCATAATTCCTCCCTATACATATGTCACTTGCAACTAAAGATAATGTCAAGATGTTTTAAATCGTTAGCATGTTTTCTTCTACTATTAACCAAAAAGTCCTGTCATACTTCTCCATTCTCTAAACAACTTCAAAGAAGCCAACAGGCCTAGTAATCAGCAAAGCAGACCATGTTGAGAAAAACAAAGTACTGGTCATATGGCCTTCGAAACTAGACCTGCAAAGATACTAGTATTGCTATTATTTATTTATTTTATTTATTTATTTTAATTGGAGATTAATTACTTTACAGTATTGTATTGGTTTTGCCATACATCAACATGAATCTGCCACAGGTATACACCTGTTCCCCATCCTGGACCCCCCTCCCTCCTCCCTTCCTGTACCATCCCTCTGGGTCGTCCCAGTGCACCAGCCCCAAGCATCCAGTATCATGCATCGAACCTGGACTGGCAATTCGTTTACACTTTAAGGCTTTAGTTATCTTAATGCTACTATATAACATGTATGCAAACAAAGATAATTAAAAACCGGTCTTATTTAAGTGTAGTAAATAAAAGGAATGAGATTAATTCAAATTTACTATATATCACTTCAGCCTGACGTGAGCTAAGGGAAGGAAATGGAGCTCTCCCTTTTCACATGTGAAAATCAAACAGGTGATTGTAGAGAAGCCGGGGTGACATCATTAGTCTTTTGCAGATAAATGCCTAAGTGTTTGCCACATTAATGTGCCACTGGATAAAAATGTTTGTCCGGCTTCAATGGAAAGATCAATATGATGAGAAAGATGTTTTATAGGCTCTGTATTTTCTTTCTACAATAACTGTCAACTCACATGATAAGAATGAAGGTCAAACAATTCCAAAGAGATTTCTCTCTCAACTTTTAGAACATTAATAAACACTTTGTGTGTATTATTCTGTTGCACATTTGTCAGACAACCAATCCTATATCTGTAATCTCAGAAATTATGTGAATCCTGGAGACTGGGTATAGATTAATTTACTGAACCTTTATCTTCAATTGATATTTAATATGAATCAAACTATTGAAAAACGTGTCATGTTCCATTGTGATAAGAGTGAGCTTATTAATGCCTCTGTTTGGTTTGAAAATGTTTCTTTAATTTCATACCTGCATGGTTATAGTCTTTATTGTAAAGTAAATAAATAAAATCTGAAAAAAAATAAAGTAGAATGATCTATGATAAGCTTACAAAGTGTATAATTTCCTTTGAGAAGACTTTGAGAATGGTTATATTAGAAATTTACCGTATCCCATATTCTCTATACCAATCCTGCTGGGTAGTCTTCCCTTGGGTACCATCTTGACTTATTTTGCTTTGTTTTTGTGGACACACGTGGTAGACACTATAAAGAAGACTGGTGCCAAACATGAGTTGTAGATCTGCAGTGGCATGGAGCCCAGGTAAATGTCTCAGTCTGGGAATTATAGCCCTTCCATAGTGCCAACTGTCCTACACTGTCCCCATCTCATTAAAGGTTAATTAGTTTCTTTTCAGCCTGTAGCTCTATGATATATTATGTGGGTCATAAAGATGATATGAACACGTACTTGGCTTGTGATTGTGGACTAACCATATTCATTATGGAGGCATAAATTCTCTGCTCTGGGGCCATGGCTATTCTGGCAATGCAGAAACAGCCTCTAGGAAAATCAGGTTCAACATTGGGATAATGCTCACATCCGCACTTGAGTGATGATGAACCTGATGCGTTACTAGATAGAGAACTAACTTCTCAAGGCCAGTAACAAAGTTACTTCCAATTTCCGAAAGGGACATGAGACTCAAATTCATTATATTCTATAGAAAATTTGATTTAAAACTACAACTGTATGAAAAAAATGAAATAGACCTGTCAGAGATTTATAATCTGTGCTCAGTTTTCCACTACCACATAATTGCTATTGGCAGAGTAGAAAGTAACAACAAAAACAAAAAGAGGTGAGAACCAGGCTTCTGAAACCTGCTGTAGATGATGAAATTTGAAAATAAGTGGTGACTAATGTTATTTCTATTTAAGTATGCAAAATTTCTACAGACCTCCATATAACTATAAAAAATTATTTGTTGACCTGCTGCTGCTAAGTTGCTTCAGTCGTGTCCGACTCTGCGCAACCCTATAGACAGCAGCCCACCAACCTCCCCCATCCCTGGGATTCTCCAGGCAAGAACACTGGAGTGGGTTGCCATTTCCTTCTCCAATGCATGAAAGTGAAAAGTGAAAGTGAAGTCACTCAGTCGTGTCCGACTCTTAGCAACCCCATGGACTGCAGCCTACCAGGCTCCTCCATCCATGGAATTTTCTAGGCAAGAATACTGGAGTGGGGTGCCATTGCCTTCTCCATTTATCACAGCACTCCTTTTTATATAATTATTATTTTTGGTTAAATATACATAAAATTTAGCTTTTAAAACATTTTAAAGTATACAGTTCCTTAGCACATACCAATTCTTTCACCGTAAATTACAAAATATACCTATATCATAATTGGACTCAAGTGATCAAAATTAGTGTTTTCCCAATAATTGAAAAAGTATTTAAAAGCCACTTTAAAGACACTAACCATATTCTTAATCAAGTATGTTGTTCTTTTTTATTAAATATAAGACCTCTGTCCTGACTTCTTGTGAAGGTTTCTTTCCAAAATTGATTAAATGAATTACAAGTTTAGAAATAAAAAAGATAAACTGCAAATACTTATGTTACAATCTCTTAAAGCAAACATTCCCAAGACAAAATTTAACATGTATTTTGGTTAAGAACTTTCACACAAGAAGGATACAGACACCAGTCAGTCAGTATCTAATAATCAAGAAATAAGTTAGGTCATTTATCAGGGGTGCATGCAGCCAGTGGAACACAATCAGACTCCAGATGACTAGTTATCCAAACTTCTAGAGAATTACTGCAACCAACTCTCGTCATCTCAAGGATCCATGATGCACCTGTGGTATCTTTCTATTTATTCTAATATGACGTCCCAATTTTCTAATCTGGCTTAGAAGGAGCAATGTCTTTGATTAGCAGGGTATTTCTGATTACTTGGGAAGAAAAGAGAATGTCCATTTCCTTTTTTCAAACATTCCCCCTACAAATGAAAAGTTAACAACTTGGGTTTGTGTTTGTATCTATTTCATTGAAGTTAGCAGGCAGATAAGAGTTTCCACCATTCAAACTGTTTGCAATTGAAGGTGGTATGTTCATGAAGCATCCTTTGAGGTGCTATACCACCTCTTCCATGTAGCTTTCTTTAATCTCTTTTTATGTCTTTTCCCTTTTCTGTCTCCCTCCCTGTCTCTCTGGCTAAAACATAAAAAGTATATGAATAAAATCAGCTGATATGACAATACCCCTACTTGATTTTCACACAGAGTACAATACTTACCATTGCAAATGTTGCTGTGGATAGGACTAAAAGATTCATAAACCATTGTCGGTCTTTGAGTAGATCCTTCTGTATAGCAAATAGAATCTCTATGGTTCATCAGTAAACAATGGACTCCTTTTCCCTAAACTGAAGACATAAAGATTAGCAGAGTAGACAGGAGATGTACCTAATTAATTCCTCAGATCTCTTTAGATTATTTCACCAGTTTTGATTAGCAAAACTTCGTGACTAAAATGAAAAATATATACAGTAGCTAAAATAAAGAAGAAAATTTTCCTAGTAAGGAAATGTCCTAGATAAAACTAACAGTTTAGAGTGGTAGTTTATTTAGGTTATTTTTTGGAACTCTTATTTATAATTGCTTAACTTTTAAAAGGAAATTTCCCTTTAAGATGGTTAAAATGCATTTATATATATATATTTCTGTTGTATATAAGCAAATATATATTTTCAGCTACTTATATTCCATATGAATATTAGGTCTGAACAGGATATTTATATTTCTTTGTGGTAATTACATAACTGTAGAAAGTGTCTTCTTTCCAACTGAAAAAGACAGGAATAATTTGGGAGCTAATTACCAATTATAATTTGGATCATTTAAATGTCTGCCGTTTCCCTGTACCGTCATCAACCTACTGCATTTGATGAGAATCTTAGCAGCATCTAGATTTTAGAGGGGAAAAAAACACATCTATAAATGTTTCCATTTGTTTCTTAGAAGTATAAAATAGAAAATTAGATCAATCATGGGGAGAAAAACTTCAGTGGGGTTATTTCCTATTGAATAATAGGTGCATTTTATTAGTAGTCATTAGAATGTCTTTGTAGTTTGAACTTAGAATTACTTTTGCTGTATTTAGAAATGAAACACAGCTGCATGTTGTAAACAGTGTTAAATTTACTAGATATTGGCAAGTGTTGTAACACACGATGTGTTCTAATGGAGGAAGGGAAGGCTTTCCAAAAGAGTCAATGAGTGGTTACTGTCTGCTCCTTTGGGTCCATCAACAAGATGAACAGGGTCTGATGTTTTCAAAACATATCATAATGAAAGATGGCACGTAATGGTAAAAGCTACATTAAGGCAAAAAATACAAATTTGTAGAAATCAAGAAAAGAGGATTCAATTTATTTAGAGTTCCTAATGCATTTTCTACATTAGTGTTTCTTAATAGGATGATGGTGGTGGGAGTTGGTCATATCTAAATTTCATGGAGGATACAGAATGTTGTATTGTTTATAAAGACTTATTCAGTATCAGGATTTTATATGGATAAAATATATTGTTTTCCTAACTGCAAAAAAAAATGTATTGACAAAATCCTTTGAAGGTTCATGGTTTAAAAAAAATGATGGGCCACATATATGGTTATGAGGATTATAAACTGTACAAAAGCAATCAATAAGGGATGAACCTATTCTGTGCTCTACTCACCAAGACACAAATCCTGACTCCATCTAGATCAGAAGCACCCCTGTATCTACAATAGGAGGGAAACCTCAATTGCCCTTATTGGCTAGGCTGTTAAACATGGGGAGAAATCAGGTAGCAGCTTCCATGAACTATGGCATTCACTCCCTGACTAGAGGCACCGAAATTCAAGCTTGATTACACATGATGCTGCATTAACAGGAGGTATCTGCAGATCATATTTAACCCAGTGGCCACCAGATGGGGTCTACTTTTATAAATTCTAATCTGAAAAGGATTTTCTTATAAAATATACGCTACTGAATTAAGGCATTGCCATAGGTCTCCGGTAGCAAGGGGTCCTCTCTACCCATGCAGTGGTTTCCTAGTAGTTCTAGGCATACACTCCATTTCCTCTTGGAAAATCCCTTGTGTGTCAGGACATTGATCCTAAAGTCTGTGGCCCCAAAAAATATGCTAAAAGGAAGGACATAATATTGACATCTTTTAATCTGAATTACCACAGGACTTTATTCCTCAACTCTATTCTCCATCATTCTATTTCTCTCTTAATTCCCAATTCATTCCTGCAGTGAGTGAGAAAATCAAAAAAGCAAATTAGAAGTAGGCACTCTTTACTGATTACTAGAAAAGAAGACATTTTCTGTGAGACTATGGCAAACTTATTTTCTTTAGTGGCATCTGAATCATCACTGCTGTCTGTTCCACTTAAAACATGACAGTGGTAACCCCGTAAAAGGGGCTGTGGGCTGTGCCATAAGCCTTGCCTCTAGGCACTATTTTTGATTGCACGTTGGAAACATATGACTCTTATCTCTCGACCTTTGTTTGTGCATCCATGTATGCACATACAAAATATGTGTGCATGCACATACACCTATTCTCTTCCTTGAACTTTATTCTGTATCCTAAGTCTCTAGCTTCAGTATTCAATCTCATCTTTGGAACTATTGCTAAAATATTACTTGATGCTCTACAACTTATAGATCAGTACTATTTTGTCCTTATGTTAAACACTAGGTATCTAACATGAATCTAGCATTTCAGTACTGTCAAACAGGGAGTTCAGAAATTTGCCTAGGAGAAAATCAGGAATAACTGTGCCTTTTCCACTTAAAAAAATCATATATTTGCATATGTAAACCTGAAAATTAGGAAATAGTTCATTTCCTGCATGATAACATTTCAGGTGCTTCTTTTTTTTTTTTTTTTATCACAGCTGTACATGGAAACAACAGACTTTTTTTATTGATGTTTTTGTGGTGGTTGGTAGCTCTGGGTGGAATGTTACCCAATGGGTTAGATACAAAAAGTTGTGATGTCAAAAATGCTGTTTAATGTCCTGTTTACTGAATATAGGCATAAATTCTCTTGCATATTGTTTCTGTAGAAAGGTCTGTGCTAAAAAAACTATGATTGACTTAAGGACCACTTAGGTGTTGTGAATGTCTGCAAGACTTTGGCAAATTAGAAATTAGCCTAAAAACTTTTCAAGTGGGGAAATAATTGAAATAAATACTAAAATAGTGATATGGTTGAGGTACATATATACTATTGAAGAATTAGGGCTTCCCTGGTGGCTCAGTGGTAAAAAATCTACCTGCCAATGTGGGAGATGCCGGTTTGATCCCTGGATGGAAAAGATCCCCTAAAGGAGGAGATAAAAATACTCCAGGATTTTTGTCTGGGAAATCCCATGGAAAGAGGAGTCTGGCAGCTACAGTTCATGGGGTCACAAAGAGTCAGACACGACTGAGTGACTAAACAACAACAATAAATAGGATTAAATTTATAGTTGATCAATCATTCGGTACAAGATAAAATGCTCCATTATGATATTCAATTACTATAGAATCCATCTTCAGCATTTGAAAAGATATTTTTCCAGTATTTATTTTCCATAAAAAAAAAATTATAAACTATTTGGTTTTATGTTGGCATTTATCTAACAGCAGGAAATAAGAGGTGGCAAGAATACATGGAAGAACTGTACAAAATAGATCTTCATGACCCAGATAATTATGATGATGTAATCACTAATCTAGAGCCAGACATCTTGGAATGTGAAGTCAAGTGGGCCTTAGAAAGCATCACTACGAACAAAGCTAGTGGAGGTGATGGAATTCCAGTTGAGCTGTTTCAAATCCTGAAAGATGATGCTGTGAAAGTGCTGCACTCAACATGCCAGCAAATTTGGAAAACTCAGCAGTGGCCACAGGACTGGAAAAGGTCAGTTTTCATTCCAATCCCAAAGAAAGGCAATGCCAAAAAATGCTCAAACTACCACACAATTGCACTCATCTCACATGCTAGTCAAGTAATGCTCAAAATTCTCCAAGCCAGGCTTCAGCAATACGTGAACCGTGAGCTCCCTGATGTTCAAGCTGGCTTTAGAAAAGGCAGAGGAACCAGAGATCAAATTGCCAACATCCGCTGGATCATGGAAAAAGCAAGAGAGTTCCAGAAAAACATCTACTTCTGCTTTATCGACTATGCCAAAGCCTTTGACTGTGTGGATCACAATAAACTGTGGAAAATTCTGAAAGAGATGGGAATACCAGACCACCTAACCTGCCTCTTGAGAAATCCTGGCGTGCTGCGATTCATGGGGTCGCAAAGAGTCGGACACGACTGAGCAACTGAACTGAACTGTACCATTTTATTTTACTGTTCATCATCTCTGAAAAAGTATTGACCACCTTTTTAATATTTTTCATAATTGCTTGGGACATAGTCTATTAGTCTATTTAAGTCATTAACTGTATTAGGTTATCTGAAATTTGTACTCCAAAGAAACCCAAATTATATAAACATAAACCTGATATTTTTATGGAAGGCTTAGAAATGCTGATGCTTTTATTGAGTATCCTGTGAATTCTCGGAGACTGATAAATTTGAAATGAACAATTAGAAATGACATTTTCTGTGTGGCTGGAATTTCATAGCCTTTTCTTCCATGTCTTACTAGGTGTGGGTCTATGTTGTTTAAAGCTCAGCATATCTTACATCTACAGAATTAAACATCAAGACATGATGGTGGAACAGACATTAACGGTTGCACACCAGATGGTCACTGCTCTTCATCATCTGCCATGTCCACCTTCTCTTTTTGTTCATACAGCCTCTTTCACCCTGCTGCTGCTGCTAAGTCGCTCAGTCATGGCCGACTCTGTGCGACCCCATAGATGGCAGCCCACCAGGCTCCGCCGTCCCTGGCGTTCTCCAGGCAAGAACACTGGAGTGGGTTGCCATTTCCTTCTCCAATGCAGGAAAGTAAAAAGTGAAAGTGAAGTCTCTCAGTCATGTCTGAGTCTTCGCGACCCCATGGACTGCAGCCCACCAGGCTCCTCCGTCCATGGGATTTTCCAGGCAAGAGTACTGGAGTGGGGTGCCCTAAGGTGTTGAAAATACGTTACTCACTTTCCCAGTTTTCCCAGAAAATAAGACCTGCTTATTCAAACAACCCATTCATAGCTGAGAACATCTGAAGGGAGCCTGCTGAGGCACTTTTATTCTCCTAAAGTGTTTTACATTGTATTATCTTACCAAGGAATGGAGTACCCACTGGATTTGGTGGTGTCAGCATATGACACCCAGAAGTGCAGTTATCATCTCGTGACTGTAGGTAGGACACTCTCAACATCCTGTAGGGGTAGAGTAGACAGATGAGAATATTAGAGCTCTTGTCTGCCTTCCTGAGCGGCTGAAGCAGCTTGGAAATTCTGTGTCTGGCCTTCTTATAAGCGCGGATACATGCTCTCACTGTTCATCCTACACATTCTACTGGGTACTGTTACTTGTACCCCAGTGCAAACTGAATTATAGACAAATAAAAGCCTAGTATTTTTATAACAGCCTTAGAAACACTAAAGTTTTCAGTGGGTGAGATTCCACTGAATTCTCAGAGGCTGTGATAAAATGGAAATGAACTTTTACAAATTATGATCTTTGCACTCTAAGCATGTGACCTTGAAGAAGTTGCTTAACTTCTCTAGGCTATAGATTGAGAAAGTGTCCCATAGATTACTGAGAAAATATCTATCTTGGTGCTGGAGATAAATAATATATTAATACTAGTTGTTTAATCTAAACCTAAATGTGTATGGCCTAGTTCAATCACACTTGAGATCTGAATGATATTTTTAAAAAAACATATAAACCCATTAGAATATGAGCTTCGCATTCAGGTATCTAGGCGTCTTACATTTTGGTTATATGATCAGAGTCTCAACCAATTTGTGTTTAATTTACCCTCATCAGTAAAATGTGGATAATAATATCTACCTTCCATGTATGTTCTGCATATTAAAGTAGATAGCGTAATAGATGATCTACTTTAGTGTCTACCACAAAGTAAACACTAAATGTGAACAAATAATTGTACTATTGACATATAGCAGTGTAATGTATGTCACAAATTATACTGCAGATATGCCTCTAGATTGCTTACTAGGTAACTGTGTCCTAGAAGTGTCTAGAAAATGTTATTTGTTCTCTATAGAACTCATCCTTCTCTTCATTCAGACAGGTTAATAACAGTAATCATAATGCAAACTATTACCAGCCATTGATTAAAATTAAAGTGAAGTTTGGATATCATCTTTCATCCCTCTTCCTTAGACATTATTTTTCACCTACATATGGATGGAAAAGCAAATACTTTGTAACTAGGAAAATGTCTTTTATTTCACCTTCACCTTTTAAGCTAATATCAACAGCAAGTACAGACTAGGAATTTAATATTTCTCTGAATATTGTCATTGATTGCTTATTGAACCCTTGTTTAAACATCTATTTACTTCTCATAAGGCACCCAAAGATTTATCTATCTGAACCAACCCCAATTAGGAATTTACATAATAATTTAGCTGCACGAGTGTTTCTGAAGGGAAATAGATGTATGACCACAGTATTATGCAAATTTTGTTTTTACAGGCATTTAGTTATGCCATAATACCTTATGCCATTTCACAAGCAGTGCACTGAGCCATGTCCATGCTGAGAACAGCAGACAGGAGCCGGACTCCAAATCCTGCAGCTTCAGCCTTAATGTATGGTTGCCTTCGGGGCATTCTACCTATTAATTTAACATTCCAAAACTAATTATGTATGTCAGGGTGACCTCTCTCTAATCTACATTCATCACAACTCCAAGCCGTCTGTCTCTATTGTTCCCATGATAAAATAGCTGTTGATAGACTTATATAATTGACTGTGTCAGAAGTGAATTCACCCTACATTGCTACATGCAAATGGTATATAGTCCCAATAGAATAAAGATAAGCAAAAAATAATCCAACTATCTCCAGTAATTACCTTTGGAAGTTTCATAACAACAGTAGGAAATATATTTTCTGTTGGCTTAAAAATGAAATTAGGGACTACACAGGAGTAACAGCTACAGTAATTAAAAAAAGTTTTCTTGAGGAAAAGTTGGATAAAAGAAGTGCACCTTTAGTTTCTTTGTGTAATATTTATAACACTTCTTGCTTTGGGGGCTAGCATACATAGAGAAAGCAATTAATAATATGTATCTATGCATAGATACATACACACATACATATTCAGTTCAGTTCAGTCACTCAGTCGTGTCCGACTCTTTGCAACCCCATGAATCGCAGCATGCCAGGCCTCCCTGTCCATCACCATCTCCTGGAGTTCACTCAGATTCACGTCCATCGAGTCAGTGATGCCATCCAGCCATCTCATCCTCGGTCGTCCCCTTCTCCTCCTGCCCCCAAT
>SJYT01070049.1:7432-30715 GCA_006410635.1 Cephalophus harveyi | reverse complement strand
GGGGCAGGAGGAGAAGGGGACGACAGAGGATGAGATGGCTGGATGGTATCACTGACTCGATGGGCATGAGTCTGGGTAAACTCTGGGAGTTGGTGATGGACAGGGAGGCCTGGCGTGCTGCAATTCATGGGGTCGCAAAGAGTCGGACATGACTGAGCAACTGAATTGAACTGAACTGACAAAGGCAAAAGCCATCAGCCTCTTGATCATCCATCTTTGAATTCCTTTGATTAAAATAGAAAACAATATCTTTGCAGCTACTCATTTATGTTTACCAAGCTTACCATGTTCTAACAAGTATCTCTATATTTTTACATGAGTCAGCCCCTGGCTGCCACTCTGACCTTGCTGCACTGACACCTCCCTTATATTATTTCAGATTTCTGTATTTTCCATTTTGTCAGACATATTCCAGGTCCTTAGATGTTAATGTCAACACTTTTTCTCTTTCTAGTGTCATGTAGTGTCATGCACTGGCCATCAATCCTGGACTTCAGAGGACAGTCAACACTGATTTCCGTAACTATGTGGGAAACTTTCAACTTACTGAGGAAAGCAGAATGTCCTCCAGGCTCCTGCAGAACATAGTCAGATAGTGAGTTTGCAGGCCTTACGCAGTTTATCTACTCCAGTAGGCAATTCTTTGCCTCTTTACTTTGTCTTTTCTTCCACTATATACCATTTTCGTTTTGGTATTTATATCTCACTTAGTGAGATCTATCACTTCCTCCAACTTCCAAAAGCCCATCTAGCAGTGTTTTAGTACTGTCTTCTCTCGTCAAAATATATAACTTTTATTATTATGGGAGAGTGCTTGCAATTGGTCTAGCTCCTTCAAGCTCCAATCCCATGCATACACAATTCCTGCCACTACTATTAAATTAGTAAATCCTGTCTTTCCTTTGGTATGTCATCATCTTTCTTTTTTAGCAGACTTAGCACATATCTGTCCAGACTCTACTGTCACTTAATCTTAGTTTTTAGTTTTTGGCCAGGACTGGGATTAGAGTAAATCTAAGAAGGTGAAACGTACATTGTTTTTCAAGACAGAAAATAGCATTGTCTTCAAGAAATAGAAAAAGACTGACTTTTAACATGAGAGGATAGACTACTTCTAAAGAATTAATCAATACAGAAGCATCTCTGGTTGAAAGTTTTCCAACTGCACTGACATAGATTTTTTCATCTCAAGATTTTGGGGAGAGGAGGACAGTGATGTCATATGGATAACAAAATATGTCATTCCCAATTTCAGTCCCCTTCCTTAGAAGACAAACTAGAAACTATCTATACACAAAAGATCATTTTGAAAATCCCAGAATCCAGTGATAAGGCTGAAGCATACCCCTGGACCACAGAGACCAAGACAGACCAATAAAAAGGGTAAGAGGGTTAGTTGCACTCTGACATAGCATTCCTTTTCCATGCTTGCACAGGATTCACATTGTGTCATTGCTTCATACTTAGAGGGAACAGAGCCAGTTCAGACCTGACCCTCAGGGCTTTTGCTGTAGCAACTTGGAACCCAAACTTACTCTTGATAGGGTGGTGACAGGCACAGAGCATAGGAAAAACCCCTGCTCACACTTGGCTTTGGTTCCATCTCCTACATTTCCAGCCCCACCTCCCACCAAGGTGACAGCTGCCAGCACACAGGGGGAAGATGTAACCAATGATTATTTCAGATTCAGCTCTCCCACCAAGGCCACTGGACACATATAGACTTCATAGGGAAGCTTCCCACAAAGCTACCCCTTCAAGGCCAGGATATGTAACTGGTTCATCTAATTTCACAAAGTCAGAGAAAGTTAAGCAAAAGTGGGAACACAGAAGAATTTGTTCAAGTGAATGAACAGGAAAAAAACCTAAAGAAACAAGTAAGGAAACAAAGGTAATGATTTGCCAAAGAAAGAGTTCAAAGCATTAGTAATAAAACTGCTAATTGAATTATGAAAAATAATGGATGAGCATAGTGAGAATTTTAACAAGGAACTAGAAAATATAAAAAAGAGCCAGTCATAGCTGAGGAATACAAGAATTGGAGTAAAAAACCCACTAGAAGGAATGAATAGAAGACTAGGCGATAAAAAAAAAAAAAAAAGAAAGAAAGCATAAGGTCTTTTCATGATCTGGAAGATAAAATAGTAGAAATAAACTAATCAGAACTGCAAGAAGAAAAAAAAATTTTTTAAGTGAGAAGATTCTAAGGAATCACTGAAACAACTTCTTTATAAGGATCCCAGAAGGAGAAGGGAGAGACAGAGGAGGGTGAAATGTATGTGATGAAATTATGGCTGAAAACTTTTTAAACCTGAAGAATGAAAATGACATTAAGGTACAGGAATCACCGAGAGTCCCAAAGAAGATTAACCCAAAGAGACCTACGCCACAGAGGTCTATCATAGTTAAAACAGCAAAAGTTAAAGATAAAGAGAGAATTCTAAATACAGCAAGAGAAAGACATAGTCACATACAGGAGAACTAAATATGGCTATCAGCTGATTTTTCTGCAGAAACTCAGCAGGCAAAAAAAGAATGTCATTATATATTTAAAGTATTGAAAGAAAAATCTACAACCTAGGATTCTCTCCTCAGCAAGACTACTATTCAGAACTGAAGAAGAGATAAAGAACTTCTCAGGCAAACATAAATTACAGGAGAACTAAATATGGCTATCAGCTGATTTTTCTGCAGAAACTCAGCAGGCAAAAAAAGAATGTCATTATATATTTAAAGTATTGAAAGAAAAATCTACAACCTAGGATTCTCTCCTCAGCAAGACTACTATTCAGAACTGAAGAAGAGATAAAGAACTTCTCAGGCAAACATAAACTAAGAAAATCCATAAACTAAACTGACCCTAAAATAAATATTAAAGGATTTTTTAATGGAAAAGACAAGGCCACAACAAAGAAGAATTTATAGAAAGGGAAAAAACCTCACTAGTGAAAGCAAATATATATAGTAAAGGTAAAGCTCATCAATATTAAACTGATCCTAAAAGAAATGTTGAAAGATCTTCTCTAAATGGGAAAGAAAAGGTTATAACAAGAAGTAAGTATCTATAGAAAAGGAAAAATCCCACTAGTGAAGGCAGATTTATAGTAAAGACTGAGAATCAACAATGTAAGTAAGCTATTACAAAAATTAAAAGATAAAAAATGCAAAATCAACTATAGCTATGATAAGCAGTAAAGGAATAAACATGAAGATGTAAAATATGACATCAAAAACACAAAGGAGAGGGAAGTAAAAATTATAGATCTTTTATTATGTGTTTGAATTTAAATGACTATAAGTTTAAAACAAGTAGATATAGTTATAGATCAATATATATGACCCCCACGGTAATGATAAATAAAATATCTACAATAGGTACACAAAATTAGAGAGAAAGGAAAGCAACCATACCAATAAAGAAAATCAAGCACAAGTGAAGAAACTATAAGAAGACTAGAGCAGAAAACAACTACAAAAACAACCAGGAAACAAGTAACAAATGGAAATGAATACATTCCTATCAATAATCATTTCAAATGTCAACTGATGGAGTAAATGTTTCCATCAAAAGACAAAGAGTTCATGAATAAAAACAAAACACAACAAGACTTGTCTGTCTCTATGCTGCTTACAGGAGACTCACTTCAGAGGTAAAGTGAGGGGATGGATAAAGATATTCCATGCAAATGGAAATGACAAGAAAGCTGGGGTAGCAATACTCGTATCAGACAAAGCAGACTTTAAAAACAAAGCCTATAGCCAAAGACAAAGAAGGGCTTTACATTATGATAAAGAGGTCAAAGCAAAAGAGGAACATATGTTAATAAATATATAAAGCAAATATTAATAGACATACAGGGAGTAATTGATAGTAACACGATAATAGTAAGAGACTTTAATACCCCACTTACATCAATGGACAGGTCATCCAGACAGAAAAATATCAATAAGGTAACAGAGATCCTAATGGACACAATATACCAGCTAGACTTAAAAGTTTTAGGACATTCCATCCAAAAACAATAGAATACACATTCTTTCCAAGTGTACATAGAACATTTTCCAGAATAGATCACATGCTGAGCCATAAAACAAGTCCCAACAAATTTCAACAAATTTAAGAGGCTATAAATTATATCAAGCATTTTTTGCAACCATAATTATATGAAACTAAAAATCAATTACAGGAAAAATACAAGCAGATGGAGACTAAACACCATGCTACTGAAACACCAATGGGTCAATGAAGAAATCAAATATAAAAAAGATGAAGGAAATTCTGTCATGTGTTGAATCTTGAATGCATAATGTTATGTAAAATAAATATATAGAAAAATATGAATACTGTATGATCTTATATATTTATATATGTGGAGTCCTGAAAAAAAAAAATGAATTCAAAGAAACAGAGAGTATATTGGTGATTGCTTGAGGGTGGGGAAATGGGGAGATGTTGGTCAAACGGTCTGAGCTTCCAGTTAAAAGAGGAATAAGTAATGGGGATCTAACTATAATTAGCAATACTGTATTGTATACCTGGAAGTTGCTAAGAAGTAGGTCTTAAAAATTCTTACCATAAAAACAAATAATTGTGTGATGTGATGGCTGTATTAACTTATTGTGGAAATCATTTTGTAATATATGTGAATGCGAAGTTGCTTTAGTCGTGTCTGACTCTGTGCAACCCCATAGACGGAAGCCCACCAGGCTCCCCTGTCACTGGGATTTTCCAGGCAAGAACACTGGAGTGGGTTGCCATTTCCTTCTCCAATGCATGAAAGTGAAAAATGAAAGTGAAGTTGCTCAGTCCAACTCTTACCGACCCCATGGACTGCAGCCTACCAGGCTCCTCCGTCCATGGGGTTTTGCAGGCAAGAGTACTGGAGTGGGGTGCCATTGCCTTCTCCATACATTTTCATGCGTGTCCTAATTTGATTTGAGGCTGCAAAAATTCACACGTGAGGACACCACACTGAACTTACTGCTGTGCTGTAGGTGCACCAGATCTCGACAGCAAATAAATTTTTGGCTAAACTAACAGAGCCAAAGCGAAGAAAAAGTGAAAAGATCCATATGGTGGTAAGAAAAAAAAAGAACTGTTAATGAGTTCTCTGCTTAAAAAAAAAGAAATCATTAAAGAAAACATCAGTCAAGAAAGCCTAATCACCTGAACCCACCAAACACACAAACAGAACAGAAAATTACCATCCTGCAATAGAGCATAATCATTATGTACGGGCCATGGACAGTGAATGAACACAATGACAACTGGTGCCTCCAATTTACTCACTACCTGTGGTGACCAGGCTGAAAAATACAGCTTTATTTCACTCTAGTAGAACCACTGTCACAAACTTGGCCTGGTTCACTGTGTGACAAACAAGATGATCATTTTTCAGAATGATGACTAGAAACTACATTTGAATCCTATCCATTGAGATTAGCTTACATTTGCAATTCAAATGATTTCCAGGTATGATCCAGCACCCCATGTGACACTGGCTTTGACCTGACTATCTTATTCCAGGAAACTCAGTGGGTGAAGGTTTGCTGTTTCGTGAGAAGGAAAAGCTTTTCCAAGCTTACCTAAGAGCTGTTTAGAACAATGTCTATGATGTGCCCATTTACAATTACTTCTAAGCCAATCACATGAGCTATTAAAGGCCTGCCACTAGAGCTTTTTATTGACATACTACATTCTTGCCCAGACTCGACTTGGGTAGAAAGTCTATGTGTAGAGAGAAATTCTAACTAGCATCCTGGGAGTAGCTTACTCAACTTCCTTGCTGTAGCATGTGAAACAAACCTCAAAAGGCAGTGAAAGGGGGGAGGGGGGAGAGAGAGAGAAACATCTGGATAGGATCCAGAGGACTCACCCGTGCAAAGTCAAATGCATATCTGTAAATAAGTTTAAAGTTTGTAGAATCATTTAATAATGATCTTAAGTAATCCAAAGAATTTCTGAGTTTTTCTGTTGTATCACATTGTAGAGAATATGTATATCAAAATCATCATGCTATACACCTTAAACTCACATAAATGCTGTATGCAAATCTATCGCAATAAAGCTGGAGGAGAAAAGAGGGGTCTCACTCTTTCCCAATCAATACCCTAACCTTGGCATAGCATATTTGCTGAAACTGATAATTCAGTCTTCTCTAAAGCTCTGATCTTCTTATAATTAAGTTTTCTGGGTCTGGTCTGCTTTTTACATCTGGCTGTAGGGGATGAAAGTCTCTTAAGGTTCTACAAAGGAAATCCTCTGGTTTTCACATTTCACTTTAAATTGGTGATTGATAGCCTACTCCTTTGTCTTTCCCAGTAAATTGATGACATTCAGCAGCAGCCATTCAATTCTATTGTCCTATATTTACTGCTTGCTCTGAGCTTCTCTGATGTCTTTTAGGATTAGCTAGTTTGATCTCTAGTCTTGAATATTCATTGGAAAGACTAATGCTGTAGTTGAAGCTCCAATGCCTAGGCCACCTAATGCAAAGAACTGACTCATTAGAAAAGACCCTGATGCTGGGAAAGAGTGAAGACGGGAGGAGAAGGGGATGACAGAGGATGATATGGTTGGATGACATCACCGACTCAATGAACATGAGTCTGAGCAAACTCCAGAAGTTTATGATGCACCGGGGAAGCCTGGTGTAGTGCGGTCCATGGGGTCACAAAGAGTCAGACACAACTAAGTGACTGAACTGACTGACTGAGCTTCTCAATCATCAGAGTTATTGCACCCATCAATGCCTTCCCTTCTACTGGTATGTATCTTAGTTCATCATTGGTAAAAATTTGACAAATCGTACAATTACATCATATCAAGGAATATGTCTTGATATATATCATCATACATAATGAAGTATGCATCACCATCTGACTGGCAGGTGATCAAGCTCCAAAATCTTTCAGAATCTGTTTCCTTAGACCACCCAAATTTGGTACCAACTCTTAGGTTTCATTTACTGTGGAGCAGAACCTGGGATAGAGATTTGAATTCAAGAAATTTAATGTGATTGAGAGCAACACCCATGGAGGAGTAAAATAAGTAGGAATGGACCAAGGAAAAATCTAAGCTACAATGCTGTCTTAACAAGAGACAATCAATTCTATGAGGCTTCTGAAGTTGCAATGGTTCACAGTCATATCCAAAAAACACAAGGGGACCACATAGTTTATTCCCAACGTGATTCAGTCAAGATACATGCCTCAGGGAAGATAAGCATGTGTGAGGCAAATTCCTTTGTCTGAGAGCAATTCCTGAGGGTAGAATTAGCTATGAATAGTAACTCTTGTGTCATTAGGAGAACTGATCCCTGAAGTGAGATCTAGGTGACACACTACAGCATTCAATATAAATACCTTGGTGAAAACTTTTTATAAATATGTGATAATCTCCAAATTTATTATATCTCTAAATGCTGAGCTTGTTTAAAGGATATCTATTTTAGACTTCTTTGTAAAGTTACATAAATTCTGACCAAATGAAAATCACTTTTAGTTTATAATATAATCCCTCTAAGATATATTAAACTTGTTTATGACTCATAATAAGAATTTTTAAAGACATCTTTATGTTTTATTAGGAGTAAAGAACCAAAGAAAGGAGCTTTTATCTATGAAAACAGTATGAATTCTTCAAGAAATAGTGTGAAACTCAGCTTCTCTATTAATTATTATATTTTCACTGATATTTTCAAACATACAAACATTCAAAATTGAGAAATCCCACTCTTTATTGGGATTTAAAATATATCTGTATGGAGCATAATAAAGTTTTAAATAGAACAATAGATTGATTTTTTTTTTTTCTAAACACCTCCTTTTTCAATTAAAAACATTTTCTAAGATTAACCACTGTAGTTATTAGGCCTTTTGAGAGCACTCTGAGGGCTGAGAAAAGTTAAACAGGAAGGTGGGAAAAAGGAAAATAAAGATTTCTCATTAGAAACTTTAGTTTCTGAATTCTAATTAAAAATGTGAGTACATATAAGTTTAGGATCCATTTCCCATGACAGATGATATATATCTCACACCACTGTAAAACCATTCTCACATGACCCTTTTATCATGAAGTCAGATAATTGCCTGTAGTATATCTTCATGGTTTTCTGCCTTCTCGAGTTCGGAGTCTCTTAACGCTGTAGGAGTGTTTTGTCTTTGTTAGTGACTGTACTTGCAAGATTCAGTCTGAGTCTCCCATTTAAAAAAAAAAAAAAAAGTTCTGACCTTTTCCAGTTTTCATATGTTAACTGGAGAAGTTCAAATTCAGTGTCATAAGTCAGATAAGAATAGAAACCATTCCATCCCTCTTTTTTTTTTTTTTTTTTTAAAGAAGCTCCCATAGATGTAGACATCAACAAATGCAAAATGATAATGGAGGAAAAAGAACACCCAAGAAAGAATGGGAAACTTAACGAAGACAGAGCCCACTCTGTTTTGCTCTCCCCAATAAATTTCCGTGTAAAAATTTCTGACTGTATATAGATGCATAGACATAGAATTTCTCAGATAAAAGAGAAGATAGATGAAGATGTTCCCTGCCCTTAATTAGGGGCCACCAGGGAAACCCCTAAGAGTGGTGACAAGACAAACCTAAACAAAACTAATCTAAACTCAGTACACCCCAGGGAGATAGCCAATGCTGTCAAAATTCTGAGACCTCATGAAAAGTGAAAGCATTAGTCGCTCAGTCGTGTCCTACACTTTGCCATCCCATGGGCTGTAGCCTGCCAAGCTTCTCTGTCCATGGAATTTTACACACAAGAATACTGGAATGGGTAGCCATTCACTTCTTCAGGGGATTTTCCCAACCCAGGAATCAAACCCAGGTCTCCTGCATTTCAGGTAGATTCTTCACCATCTGAGCCACGAGGGAAATCCCCATGCTCAGTAGTAAGTCATCTCAGGACCCCATGCTTAGCAGTAATAAAGAAGCATGTGACCCAATTCCATCAAAGTATCATATAAACATTAGTGAAACAGACCACTCCACCCAAACCCAGGCAGCAGTGAGCCAATCTCTCTACCCACAGAATGGCTGGGGTTGAGAATTTAGGTTAGAGTGCTTTTAAAGGGAGCCTTACAACCAACCAACATACAAGCAAGCTCAGGCTATTCTGCGAGGCAATAAAAGACAGAGGAGAGAGACTCCAGTCATTCCAGCCATTCCAAACAAGGCAAGTAAACCAAGCAACTACAAGGAACATTGTCTTAAAGATATGTGAGTTCAGATAAACCCAGTTCATTGGAAAATGACACTCAAAATTTCTAACCCATAAAATCATAAATTAAATAAATTGTTATTGTTTTAAGGCATTAAGTTTTGGGTTAGCTTGCTATATCACAAGATATAACTAATATGTCTACAATGAAATTGTTTTGTTATATATTTTATTGAATTTTAGGCATAGTTACTAGTTACCTAGTGCCCTATCATCAGATGAGGAAATCACTGAAGAATGCTAATATTTAAGATGTTTAAGCTTGCAAGTCTAAAACAACTTTGAGTGGAAAGCTTTTGTAAGGTTAAAGAAAAAGTTAGAATAACTAGGTACAGAACATATATATTCACAACAAATTGTGCTCGTGTCCATAAATTCTTGAACTTTGATGACTATTGATTTCAAATCCTCTAAATCACTAAATAAAAAACTTCAAATATATATTCTACATAAGTACATGTACAGTGTACTAACTGTTATTCCCCTTTACCCATTCCAGTATTCTTGGGCTCCCCTTGTGGCCCAGCTGGTAAAAAATCTACCTGCAATACAAGAGGCCTGGGTTCGATTCTTGGGTTGGGAAGATCCCCTGGAGAAGGGATAGGCTACCCACTCTAGTATTCTGGCCTAGAGAATTCCTTGGATGTCGACAGGGTCACAGAGAGTCGGACTCTACTGAACGACTTTCACTTTCACTTTGAGTTTCAAAGTCTTTGTTAAAATGTTGAGAAATATGCACTGCAGGCAGATCCTTTACTGTCTGAGCCACCAGGGAAGTCCATATATATTTTTATTTTACTTTAGAAAGTTAAGAAAAAATCATACAATAGAAAAGGTACCTAGTGAGAAATTTTCTTCACTATTTCCACAAAGGACTGCAGTGTTAAATGTCCAAAAAAATCAATAAACATGCTTCTCTCTTTGAACTAAGGAATATCCTCATGAAAAAAGATGTAGGGAAGAATCTACTAGAAGAGAAAATTAAAATAAGTAGCTTTTGAAACACAGAAAAAAAATTATTCCAAATGACTGGTACCTCTTATTTTATGATATATCATGCAATATTCTAATACTGCAGGTTCAATCTGACACATCCTAAATAATTAGGGACAAAAAGCAGTAATAATTAACAGTATAGCTAACTTGCCTATAAGAGGCAAAATAAAACCCCATAACTTTGACTCATTTCAATGTTAATAAAAATGGCTAGTATAATTATACATTAGTTTATATTAGAAATGTGAATCTCACCACCACTGGATAACCTGTTATTGGTAGGAATAAGATATATCTAGTACACATTTTTTAACACTATATCAGCAGCAGTAATTCATTGACTACCCATATCATTTACAAGCTCTAATTTAGGTTGTAAGAACAATTGCTTCCATTGTAATTAATTCTAGCCCGGGAGTTAATCAGGCATTCATCTTTATTGGTTCACTACATGATTAACATGTTCTTGTTTGTTAGGGTGAAAGAAGACAGCATGTCTGATTTGGATAGGTCAGATCTTATGGCTCTTATGTCAAGCTTTAAAACAGACCAATAAAAAGGGTTATTTTGTTTTATGTGAAAATTATGGGGGAAGTATTTCCGAAAAGTGTATGAAAAGAAGAGGTCACCAAAAAATATACTTCAGATTTCAAGTGAAGGATTGAGAAGAAAGATATTCCCCATAAATTATATGATGAAAGGAAAGAAAAGTGACATTGGTGTGTAGATGAGTTTGAATCTTTTATAACTGCCATATCTGAAAACATAGCGTTGTTCATAGAAATAATTAGGTCTAAAATATGAAGTTTGGGTGGGAGAGGAGTAAAGGCACTATAATGGGTCCTAATAGTTTTTAATGTTTAAAGGATGCCAACAAAGTAATGTTGAAAGGTGAGTTATTCCATTCATCCTACTAGCTAACTCACATGTGGGCTTCACTAAGGAATCCTGCTGAATATATCTAGAAGTTTTCAAGTGAAATCAAAGCAAATTAATTCTCACAGGGTGGTAATTTTTCTTTGCATTTATTTTCCCCAGCATAACACTCTTCCCATCAAACACTTTGGAGGCATGCCTATTGAGGGCTATAATGTATTCTCACATCACAAGACAGTCAGTACATGTAGATAGATATGAGTTCACAGAGATCATTTATTTATTTTACTAATGATCTGTCAACTCCTCTCCCTATTGTAATAAATGGCTAAGTGGTTACCTAAGCAACAGACTAAAGATTTTTCAGGAAGGGTGTGACCACCTTGTCCATTTTAAAGATATCTAGAAGCAAATATATTACTCCAGGTTTAATATAATCCTAATAACAGATCAATTAACAAGTGATTACCTGCTTTACATAGCTCTTATTGCCTCATTAATTTTTTGAAAAATGTTCAGGCAATGTAATATCTTTTTCCATTTGTTACTGTTATAAAAGTAGTCAATTAACTTTTAAATCACTCATTAGAATAATTTAATGTTATCATCCAGGAGTTATATTATAGTTGTTAGTATTTTCAATGTTTTAATCAAGGTATCCATATAATCCCAGAAATCTTTCTATTTGTGATTTATACTGTATCCAACAAATGCCAACAACATATAGGTGAAACATAATTTTCTTAAATATCCTTTTTCAGATCAATTATTAGGAATATATGTTAATATGCAATAGGGCATTAAGAGATTTCAGCTATCACTTAAACTCCAAGTAATTTTTCTGGCATCAGCTATGAATAAAAATCTAACAGCTCTTGGGGAAAGAAGATTGATCAGGTCCAGAAAAGCTTTAAAAGAGTCACAAAATTAAGGGGCATTTAAGGGTAACTTTAGACAACAAGACTAATAAATACTGGAATTTCAGACTTATAAATACAGCAGTTGAAAGGTAAGATAGTGCATAAGGAACTGGAGAAACAGAACAACAACAACAAAAAAAGAAAACAAACTGATGAGTAGCAGTCGAATCCAAAACTATATCTGAGTCTATTTTTGTATAATTTTAAATTGTTCTTGATGCAGGGATTTTTAATCTTTCATCCCAGTTTAGTGATGTATTTTGCCTACCAAGATAGAATTTAAGCTATACCATGCTGTTCCTCACTCCCGTATTTTGGTCATCTGATGCAAACAGCTGATTCATTGGAAAAGTCCCTGATGCTGGGAAAGATTGAGGGAAGATGGAGAAGAGGGTGTCAAAGGATGAAATGGCTGGATAGCATCACCAGTGCAATGGACATGAACTTGGGCAAACTTTGGGAGATGGTGAGGGACAAGGAGGTCTGGCGTGCTGCAGTCCATGGGGTCACAAAGAGTCGGACAAAACTGGGTGATTGAACAACAAATGCTGTTCCTTGATCTAGTTAATATTCCATGCAAAATTCAAATAGCAACATTAAAAGTTAAACAGGAAGGTGGGAAAAAGGAAAATAAAGATTTCTCATTAGAAACTTTAGTTTCTGAATTCTAATTAAAAGTGTGAGTGCATATAAGTTTAGGATCCATTTCCCATGACAGATGATATATGTCTCACACTACTGTAAAACCACTCTCACATGACCCTTTTATCATGAAGTCAGATAATTGCCTGTAGTATATCTTCATGGTTTTCTGCCTTCTCGAGTTCAGAGTCTCTTAACGTTGTAGGAGTGTTTTGTCTTTGTTAGTGACTGTACTTGCAAGATTCAGTCTGAGTCTCCCATTAAAAAAAAAAAAAAAATCTGACCTTTTCCAGTTTTCATATGTTAACTGGAGAAGTTCAAATCCAGTGTCATAAGTCAGATAAGAATACAAACCATTCCATCCCTCTTTTTTTTTTTTTTTTTTTTAAGAAGCTCTCATAGATGTAGACATCAATAAATGCAAAATGATAATGGAGGAAAAAGAACACCCAAGAAAGAATGGGAAACTTAAAGAAGACAGAGCCCACTCTGTTTTGCTCTCCCCAATAAATTTCCGTGTAAAAATTTCTGACTGTATATAGATGCATAGACATAGAATTTCTCAGATAAAAGAGAAGATAGATGAAGATGTTCCCTGCCCTTAATTAGGGGCCACCAGGGAAACCCCTAAGAGTGGTGACAAGACAAACCTAAACAAAACTAACCTAAACTCAGTACACCCCAGGGAGATAGCCAATGCTGTCAAAATTCTGAGACCTCATGAAAAGTGAAAGCATTAGTCACTCAGTCGTGTCCTACACTTTGCCATCCCATGGACTGTAGCCTGCCAAGCTTCTCTGTCCATGGAATTCTGCACACAAGAATACTGGAAAGGGTAGCCATTCACTTCTTCAGGGGATTTTCCCAACCCAGGAATCAAACCCAGGTCTCCTGCATTTCAGGTAGATTCTTCACCATCTGAGCCACGAGGGAAGTCCCCGTGCTCAGTAGTAATAAGTCTCAGGGCCCCATGCTTAGCAGTAATAAAGAAGCAAGTGACCCAATTCCATCAAAGTATCACGTAAATATTAGTGAAACAGACCACTCCACCCCAACCCAGGCAGCAGTGAGCCAATCTCTCTACCCACAGAATGGCTGGGGTTGAGGATTTAGGTTAGAGTGCTTTTAAAGGGAGCCTTACAACCAACCAACATACAAGCAAGCTCAGGCTATTCTGCGAGGCAATAAAAGACAGAGGAGAGACTCCAGTCATTCCAGCCATTCCAAACAAGGCAAGTAAACCAAGCAACTACAAGGAACATTGTCTTAAAGATATGTGAGTTCAGATAAACCCAGTTCATTGGAAAATGACACTCAAAATTTCTAACCCATAAAATCATAAATTAAATAAATTGTTATTGTTTTAAGGCATTAAGTTTTGGGTTAGCTTGCTATATCACAAGATATAACTAATATGTCTACAATGAAATTGTTTTGTTATATATTTTATTGAATTTTAGGCATAGTTACTAGTTACCTAGTGCCCTATCATCAGAAGAGGAAATCACTGAAGAATGCTAATATTTAAAATGTTTAAGCTTGCAAGTCTAAAACAACTTTGAGTGGAAAGCTTTTGTTATCACAAGATATAACTAATATGTCTACAATGAAATTGTTTTGTTATATATTTTATTGAATTTTAGGCATAGTTACTAGTTACCTAGTGCCCTATCATCAGAAGAGGAAATCACTGAAGAATGCTAATATTTAAAATGTTTAAGCTTGCAAGTCTAAAACAACTTTGAGTGGAAAGCTTTTGTAAGTTTAAAGAAAAAGTTAGAATAACTAGGTACAGAACATATATATTCACAACATATTGTGCTCGTGTCCATAAATTCTTGAACCTTGATGACTATTGATTTCAAATCCTCTAAATCACTAAATAAAAAACTTCAAATATATATTCTACATAAGTACATGTACAGTGTACTAATTGTTATTCCCCTTTACCCATTCCAGTATTCTTGGGCTCCCCTTGTGGCCCAGCTGGTAAAAAATCTACCTGCAATACAAGAGGCCTGGGTTCGATTCTTGGGTTGGGAAGATCCCCTGGAGAAGGGATAGGCTACCCACTCTAGTATTCTGGCCTAGAGAATTCCTTGGATGTCGACAGGGTCACAGAGAGTCGGACTCTACTGAACGACTTTCACTTTCACTTTGAGTTTCAAAGTCTTTGTTAAAATGTTGAGAAATATGCACTGCAGGCAGATCCTTTACTGTCTGAGCCACCAGGGAAGTCCATATATATTTTTATTTTACTTTAGAAAGTTAAGAAAAAATCATACAATAGAAAAGGTACCTAGTGAGAAATTTTCTTCACTATTTCCACAAAGGACTGCAGTGTTAAATGTCCAAAAAAATCAATAAACATGCTTCTCTCTTTGAACTAAGGAATATCCTCATGAAAAAAGATGTAGGGAAGAATCTACTAGAAGAGAAAATTAAAATAAGTAGCTTTTGAAACACAGAAAAAAAATTATTCCAAATGACTGGTACCTCTTATGTTATGATATATCATGCGATATTCTAATACTGCAGGTTCAATCTGACACATCCTAAATAATTAGGGACAAAAAGCAGTAATAATTAACAGTATAGCTAACTTGCCTATAAGAGGCAAAATAAAACCCCATAACTTTGACTCATTTCAATGTTAATAAAAATGGCTAGTATAATTATACATTAGTTTATATTAGAAATGTGAATCTCACCACCACTGGATAACCTGTTATTGGTAGGAATAAGATATATCTAGTACACATTTTTTAACACTATATCAGCAGCAGTAATTCATTGACTACCCATATCATTTACAAGCTCTAATTTAGGTTGTAAGAACAATTGCTTCCATTGTAATTAATTCTAGCCCGGGAGTTAATCAGGCATTCATCTTTATTGGTTCACTACATGATTAACATGTTCTTGTTTGTTAGGGTGAAAGAAGACAGCATGTCTGATTTGGATAGGTCAGATCTTATGGCTCTTATGTCAAGCTTTAAAACAGACCAATAAAAAGGGTTATTTTGTTTTATGTGAAAATTATGGGGGAAGTATTTCCGAAAAGTGTATGAAAAGAAGAGGTCACCAAAAAATATACTTCAGATTTCAAGTGAAGGATTGAGAAGAAAGATATTCCCCATAAATTATATGATGAAAGGAAAGAAAAGTGACATTGGTGTGTAGATGAGTTTGAATCTTTTATAACTGCCATATCTGAAAACATAGCCTTGTTCATAGAAATAATTAGGTCTAAAATATGAAGTTTGGGTGGGAGAGGAGTAAAGGCACTATAATGGGTCCTAATAGTTTTTAATGTTTAAAGGATGCCAACAAAGTAATGTTGAAAGGTGAGTTATTCCATTCATCCTACTAGCTAACTCACATGTGGGCTTCACTAAGGAATCCTGCTGAATATATCTAGAAGTTTTCAAGTGAAATCAAAGCAAATTAATTCTCACAGGGTGGTAATTTTTCTTTGCATTTATTTTCCCCAGCATAACACTCTTCCCATCAAACACTTTGGAGGCATGCCTATTGAGGGCTATAATGTATTCTCACATCACAAGACAGTCAGTACATGTAGATAGATATGAGTTCACAGAGATCATTTATTTATTTTACTAATGATCTGTCAACTCCTCTCCCTATTGTAATAAATGGCTAAGTGGTTACCTAAGCAACAGACTAAAGATTTTTCAGGAAGGGTGTGACCACCTTGTCCATTTTAAAGATATCTAGAAGCAAATATATTACTCCAGGTTTAATATAATCCTAATAACAGATCAATTAACAAGTGATTACCTGCTTTACATAGCTCTTATTGCCTCATTAATTTTTTGAAAAATGTTCAGGCAATGTAATATCTTTTTCCATTTGTTACTGTTATAAAAGTAGTCAATTAACTTTTAAATCACTCATTAGAATAATTTAATGTTATCATCCAGGAGTTATATTATAGTTGTTAGTATTTTCAATGTTTTAATCAAGGTATCCATATAATCCCAGAAATCTTTCTATTTGTGATTTATACTGTATCCAACAAATGCCAACAACATATAGGTGAAACATAATTTTCTTAAATATCCTTTTTCAGATCAATTATTAGGAATATATGTTAATATGCAATAGGGCATTAAGAGATTTCAGCTATCACTTAAACTCCAAGTAATTTTTCTGGCATCAGCTATGAATAAAAATCTAACAGCTCTTGGGGAAAGAAGATTGATCAGGTCCAGAAAAGCTTTAAAAGAGTCACAAAATTAAGGGGCATTTAAGGGTAACTTTAGACAACAAGACTAATAAATACTGGAATTTCAGACTTATAAATACAGCAGTTGAAAGGTAAGATAGTGCATAAGGAACTGGAGAAACAGAACAACAACAACAAAAAAAGAAAACAAACTGATGAGTAGCAGTCGAATCCAAAACTATATCTGAGTCTATTTTTGTATAATTTTAAATTGTTCTTGATGCAGGGATTTTTAATCTTTCATCCCAGTTTAGTGATGTATTTTGCCTACCAAGATAGAATTTAAGCTATACCATGCTGTTCCTCACTCCCGTATTTTGGTCATCTGATGCAAACAGCTGATTCATTGGAAAAGTCCCTGATGCTGGGAAAGATTGAGGGAAGATGGAGAAGAGGGTGTCAAAGGATGAAATGGCTGGATAGCATCACCAGTGCAATGGACATGAACTTGGGCAAACTTTGGGAGATGGTGAGGGACAAGGAGGTCTGGCGTGCTGCAGTCCATGGGGTCACAAAGAGTCGGACAAAACTGGGTGATTGAACAACAAATGCTGTTCCTTGATCTAGTTAATATTCCATGCAAAATTCAAATAGCATTATGGAATAAGTTTACATCATGTCAAGCTGTGGGTAATATTTTAGAAAAAATATAACTTCAATCTGTGAGGAAATTATATCTGCACTCCTATCTTGGAATACTTGCTAATAGTTTGGTAAATGAGCTGTGTTAGTGAATCATTACTAACAAATCATGTTGTTTCCTCTCTAGCCTTAGGTCAAATTAGTACAATAAATCCTCTAACCTATGCCAGCCAAGAACATGTATCTATTACACGGTAAGACATTTGTTTTTCACTTTCTTTTCAAATGTATTGAACAACTGGACAACAAAAAAATTGTTTGTTAAACCTGTAGGAATAGAATATACTTTTTATGTAATTGCCTTGTATAAAAATGGCAACATATATGAAAATCTCAAATGAAAATTACTTTTAGTAATCTTAGTTACAGATGCCAAGTCTCAATTGAACTATTCCTTTGCAGAGCCACACATTTTCCAGGGATTTAATGAAAAACCAAGCTTAGAAATGGCTGCAAAGTGGTGTTCTTTGGCTTTATGATGCTTAAAATCAAGACTATGAGAATAATAAAGTAAAATTTTAGAGTAATAAAATTAATGTAATTAGTTGTACTATTTCAAGTAATTTTCAAAACAAAATTCTTTCATACTTGGAATTGGGAGAAATGTTAAAGGCATATTCAAGAAAATGTCTTTTTTTTTTTTTAATTATATTTGTAAGTCAGATTTTACAAAGTGAGAGCAAGCATGGTTAAACTGTCACTTAAAATAACTAAAAAGTGGGTTGTGTTGATTTTGTTTTGTTTTTTTTTTTTTCTTTACAATACTGTATTGGTTTTGCCATACATTGACATGAATCCGCCACAGGTGTACATGAGTTCCCAATCCTGAACCTCCCTTCTGCCTCTCTCCCCATATCATCTCTTTGGGTCATCCCAGTGGACCAGCCCCTGTGAGACAGTTAAAGAGACACAGATGTATAGAACAGACTTTTGGACTCTGTGGGAGAGGGAGAGGGTGGGATGATTTGGTTGTGTTGATTTTTGCATGGCATCTGTTAAATGTTTTATTTGAGAATATTCCAAAATGTATTGTTTTATGAATTGATATGTGAAGAATCTCTTCCTTTGGAATAAATAATCAGGTATCAAGCAAAAATTTATTTGACAAATATTTAATGATATTATCACATCTTTCTAGAATTAAGACTATTGACAAAATTTTTTTGTTACTTGCTAAAACGTGAAAAAATACTTTTTGGGACAAATCACTTCCTGTTTAATCTACTTCTTTTGTTATAAATAAAGTCACCTCTATCTATCTTATACTCAAAAGTTGCATCTGTTTTGACAGAGACATTAGAGAAAAATAAGCATCAAAAAGAGAATTGATAATGGATTTGTCAATACATGGAAGAACAAAAAAGTAACCTAGTTCCATGTTCAAACTCAAAGAAAAGGATGGACCTTTAATAGCAAAATTTCATGGATTTCTTCAATCATGAAATATCCTGTTCTCATAAAAGACAGCACAAAGAATTCCATTATATCGTATGCACATCTTTAACTTTTCCATTTTCAAAGTAGGCTTAGAAAGAACAAAGGACTTAGAACTGTTCAATGACATTATGCTAGAGGAAGTACTGTACTCGGGGTTCCATTCTGCCATCTCAAAGAGATTTTTTTTTTAGCTGTCAGAGTGCTTTTTAGCCTGTAGATAGTGTATGAGCAGGGAGAATTCTGTTTGTTCTTTTAAAAATAGTCCAAAACATTTCAGTCTTTGTGAAAATTTCTTGAAGCTTAAATAGGAAATAAATTCAAAGTCAAATTCCCTATTAAGCCATCCATGTTACTTGTTTCTTATTCCACTGGGAACAGTATATCATAGTTCTACTGAGACTAAAATAAGCTCAATATAAAAATGGGAATAAACTATAGAAAAGTCTTTGATTTTACCTGAAAGTCAAACAGATCTAGAAGTGTCTTCAATTCTAAGGTTCTCTGTACGACTGGATTTTTGGAATTCTGAAATATTTCATTATCATATACTATACAAAGAAAATAAAATTAAAAGATTAACTTGATAAAAATTTGATATATCATTTCTGGTCATGCAATATTTCATTCTACTTAATAGTGATAATATTGATTCATATCATCTACTTCTGTGTAGCATTGAATGTTCTTATGAAAAAGAGAAGTAAATTAATATATTTTCTGCAGTAAATTAATATATTATCTGACACAATCTTTAAAAAAATAGTAAATTACACTTTTTCAGATCTTAGATGATGGTCATGGTATTTATCTCCAAGGGAGTATTAGCATACAATTCTGAGGTGCAAAAAGCCCAGTGACTATCAAGCTTCAAATATAGGGGATTAAATATCTGAAATTAGAAAAATAATATTAATTTTATTACATAAATATATTTTCTGAGAAAGGTGGTATTAGAATATTTTCATGGTATCATTCATACTTCATCACAATTTTGCTGATTTCTAATACTTTCTCTTTCTCATACACATTGACATACACGTACATACACATTGACAGCAGCGGTTGGTATTTCTTGAAATTTTTCCAACAGCAAACTTTGTCACTTTTTCAAAATCTCTTTAAATTTTAAAATACTTTTAAAGGATTTCTTTATTACTACTACACTTCAGTGGGCTTCCCTGGTGGCTCAGAGGTTAAAGCATCTGCCTGGAATGTGGGAGACCCAGGTTTGATCCATGGGTCAGGAAGATCCCCTGGAGAAGGCAATGGCAACCCACTCCAGTACTCTTGCCTGGAGAATCCCATGGAGGGAGGAGCCTAGTAGGCTACAGTCCACGGGGTCACAAAGAGTCGGACATGACTGAGTGACTTCACTTTCAACATTCATAAAATATTCAAAATATGTATAACATATAAGAAATTATGAAAGTATAATAACAAAACGAACACTTGTCAGTTGCCACTCAGCACAAGCATGAGAACTTTCATTACCTATGTGTTCTTTCCCTAGTCTCATGTATGTCCTCTTTTCCTAGTCCAGCCTCCTTATCCTTCCATTTTAGGAAAAAATCCACTGCTCAACTATCCAAGAAAATTTCAAACTGATTTTCTAGGTGATTGAACAAATTTAAACATTCAAAGAAAATGAATTGAATTCTACTTTACTCTATATCAGCACTTGTTATTTTCAGATGTTTATATTTTTTCAATATACTGATTAGCATTTTTCTAATGACTAAGTAGATTAAGTATATTTGTTTTGGCCATATGCTTTTCTTTTTTTAATATAAATTTATTTATTTTAATTGAAAGTTAATTACTTTACAATACTGTATTGGTTTTGCCATACATCAACATGAATCCACCACAGGTATACACATGTTCCCCATTCTGAACCCCTCTCCCTCCTCCCTCCCTGTACCATCCCTCTGAGTCGTCTCAGTGCACCAGCCCCAAGCATCCAGTATCATGCATCGAACCTGGACTGGTGATTCGTTTCATATATGATATTATACATGTTTCAATGCCATTCTCCCAAATCATCCCACCCTCTCCCTCTCCTACAGAGTCCAAAAGCCTGTTCTATGCTTTTCAAGTTCAGTAAAATACATGTTGTATTAGTTACCTATAGCTGTGTAACAACTCACCACAAACTTAAGTCATTAAAAAAAAAAAATTATCTCAGCATTCCCACGGGTCACAAGTCTAGGCAAGGCTTAGCTAGTTCCTCTGCTTAGAGTTTCACAATGCAAAGTGAGGCCAACCTGCATTTTCACCTGGATACTTAAAATTGGGGAAGAATTCATTTCCAAGTTCATCCATGCTATTGGCGTTCTTCATCTTGTATGACTATTGGACCAAGGGCCTAGGTTCCTTGACGACTGTCAAGGGAAGACACCTATAGTTACAATACTATAGGTGGATAACACCTAGAAGTTATCCTAGTTACTAAAGTATGCCCACATTTCTCTGCCATAAGGACTTTCTCAGAATGGTAGTTTACTTCATTAAGTATGCAAGAAGTCTCCAGCACGTCTGCTAGCAATCTTATGTAAAATAATCCTGAGACTGACATTTCATCACCTTTGCCATATGCTGTTGGTTAGAAGTTATTCATGGGCCCTGCCCATACTCAAAAGGAAGGGATTACACAATGCTTGAATACAAGGAGGCAGGAATACTGGCAGGGGCCACCCTAGCACAGGTCTGCCATAACTGTTCATGTTTTTAGCCTATTATATGATATTTTTATTCTTGGCAGTTAATTTATTTTTGTAGCTATTGTTATTTTGTCAGTTATTTATGTTGCACGTATCCACTGCTAGCATGTGACTTATTTTTCTACTTTTTGATGAAGAAACATTCTTAATGTAATCAAATTCATCAATTCTTTTTCTATAATTATTGCTCTTTAAAAAGGAAAGATAACCAAAATATTTCTTAAAAAATTAAGTTTTGAAGTTTAGTTTGAATTGATGTTTCCAAATTCTATCATCTGTTCTGTGTGTCAGTATATACAGCCATTGGCTTAATGTTATACTATATTAGCTTTATAAGAAGCTTTGATAACAGATAAGGAAAATATTTGTTTTAAATTCTTTTCAAGAGTGACTAGGCTATTGTTAGCAGTTTCCTCTGTAATATACATTTTAGAACTTGTTTTTCATTCGCTAAATCCTGTCCAACTCTTTGCAACCCCATGAACTGTAGCACACTAGGCTTCCCTGTCCTTTACTATCTCCTGGAGTCTGCTCTCACTCATATCCATCAAGTCGGTGATCCCATCCAACCATCTCATCCTCTGTTGTCCCCTTCTCCTCCTGCTTTCAATCTTTCCCAGCATCAGGGTCTTTTCCAATGAGTCTATTCTTCACATTAGGTGGCCAAAGGATTGGAGCTTCAGCATCAGTTCTTCTAGTGAGTAAAAGGATTGATTTCCTTTATTGACTGATTTGAACTCCTTGCTGCCCAAGGGACTCTCAAGAGTGTTCTGCTACATCACAACTAGAAGGCATCGATTCTTTGATGCTCAGCCTTCTTTAAAGTCCAGCTCTTAGAACGCTTAATCTTAGAATTAATATCTTGTTACTATCTACCATCTTTTAACATTTCAGTTGAGTTATGTCAAATATATAGGCCAAATAGGAAGACATAAAAATTTTGTTAACTTGCCGGACTTCAGGCTCTACTACAAGGCCACAGTCATCAAGACAGTATGGTACTGGCACAAAGATAGAAATATAGATCAATGGAACAAAATAGAAAGCCCAGAGATAAATCCACACACATATGGATACCTTATCTTCGACAAAGGAGGCAAAAATATACAATGGAGTAAAGACAATCTCTTTAACAAGTGGTGCTGGGAAAACTGGTCAACCACTTGTAGAAGAATGAAACTAGATCACTCTCTAACACCACACACAAAAATAAACTCAAAATGGATTAAAGATCTAAACGTAAGACCAGAAACTATAAAACTACTAGAGGAGAACATAGGCAAAACACTTTCTGACATAAATCAAAGCAGGATCCTCTATGATCCACCTCCCAGAATACAGGAAATAAAAGCAAAAATAAACAAATGGGATCTAATTAAAATTAAAAGCTTCTGCACAACAAAGGAAACTATAAGCAAAGTAAAAAGACAGCCTTCTGAATGGGAGAAAACAATAGCAAATGAAGCAACTGACAAACAACTAATCTCAAAAATATACAAGCAACTTATGCAGCTCAACTCCAGAAAAATAAATGACCCAATCAAAAAATGGGCCAAAGAACTAAACAGACATTT
>SJYT01070043.1:0-17152 GCA_006410635.1 Cephalophus harveyi | reverse complement strand
ATCCCATCACTTCTATGGGAAATAGATGGGGAAACAGTGGAAATAGTGTCAGACTTTTTTGGGGGGGGGGGTCCAAAATCACTGCAGATGGTGATTGCAGCCATGAAATTAAAAGACACTTACTCCTTGGAAGGAAAGTTATGACCAACCTAGATAGCATATACAAAAGCAGAGACATTACTTTGCCGACTAAGGTCCGTCTAGTCAAGGCTATGGTTTTTCCTGTGGTCATGTATGGATGTGAGAGTTGGACTGTGAAGAAAGCTGAGCGCCGAAGAATTGATAATTTTGAACTGTGGTGTTGGAGAAGACTCCTGAGAGTCCCTTGGACTGCAAGGAGATCCAACCAGTCCATTCTGAAGGAGATCAACCCTGGGATTTCTGTGGAAGGAATGATGCTAAAGCTGAAACTCCAGTACTTTGGCCACCTCATGAGAAGAGTTGACTCACTGGAAAAGACTCTGATGCTGGGAGGGATTGGGGGCAGGAGGAGAAGGGGACAACAGAGGATGAGATGGCTGGATGGCATCACCGACTCAATGGACGTGAGTCTGAGTGAACTCCGGGGATTGGTGATGGACAGGGAGGCCTGGCATGCTGTGCTTCATGGGGTTACAAAGAGTTGGACACGACTGAGCGACTGAACTGAACTGACATATGTAAGGCTGAAATGACATGATGGCATGAAGTATGGGATTTGCCATACTTCAACAAAAAAGGGAGGGAGGAGAGAAAAATGAATGAAAAAGATGGGGGAAATGTTGATGGTTGCTATAGCTGGGTGATGAGATATACATAGGTGCTTTGGGGTTTTTTTTATTATTATTATTAAAATGAAAAATAAAGGTCAATCTTGAAGGGAAAAGAAAATACAATCAGGTTTAGGATGAGGTTACACACGGTGTTGGGAGGACTGCGGGACAGTGAGCCACGGTGATGCACTGGTGGGAGGGGCAGGGACACTGACCGGCCACCTACCCACCATCAAGGGGGGAACAGGACAAGAAGGGGGTAAGGAGGAAGTCTGGCCACAGGGAATCTGTCTACTCTTCAAAGTTCTACCACACAAGGCTTATCTTCTTCCTTTGAACTGTAATTTAATTGCCAAAGCACATGATGACTAAACTTTGTATCATTTCCTCCTCTCTTTAGGCTGAAAACGTTTCCCTTCTGAAGAATATGTGAAGAGTTCATAAAGGGCCTAAATCTTGGGGTTTGCCTGGAGCCTCCAACCCTCTACCGCCTCAAAACAACTCACAGAAATAAAACTGGATGTCTGAAGCTTCAATTTTGGAGAAAGCTGCAAATACTCTTCAATGCTTTATAAATCCCCAAGCAATCTCGACCCCAGTGTTAAACATTTTAACTCTAATCTAAATAAGAAGAGTCAAACTATGATGTCTTCAAGCAAATTGATATTAAGGAAAAGTTAAGACCATGTTTTAGAAAACTAATTTTAAAACAATATTAACCACATACAAAAGTATGAAGGAAAAAAACAGGTTTAAAGTGTTTATTTTTATGGTGTGGAATTAGAATTGATTTCCATTATCTTCTAAACTATGAGTACATTATATATAAACCAGAAAGATAACATAATTAAAACTACCAAATCCACCTAATGTTCTTTGCAACATTAAAGGCTGTGTTCAGCATTAGTCTTAAGGTATTAGTCTCTGTAAACCAACATACCTAAACTGGCATTAGAAACTTACTCAACAAACAGCTCAGAACTTAATATGGTTCCCACTTGAACGAGCTCACAGTCAGAGGCAGAGAGAGGTGAGTTAACAATAATTCCTGAGAGTCAAGTGACAGATCCAACGGACCCAATATCTGCTCTCCAAATGCCTGAAATGAATGGATATGCCTCAGACTTTAACATCAGCTACTTAGGAAGTATGGCTATACAAGGTATTTTCTAAATAAGCTTAAGACAAATCCCAGATGCTTGTCTACATGAGTCCACCATTTATTTAGTCTACTGTAATTCCCGCCACTAAGAAAGGAAAACAATAACTTCCTTAAAAGACTATTTCCCTTTGATAAGAAGTCACATTCCACTAACAGCAAAGTGAAATTAAGACTTATCTGATATGGACAAAGTTCTGCAATACTACAAAGAATGATTCAGGCTTTAAAAACTGAATTGCACTTGTTGGAAAATTATCTGAAGTTAAACAACTAGTACAAAATACCTTTAAGATTAATTACTAACTCGACCACCAAACAAGACAGGAGTCTTCAAACTTGTTTTATTAGGGCCTATAGTTAGAATAAAGATTTTTTTTCATCACAACCTAAGCAAGCGCACATGCATATACCTGCATAAATAACAAAAGCCTAATGTTATAGTACTTTTTATTACATGTAGTGAACTGTGATATTTCCTACTCTATTCCATTTTTTTCTTTTTTAAAATTAAAAGCATACCGGTTGTGCCAATTGAACTAAATGTACCACCTAGAGATGGGTCCCAAGTTGCAATCTGGGAAAGAATGCTCTAAAATATCAGAAGTGAAACCATTGCTAGAAACATGATTTCATTACAGCTGTATCTTTGCTCTTTGTAATATTCAAGTTACAACAGGTCTCAATGTATACACCATCACCCCTGTGTGGGTGTGAGAAAATTTCTTCCTATGTCTGAGATCAAGTGAGCTCTTGATGACTACAATCTTTTCAACCACAAAAGGGAGTTTGCAATTATTACAGAGCTCTTTGTCTGATGGTAAGGCGAACAGCTTTCCCAAGCTATTACTAATTTCACTGTCAGCTATCCTCTCTTGTAAACTTTGTTACCCTCCAATTGTGCTTAACTTTTTTACTTTATGTGTTGCCTGGAAAAGAATGGAAGAGAAAGGGGAGAAGAGTCTTTTTATTCTTTGTGAGAATAAATAGAGTAAACAGAAGTTACGATGGTAAAACCTCAATTATTCTAAATCTTTAGTTTTCTTGAAAAAATAATGGATGATCGTCGCAGCCATTAACTAGAAACACGTGACTAACTCTGCAAAACAATTCTGCAAACTTAGACTTTAAGAATCTCCTTAAACCTTATTCTCACTATATATAAAATAGGTGCTAAAGGTATAACTATTAATGTAATGAAGATGACACTTTTGTCTCAGCAGATGAAAGGCATATGAAAGTAAAATAAAAGGGGGAGGAACAGAAGGGACTTGTCAAAAGTCTCTCCATGTGAACTCTCAACACAATGCTTCCTATCAGCTAAAGAAAAAAATCAATTAAATCAATATGAATGCATGAAAATTAAATCATTTCAATAGGTCCTACCCAAGAGTCCCTACATAATGGAAGATTATTTCCATCAGTGTGCAAAGACATCAATAATATTAACACATTAAAAAGCATCATTAATGCCCAATGGAAATAAAAATCTCAAAACCTAGTTTAATGCTATTCTTTAATGTGGTATGAATAAAATCAGTGACAACTCCATTGTTCTTTGGTCACCCTCCAGTCTTGTGACTCCAACGAAAAGCAAAAAAAGATCACTGTAGGGACTGAGGCGGAGAAGGCAATGGCACCCCACTCCAGTACTCTTGCCTGGAAAATCCCATGGATGGAGGAGCCTGGTAGGCTGCAGTCCATGGGGTTGCTGAGAGTTGGACACGACTCAGTGACTTCACTTTCACTTTTCACTTTCTTGCATTGGAGAAGGAAATGGCAACCCACTCCAGTGTTCTTGCCTGGAGAATCCCAGGGATGGCAGATGGTGGGCTGCCGTCTATGGGGTCGCACAGAGTCGGACACGACTGAATTGACTTAGCAGCAGCAGCAGCAGCAGGGATTGAGGATGTGAGGGGAAGACACATATTGTTTTTCTAATTTCATAAACTATTCCCATATACTTGGGAAGTGGCAGAGCACAATGCACTGGGTTCCTCTGTCCTTGGAAGCTGTGTGGCCTTGAGTGAGTCCCTTTGCCTCTCCAGGAGTCAATTCACCATCTGCAACACAGAGACAATGACAGTGCCCAACTAGGGTTATCTGAGCATCAGATGATACAACCTTAGTAAAGCCCTGGGCATAGAGGCCAGCATATAGCAAGAATTCAGTGTTACAATTACTATGTTTTTCTTTTAAAATACTATACACAAAGTATCAAGAATATTGTTTTGAATTAGCTGGCTTCTTCCAAATTGTAATGCTCATTGGCTCTATGATTCTAAGAAGTTTGTATCAATCTTCCTTCAAAATGACCAACCAAAACTGGGCATGGTAAAGATGAACAAGGCTGTGTGTGTTAAGTGCTTGAAATTACTGGAAAGTCTAACTGGAATGCATTCTTCAAGATGTATGTAGGGCCACTAACTGCCAGCTCAGCCAGCATCTGTCAGAGTAGGCACTGTGGATTCCCCTGGTCCTAGAAGGTTTACAGAGAGCACACCCGTGTCACCAAAAAAAATTACAAGGCAAATAAGCTCCCAGAATTCTTTTCTTCACCTCAGGGCAATCTCAAAACCCTTGCTCTAACAGAGGACGCAGGCTGTAATACTCCCAACAAACTCCTTGCTCATTGGGTGTCTCCTGGGAGCGGTGTTTGGTGGGACACATGGGCCAACTCCTAGGCACACAGAGATCCCAAAACAGTGCTTCTGGGATCAAAGATCAGTTGTGGAGAGATGGATCTGAAACTTTAGAGGTCTAAAACCAGAAGCTGAACTTGTAACATCTGACTGATATTCTAAAGTCAGACTTCCCAAAGTCGTTATTAAGTTACAAGTGCTTAAGTTACAAGAGAAATTGGTAACAAATTGGACACATTGTATGAGAGACGTGTCTAGTTTCACAGATGCAAATATAAAAAATAGAACAAAACCCTTGTTTGTAAAGCAAAATAAACCTAAGATGACTGCTTTATCCCTGTTGAATAGATGCTCAGGATAAGGAAGTCAGAGAAAAGTGGCTGCTGACCTTTACTAATAATGTCAGGATGTTGATGTCATGGCCACGCTGCAGTTGCTCAAGCTGAGGATAAATAAGAGCAATCCTTCCCATCTCAATGTGCTATGTTTTCTAAACTTGGTTCCATGTTAAATAGGCATACTACTGATATCACATAAATTGTAACCAGACATTGACTTTTCTCTCAATGTCCAAAAATTCCAAAATTACCAAGTACAAAGTTCACCTGAGTTTTAGAAGTTAAAACTGTGGATAAACAAGGTCCTACTATATAGCACAGGGAACTATATTTAATTTGGACACTATTTGGATAATGGAAAAGAATATGGAAAAGAATGTATACATATATATATTAAAAAAACTGAGTCACTTTGCTGTACAGCAGAAATTAATACAAAATTATAAATCATCTGAACTTCAATAATTTTTTAAAATGTAAAATGGTAAATGTTTCTCTCTTACTCCCTCATACACACAGATATTTTCACTTTGACAGATTTTTCTTAAATTATTAAGAACCAAAAAGTTACTAGAACAGGGGAAAAAAAAAAACACCATAAAATTAATTGTGAAAGGCTCTTACTAATAGGTAGCATTTATCAACCATCTATTGTAAAAAGTGACATACTGAGTGTTCTAAGGGTCTTTATATTAATTTTATTTAATCTTTAGGATCATATTTGGTTAATATGTTATTAATTCCCCTTTTAAAAATTATAAAACATTTCATACACACAGGCATACAGCTATGTATAAATAGTAAAATCTCAAACATCCAAGTACATACCGCGTATCTTTTAAGACAGGACAATTCCAGCACAACCCAAGAAAGCACACAGCATCGTTTCTTCATCACATGTCCTTCCTATTATCCCTGTTCTATGTGTGAAGAAGTGGAGGCTCTGAGAAGCTGAGTTGTCAGCCCCATGGAGGAGCTGGCATGTGAACCTCACCTGTCTGACTCCAGAGACCATGAAACTCAAGCATTTAGGCTGCAATTGCTAAAGTTGCACATTTTGGGTGTGAGGAAACAGATTTAAGACATGCCCAGGATCACACTACTACTGCTAAGCAGGACAACTGGCATTAAAACCCACATTACAATTATTTATTTATAGTCCTTCTCTTTTAGTCTCAAAATTAACATGAGGAAGAGAGCCATATTTAAGTCAGGGTTTCTCATAAAACTTACGAGAAATTCCACCACTCTCTCTTTTAAATTATTTAAGTAAGTGCTTTTTACTAGACTATTAAAGGAATAGTCTGAGAGGCGACTATTTCACTTTCAGCAAAGGTTGTTCTACTTGATTGCCTCAGTGTAGCTCCCAAAAGCTGCTCTGTAAATGAAGGTTTCAGTAGATTAAAGTGCTGCTTCTCAAACTTCAGTGGGCACAGCAACCACCTGGAAATCTTACTAATACGCAGGGCCTGAAATTTCTGCATGTCCAAAAATCTCTTGATAATGACTATTCTGCTGGCCCTTTTAAGATGTACTTTGAGTAGCAAGAGACTTGGGAAGGAAGTGAAGTATTAGTTGCTCAGTCATGTCTGACTCTTTGCAACCCCATGCACTGTAGCACGCCAGGTTCCCCTGTCCATGGAATTCTCCAGGTAAGAATACTGGAGTGGGTTCCCATTCCCTTCTCCAGTGGGTCTTCCCAACCCAGGGATTGAACCTGGGTCTCCTGAATTGCAGGCAGATTCTTTACCATCTGAGCCACCAGGGAAGCCTAAGAGACTTAAACGGCCTTCATTATTAACAGGGATCTTGCCACGAATTTTTTTAAAAATGAAAAATCCTTAACATGTAAGCTTTGCATGGTTTTACTTTAATATCTGTTTCAAAAATTGGAACACATCTATTTCTGACACAGATTTACTCTCGATTTCACTTATATACCTAGGACAGAAAATAATAAATTTCAGGATCTATATTTAAGCCAGAGTGATATTTCTGACACATGGACAGAACGTCAATTTAGGAATTATTTGAACATACAATGGAAAATATACAAAGAAATAGGATGAGAAAGTTTGTGGGAACACACATGTATGCACCACATACAAGGAAAAAGCAATCAACGTTTACCCACCAAAGAACAGCAAATCTCTGTTGGAAAAGAGATGGCATTTTGTCATACATCTAAAGAGGTATGAAATGTAAGACTTGTGAGAAAAAAGTAAACTTTATAAAATCCATGTCACATTGCATGGTTGTAAAAATTGTACAGCCATTGCACATTCTATATTCTGCACTGCTGAATGTATCAAAGTGGATAAAAGCCCACGGTTGGCTACTAATTGGAAGTTTTTGGTGGTTCAGGTGTCAAAGAATCTGCCTGCAATGCAGGAGACCTGGTTTTGATCCCTGGGTGGGGAAGATCCTCCGGAGAAGGGAATGGCAATTCACTCCGGTATTCTTGCCTGGAAAATTCCATGGACAGAGGAGTCTGGCGGGGCTACAGTTCTTGGGGTTGCAAAGAGTTGAACCCAAAAGAGTGACTGACACTTTTAACTTACAGGGCTTAATATTTCTGTGGTAAATGTAATCACCTCTAAGAGAAAGCCAAAGGCTATTAATTCAAAACTTTATTGCATAAAAACCCCCTGAAACTGCGTTCCTCCAAGGCTTCCTTTCTTGAACTTGATCCCATCTGGAAGAACATCTCTTGAAGATGAGTCAGGAGACCATCCTAAGGCACTTAAACTGTAGGACGTGCTCCCTAAGTTCACTTTAGGCACAGAAAGTGAATGTGTCTCAGGTAAATGATCCAGTCTCTCTGAATCTCAGTTCCTTCAGTAGCTCTCAGAACTGTCAGGACTAAATTAAGTTAGAGGCAAAAAAAAAAATTTTTTTTTTTTTGGATTAAAAAAATACAAAGGTAAGGTTTTAAAATGTTGTTTACATCAAAAAAATCTGATTGGGTAACAATGATCAACAGACGCTTAAACTATTAACTGAAATATTGATGGGGAAGAGTCCTGTGAGTGAGCAAGAAATTACTATCCCGCAGACTACTTCCAGGTCATATGGGAAAAGGCAGCTTTATAACGGAGGGATCAAGTTGTCATTTCCAGAAGTCACTGATCATTGTAAGCATCATTCAAACATGGGGCAATAAAATAACAGTAATAATAAATGCATCTTGTTGTGATACAATTAGCAGTACATGGCACTCTGAGGTACCTTTATCAAAACATTTAGCCTGAGTCTAATCACAGTTGTAGGTCTAATTCAGCTTTATACTTTAGGCGCTGGTGCAAGTAAAGGACACACCACTCAGAAGCAGTAAGTCAACTTAAAATGTGAGCCACGTCACCAGGTAACTGAATCTGACTTCCTTTCAGGAAAATAAAATGTATGTGGGTGGAGATCAGCCGTAGACTAAAAGTGACTTAACAGATGTAGTAACTAATTGCAAAGTGTGAATCTTGTTTGGATCCTTGTTTGAACAAACCAATAATAGCCCAAAGGCATGTTTAGGTAAATGGGGAAATATGACTTGAGTATTAGATGATATTAAGATATTACCATTAGTATTTTTAGATGTGCTCAAGCCATTGTGGCCATGTAAGAAATGTTAATAGATGCAAATTAAACCTTTAGGGGAGAAATGCCATGAAGTCTTTAATATACTTTAATACCTCAAGGGAAAAGCAGTGTGTCTGTTAAGATCTTAATAACATAGCACAGTAACTGTAGCAAAGAGGATGAAAAAGGAAAAGAAGAAAGATGGGTTGGGGGAGGGGGGAAGAAAAAGAAATTTCCTACCCAAAAGGCAAGAGGGTAGGGTCAAAGGGTCAAAGATTTTTCGACCCTTCTGAGCTAGCACTGACAGCAGGTACAGGGCCATTTCTTTTTTGAGTTACCTTCTATTCTAGACTCTTGGCAAAGCAGTGGGTTTCTAGGGGAAAGTGGAAAAAAAGGCAAATCGTGGTCCATGTAATTCTCACAGTAAGCAGCCTCCACTCTAAACTCAGAGCAGGAGCAATCCAATAAACAGATCTCACGTTCCAGTGGGCCCATGAGCTATTATGTCTCAACAGTTTCCTCCTTGGGACTGAAATCAACCACACTTCAATCTGAAGTGAACCTGCTTTTGTGAAAAGCAATAAGAAACCTGCATTAAACCTACTCAGCCACTTAAAATTTAAGTGAGACCCACAGAAATGTTTAACATTTTCCCTGTAGGAAGCTTTATATACTGTCACTCGAAACTGAACTGGACTTCGTAACTCATAACCTTTAACATTCACTGGTCTTGATGTTCATCAGAAATAAAAGAGCTGTTTTTTCCTTTTCCTTCTTTCAAGAATAGAGTGCTCCACAAAAATCATTTACATACAACCTTTAGGTATATTCATGAAACACTCTCAGTTATGAAATGGAGCCATTTAAATTAAAATGACCATATATAAGCATATACAAGACAAAGACATTTCTGCAAATATGGGAAATTACGTCTTCCCTGGAGATAGTTCATGAAAGCTAGATAAGTAGGTTAAACAGAAGTGGCATTAAACAGTCAAGGCATATAGGACTCTATAGCTTAACACAGTGCCAATGTCATAAATACCTAAACTGTCCCCAAATGATCTTCAAGGTAAAGCAGGGCTTTGCTGTCCTCAAGGTATAAGCACCTGCAGACCTTAGGGGACCACTGACTCACCTCGCCCAAACCAGTATACCACCCACTCCCCTGCTCTCAAGACTGCCAGCACCTAACATGGCAGCTTTGCCAGTGTTGTTTGGAAAGGAGTCTCAGATTCCCAGCCCTTTACAAGGCTGAATTCAGTTATTTTCTTGAACACATGTAAGGTATCTCTAAAGACATCACAACAGCCATGTGTGCAATTTCCTCTGAAAACACTTAAGTGACTATTACCCTTCACCTCATTCTCTCAGACCTCAGCCACAGCATGCATGCACTGACTCAGGAAACAGTTATCTGGAAATAGTTATCAGCCTGGCACTGTACTTGGTGCTGGTGGTGAATAAAAAGGCTCTGTTTCATTCCTGCTTTCATGAATCTCAGACTTTCCTCCTTTTTCTCCATCCCCACCCCCATCCCAAGCCTAGCACTCAGTTTGAATTTATTTCTACATTGGGTTAAAAATCACCATGTGGTTTTCCCCCCTCATCAATTAAGTCTCTTCTATTCCTGAACCCCCTACAGTGAAAAACTATTTTTTAAAATTTTATATACAAAGCAGAGAATAAACATCTGAAAGATGATATCAATATGACTCTTCAGTTGCAAAAAGACAAAATTACCCCTTAGTCTTTTTTACTCCAGACCTGAAAGTCTGGCAATAGTTTTTCTTTCATCTTCAATGCCTTTGAATATATCAGAAGTTCAGTTCAGTCCAGTCACTCAGTTGTGTCCAACTCTTTGCAACCCCATGGACTGCAGCACGCCAGGCTTCTCTGTCCATCACCAACTCCCGGAACTTACTCAAATTCATGTCCATCGAGTCAGTGATGCCATCCAACCATCTCATCCTCTGTCATCCCCTTCTCCTCTCGCCTTCAATCTTTCCTTGGGACCAGATGCCATGATCTTAGTTTTCTAAATGTTGAGCTTTAAGCCAACTTTTTCACTCTCTTTCACTTTCATCAAGAGTCCCTTTAGTTCTTCTTCGCTTTCTGCCATAACGGTGTGTCATCTGCATATCTGAGGTTATTGATATTTCTCCCGGCAATCTTGATTCAAACTTGTGCTTCATCCAGTCTGGCATTTTGCATGATGTACTCTGCATATAAGTTAAATAGAAGAGTAACAATAGACAGCCTTGACATACCCCTTTCCCAGTTAGGAACCAACCTGTTGTTCCATGTCCAGTACTAAATGTTCCTTCTTGACCTGCATACAGATTTCTCAGGAGGCAGGTCAGGTGGTCTGGCATTCCCATCTCTTGAAGAATTTTCATAGTTTGTTGTGAACCACATAGTCAAAGGCTTTGGCATAGTCAATAAACAGAAGTAGGTGTTTTTCTGGAACTCTCTCGCTTTTTTGTTCTTGACCTGCATACAGATTTCTCAGGAGGCAGGTCAGGTGGTCTGGCATTCCCATCTCTTGAAGAATTTTCATAGTTTGTTGTGAACCACATAGTCAAAGGCTTTGGCATAGTCAATAAACAGAAGTAGGTGTTTTTCTGGAACTCTCTCGCTTTTTTGATGATCCAGCGGATGTTGGCAATTTGATCTCTGGTTCCTCTGCCTTTTCTGAATCCAGCTTGAACATCTGGAAGTTCATGGTTCACATACTGTTGAAGACTGCCTTGGAGAATTTTGAGCACTACTTTGCTAGCATGTGAGTTGACTGCAATTGTGTGGTAGTTTGAACATTCTTCGGTATCGCCTTTCTTTGGGATTGGAGTGAAAAGTGACCTTTTCCAGTCCTGTGGGCACTGCTGAGTTTTCCAAATTTGGTGGCATTTGAGTGCAGCACATTCACAGCATCATCCTTTAGGATTTGAAATAGCTCAACTGGAATTCCATCACCTCCACTAGCTTTGTTTGTAGTGATGCTTTCTAAGGCCCACTTGACTTCACATTGCAGGATATCTGGCTCTAGGTGAGTGATCACACCGTCGTGGTTATCTGGGTCATGAAGATGTTTTTTGTCTAGTTCTGTGTATTCTTGCCACCTCTTCTTAATATCTTCTGCTTCTGTGTGAGTTCCTCTATTTTAAACCTGTATTTTCAGGCTTTCTGTTTACAAATAGCAGTTGGACTAGACATACAACTTCAGTATTTTGTCTTGTTCAGGTTGTGATTCTCAGCTAGAGTCAGCTCCGAGTCTTCCTGCCCTGTGATTGAACTGGTTCCTCACTGCCTTCTCACCCTATCCTCACTGGGCACCCATTTCCTCCTGAGCACCCACCACGTGCTGGCCACTATTTACGGCACCAGGCTTCTCATGGACCTTGCATTCTCATGGCAGGAAGACAGACAACAAAGAAAAGTATAAATTACTCTATTAGAAGATACAAAGTGCTTCGGAGAAAACTGCAAGCAGGGAGTGGGGCATGTGTAATCTGGGGAAGACGAGAGGGCTCCAGGTGGTTACGGCTGGTCACGTTCCAAAGGCAAGGTTTGAAGAAAGACTGATGGGGAAGGAAGTTGTGTGGACATTTGGGGACAAGCCTGTTCCAGGCAGAGGGAGTAGCACACGCAAAGGCTCTGAGCTAGCAGGGAGCCTGATACCACCGAGAAATAGTAAGAAAGTCAGTATGGCTGGGAACATGGAGTGTGGTAGAGAATGAGTTCCAAGAGGCCGTGGGGGAGGCAGAACAAAGGGTCCCTGTATGTGTCACATTAATAGTAGTAAACAGTAATGATTAGTAAGGTAGCTGCCATTTATTGAGTTCTCTGTGCTAAGAGCAAGTCCAAATAGGTATTGTGTATTATCTCCTTACCTGGAGGAGGGCATGGCAACCCACTCCAGTAGTCTTGCCTGGAAAATCCCATGGACAGAGGAGCCTGGTGGGCTACAGTCCATGGGGTTGCAAAGAGTTAGACATCTCCTTAAATTTTCAAAACAACTGGTTACTCTAATATGCAGGGATCTGACGTCATAATTCAGGACAATCATAGCAGTAAGTCCAAAACTCTCTAGGAAATATCTCCCTTAACAAGTCCCTCTCCCCTGTCCCGTAACCCCATTGCCTTAACATGACTAAAATCTCTGCTACATGCTGCAGTTAATTTCCCCTTGCACCTGAAAAATAAAAATCTAGTTTCTTATAAATGTCAAATGTCTTGCTTATTTCCAAGTTGTGATCTTTAATATGATTTTCTAGTCTATTCCAGTACCCTAAGGTAAAAGGGTTCACCTTATGAAAAGTTTGTAAGTACAGTTTGAGACACTTTAGAGTTCAAATCCTATTTTAATTACATCCTTTGATGTGTTTAATTAATCCTTCAGCATAACTTTTTCTCCCCTGAAATATATGGTATAACTTAATGTTTCAGGGTGCTGGTTACAGATTGCACCTACTAGTGCCAAAAGATATATTGTTCTGGTGGCCACCCTCCCTTCTTTCTGCTGCACTTGTATTTAGAAGGCATCCTGACGTATAGAAATAAGCATGCCAAGAGAGCTGGGCTTGCGAAACAGAGCTAATTAGTGGAAGCATCAGATGTGCCTTCATAAGAACTTTGATAAACCCTTTATTACTTAGTTTCCTCTAAGGAGGACAATTTGAAAATATCTCCTAAATAAAAAGACACTGTTCAGTTCAACTCGAGAAACATTTATTGGTCAGGTGCTATGAAGATAAAGACGATCCCAGTCACTGCCCTCCAGAATTTAGGGTTCATCACGTTGACCAAATGGCAGACCTTCAAGATGAAGGAAAAACTGGAATAACTGCACGCACTGATGCAGAAGATGCCAGAAGAAAGTCGGGACTACTTTTTAAAAAGCCACTCACCCAAAGCATCAGACATCAGCTGTCCCCTGTTGAACCAAATGTAAAGGACGAATGGCTTAAAAGCAGAACTTCTGAAAGTAAAAAGTTAGAGCTGGGCAGAATCTTATAATCAAATTTTCTGTATCTAATTGTATGCTTACAAGTTTCCACAGAGATTAACTGCTTATTTTTATTCTTCTAATACTTAAATCACAAGAAGGAAATCTTTAATATCCATTTCCAAATATTCTGGTGAAGAGAATCAGAGTTTTTAGTTAGCATCAATTCCTCACATGAATAAAAGGTATTTTATTTCACAAAACTGATAAGGTAATAAGACGTAAGCCCAAGCCTATGGATTTATACAAACTGAAACAATGCTAATTATCAACATACATGTGACCTTATTGTTGTTGTTTAGTCACTAAGTCGTGTCCGATTCTTTTGCCAGGCTCCTCTGTCTTTGGGATTTCCCCGGCAAGAATACTGGAGTGGGTTGTCATTTCCTTCTCCAAGGGATGTTCCCAACTCAGGGATGGAACCCACATCTTCTGCATTGCACCGAGATTCTTTACCACTAAGCCACCTGGGAAGCCCCAAATGTGATATTATGTAAAGTCAAAATCATGTGAAACAATCTGTGGAAATACTTAACGTTAGTTAAGTGCGTCCAGAGGAGCAGGGCATAAGAAGGAGCAAACATCAGCCCATATTCTGCTCATCAAGCCCTAATGCCTGGGGCCTGCCTGGCAGTGAATATAGAATAATGGACTTAAAAAAAAAATATATATATATATATATAGCAAAAACAGCACATAGGCAAGCAGCAGTCTTACAAGGAACCAGTATAGCTTCAGGGGTCACCAGACTCTGACTTTTTTAAAAAACTGAATAATTTCATTGACTAGGCTTATAAACATTCAGATTAATTTATCACATTTATTTCCTGAAACAACACAATGAATAAAAGTCTAATATTAAATGGTCTGTGACACAGATGGTAGTAGCACTTTATCATATTATCATTAAACAGCATTATATGATATATGTTATAATAATATATATGATATATATAATTAACATTATACAATATCAGATGTTTCCACCATCTCAAAGCTGATTTGAATCAGAATTACCTGTGGGAACTTTTTAGAATTGCATCTTCCCAGGCCCCACCCATTGGATGTTCTGATTCACAGTATGGGTTTGGGGCTTTACAAAGCTTCTGGAGACAGTGGTGATCAGGCAGGTTGGGAAGCCAAGAAGCACCAGACTAAGCTACCTTCAAAAACAATGATGGTAAAATGCAATAAACAGAGTCTTCTCAACAAAACCAGATTCATGCTAAGGCATGAGTCTTACTTTTTAAACATTAAGAGTACTAATATCACTGAAGATCAAACATACAACTATATATCCAGTAACATATTTCAAAACCTAAAACAGGTTTGCATACTTAAATTTACAAAAACTTTGAAAACCGGGTGATCAAGGGCTAATCCGAAATACCACAGATGTGAGAGATACTCAAAAATCATTGATTATGCTTCTTCACTCAAGAGATATCAGAGCGCGAGTTCCTAGATTTTTTTTCAGCAAATGTGCCAAATCTAAGTTTTACTTCTTCTGTGTTTGAATACCTATGCCTTTATTGGTTCTTTTAACGTCCTAAATATACAGGATTCTTCATGAAAACACGACATCTTCTTCCAACAATTTTGTGCAATAAATATCAAATGTGAAGCTCTAGGAATCTAAGCAATCACACTACTTCCCAGAGACTACTCTATAAAGCACCCAGTTAACAGTCTGGATGCCATATAACATCTAAAAAAACTGCGTTTGGAAAGATGGTGACAGCTGTGGCCAGACGCACAGGAACGCATTGCTGGATCTATTCATAGATGTGCAGTACTGAAGGTGCATCTTCAAACAATGGCCTGAGAAACATTTCCTAAGGGCTTAAAACACCCACGATCAAAACCCTACATATTTAATAAAAGCACACACATTTATCAATATTTTACAACGTTCCTAGCATTCTGCCACTTTAAGGTTTTGTTCTTTTCTTTCCTAACAAATAGGTATGTAAGCTAATTTAGGAACCAAAACCAACATCTTGAATATCAAAGTTTCAGACTGAGAATACAGGGATCAGTGACCAAAATGCCTGCCTTTGGTTTAGCTTTGATTCTTGTCCCATTAGAAAATACGGGGTGGGGAGCCGTCAAAATATTCTGGACAGACGCACTGCCATTAAATCATCTGAGTTGCAGAGGGGCAAAAGTAAGGCAGGAGGGAAACCACTGGAAAACTCCGCAGAAAGCTGTCCCTCGCGATCAATAAAGAACTAAATTTCAAGGATTTGCCTACAGCTGGTAAAACGGCTGACTGCTTTCATCTGCTGGATAAGCAGCAGTAAACTCGCCGGTGGGCTAATTAGGTCTAACTTGAAGGCAAGGACCAGGTCCAGAGAACAATCAGCCAGGTCGGGAGACTCGCTCAGACACCCAAGAAGGAGCCAAGCCACACGGTTCCAAAGTCGGGGCGCAGCAACACACTCTAGAGGGCCGGCCTGTTTGGGGCGGCCGGCTTCCCGGGGCGGACCTCGGGAAATCATTTCCCAACCATCCGTGCCAGCCAGAAACTCACACGCCGCGCAGGGACAGAGGCGGCTGACTGTGGGCAGCTCTGTCAAAAGGTTTGAGAGGCGCCTCCCCCGCTAACTCCCTCCCCCTAAGGCTCGCGACCCCCGGGCCATGTCACTTCTCGCGGGGCCCGCGGAGTCAGGAAGTCAGGAAACCGACGGAGGGGGAGAGAGAAAGTGGGGAGGCGCGAAGTGTCTGCGGGCCAAGGACGGAGTTTGGTGGGGAGCGATAGGAATGCAGTAACTTATTTTTGACCCGAGCCGCCATCGGCCGGAGAGAGCGGGACTCCAGGCGCAGGTTGCGACTCCGACTTCGCCCGCGCGCTGTCCCTCCAGGCCCAGCCCGCCGCCCGCCGGACGCGCTCCACTCACCCAGCTCCTCCGCCTGCAGCCAGAGCGGCGCGGAGACCGCGAGCAGCAGGGCCAGGAGGCCGCGCCGGCCAGCCCCCGCCTGCGCGCAGCCGCCGCGGGCGCCGGCCACCATGGCCCCGCCGGGCGCCAGCTTGGCAGGCTCGGCTTCCCCTGGGCGCGCGCTGCGCCGCCGCCGCCCCGGCCGGCCGCCTCCTCCGCGGCCGAGCGCAGCGCCTGGGACTGGGCGCAGCCGCGGCCGGGCACCGAATCTCATTGGGGCGGCGCGGGGCCCAGCCCGGCGGGGGCGTCTCCTGCCCCGCCCCGCACGCCTGCCCCCAAGGAGGAAGTGGCTCCCTGGTGGCGGCGGGCCGCCGGCGTGGAGGCGCACCGGGAGCTCCCAGCATACGCCCTCGTTTTCCTCCGCCCCTCCTCCCCGGTGCACGTGAACCTGGGAGTCCGGAGGACTCCTGGCGGTGAGATCCGCCCCGAGCCGCGCTGTGCCCGGGGGCTCCCCAGAGTGCCGGAGCAAGGGGTGGGCGCGCCCCCTACTCTCCTCCAGGGCGTTGCTAAGCCCACGGGGGTAAGCATGCCATTGGCAGTAGCAATGGAGGGACTCGAAATATTGTCACGGTAGGATGATGGTGGTGACAACATCCAGTTCAAGTTCCCTCATTCATTCATTCATTGAAAAGTTACTAGGTTTCAGAAGTGTGCCTTCCAGGCACGGCGCTAAAACCTTATGACACTTGGCAGACATTAAAAATGATCAGGCAAGTATGCAATGCAAATTGGAATCGTAGACAA
>SJYT01070042.1:46963-83669 GCA_006410635.1 Cephalophus harveyi | reverse complement strand
AATTAATTTGTCATTTTTTTAATGAGTTCAGTTTCTTTAAAAATATATGGAGATGGAATGGATAATAAGTTGTATCCTAGTTTTTTGGAAACAGTTCATGTAATTTCTAAAAGTTGTGAGAATTTAAAAGTAGAACAAACTATAGTTATCTAAGTAGATATTAGAGACATATTATAGTTTAAATTTATACTTTCTAAAATTTGCTAAACATTTAAGGTAAGATAAACATATGTTATAGTGTGACAATATTTCGTGGGATTAATAGCTAAAATGAAACAATGTCATTCTGCTTCTAATTTTGTTATCTGCCAGCTCCTGAGTGTTTTTTATTAACTCTTTTTTGCACACTAAAGGTTGACTCAAATTTTGTTTCAAATTTTCCAGTTACAATATATACATTTTCCAAAAGAATTATACAGTTTGAACTCAAATTAGGCCATAATCCCAGGGCTGCTCCAAAATCTGACAATCCAGGACTGAAAAAGAACAGCAAATGTCTCTTGTTCAGGAAAAAAGTGTCCTCTGGATCAACATTAGCCAGGCACACTTTGCCACAACAAGATCATTAAAATATTTAATTTGATCTTTTTTCTGAGCTCATGTAATCTCTCCTCCCCTCAAAATTAAAGTCACAGAAGAATGATAACCATCACTGTTTAAAATAAAAAGGTTTGAAAGAGACAAAGTTAGGCTATATTTTACAGGGAAATGCAATTTTTAGAAATAAATATGTAAATAATAGTTATCGTAATCCATAGGAAAATGTCTTAAATTCAGTTAGATAAAAAGATAGGGGGCATAACATCACTGAAATAAGAGGAGATTTTGGCAGGAATGAACAAGATAAGGAGAATATGCACAGTATTTTCATAGTTCCAGTGGGTGAACGTGGTGAACTATGAGTTGAAATCCATCGTTTTGGCAGAGAATTCCAAATTAAGCCACACTGTGCAGGTATCACTTCTGGACGTCCATGTTCAGGGTAACTTTCTGACAGTAAAAAAACTTAATTAAAAAAAAAATTTATCATATATATCTCTTTTTGTTATTCTTTGGAACTCTGCATTCAGATGTTTTTAACTTTCCTTTTCTCCTTTGCTTTTTGCTTCTCTTCTTTTCACAGTTATTTGTAAGGCTTTCCCAGACAGCCATTTTGCTTTTTTGCATTTCTTTTCCATGGGGATGGTCTTGATCCCTGTCTCCTGTACAATGTCATGGACCTCATTCCATAGTTCATCAGGCACTCTATCTATCAGATCTAGATGCTTCAATCTATTTCTCACTTCCACTGTATAATCATAAGAGATTTAATTTAGGTCATACCTGAATGGTCTAGTGGTTTTCCCTACTTTCTTCAATTTAAGTCTGAATTTGGCAATAAGGAGTTCATGATCTGAGCCACAGTCAGCTCCCAGTCTTGTTTCTGCTGACTGTATAGAACTTCTCCATCTTTTGCTACAAAGAATATAATCAATCTGATTTCGCTGTTGACCATCTGGTGATGTCCATGTGTAGAGTCTTCTCTTGTGTTGTTGGAAGAGGGTATTTGCTATGACCAGTGGCAAAACTCTATTAGCCTTAGCCCTGCTTCATTCCATAATCCAAGGCCAAATTTGCCTGTTACTCCAGGTGTTCCTTGACTTCCTACTTGTGCATTCCAGTCCCCTATAATGAAAAGAACATCTTTTTTGGGTGTTAGTTCTAAAAGGTCTTGTAGGTCTTCAAAGAACTGTTCAGCTTCAGCTTCTTCAGCATTAATGGTTGGGGCATAGACTTGGATTACTGTGATATTGGATGGTTTGCTTTGGAAACGAACAGAGATCATTCTATCATTTCAGACTTTATTTTGGGGGGCTCCAAAATCACTGCAGATGGTGACTGCAGCTATGAAATTAAAAGATGCTTACTTCTTGGAAGAAAAGTTATGACCAACCTAGATAGCATATTAAAAAGCAGACATTACTTTGCCAACAAAGGTCTGTCTAGTCAAGGCTATGGTTTTCCCAGTAGTCATGTATGGATTTGAGAGTCGGACTGTGAAGAAAGCTGAGCGCCGAAAAATTGATACTTTTGAACTGTGGTGTTGGAGAAGACTCCTGAGAGTCCCGTGGACTGAAAGGAGATCCAACCAGTCCATTCTGAAGGAGATCAGCCCTGGGTGTTCTTTGGAAGGAATGATGCTAAAGCTGAAACTCCAGTACTTTGGCCCACCTAATGCGAAGAGTTGACTCATTGGAAAAGACTCTGATGCTGGAAGGGATTGAGGGCAGGAGGAGAAGGGGACGACAGAGGATGAGCTGGCTGGAAGGCATCACCAACTTGGTGGACGTGAGTTTGAGTGAACTCTGGGAGTTGGTGATGGACAGGGAGGCCTGGTGAAGAGTTGACGCATTGGAAAAGACTCTGATGCTGGGAGGGATTGGGGGCAGGAGGAAAAGGGGACAACAGAGGATGAGATGGCTGGATGGCATCACCAACTTGATGGATGTGAGTTTGAGTGAACTCCGGGAGTTGATGATGCACAGGGAGGCCTGGCGTGTTGTTCATGGGGTCACAAAGAGTCAAACATGACTGAGCGACTGAACTGAACTGAACTGAACTATCATATATATATATATATTGTGCCTTTATATTACTTGCCATAGGATTTAAGTTAAAATAAATTATCAGTGAATATATGATTAATATTTTCTTGAAACTTACTAGAGATTTTTTGCAAGAGATTTCTTTTATTTTAGCAAGTCATCTTTTGACTTTAGTCAAAAACAGCATGAAAGATGGGTTATTTTTGTAGAACAGTTTATCTATTTGGCCTTGCTGTATCAATGATTGAAAATAAATTTCCTATGGATTTACGTGTTTTACTGCCGCAAATCAAATAGAACAAAGAGTAAGAAATGTCAATGCACCTGAGGTTTTCCCATATTTGTTTCATTAATTTATCCATACTCATTGAATTTTAATACATAATTGACCATCTCAGTTATAGATAAAAGTGTATGCCAATCCTGATAGGTCCTGCTTCTTGTTATCATACCCTAGTTTATAAAATTTGTTCTTATTATTGTGTTCTTACTTGTAGCTTCAAAATTTCCAATGCCAGATTTACTCAACTTGGTTAAGTTCAGTTCAGTCACTCAGTCGTGTCTGACTCTTTGCGACCCCATGGACTGGAGCATTCTAGGCTTCCCTGTCCATCACCAACTTCCTGGAACTTACTAAAATTCATGTCCATTGAGTAAGTGATGCCATACAAGGTTCTCATCCTCTGTCATCCCCTTCTCCTCCCACCTTCAATCTTTCCCAGCATCAGGGTCTTCTCCAATGAGTCAGTTATTCACATCAGGTTGACAGTATTGGAATTTCAGCTTCAGCATCAGTCCTTCCAAAGAATATTCAAGACAGATTTCCTTTAGGATTGACAGGTTGGATCTCGTTGCAGTCCAAGGGACTCTCAAGAGTCTTCTCCAACACCACAGTTCAAAAGCATAAGTTCTTCGGCACTCAACTTTCTCTATAGTCCAAATCTCACATCTATACATGACTACTGGAAAAACCATAGTTTTGACTAGATGGGCCTTTATTGGCAAAGAAATGTCTCTGCTTTTTAATGTGCTGTCAGGTTGATCATAGCTTTTCTTCCAAGGAGCAAGTATCTTTTAATTTCAAGGCTGCACTCACCATCTGCAGTGATTTTGGAGCCCAAAAAAATGAAGTCTGACACTGTTTCCACTGTTTCTCCATCTATTTCCCATGAAGTGATGGGACTAGATGCCATGATCTTCATTTTCTGAATGTTGAGCTTTAATCCAACTTTTTCACTCTCCTCTTTCACTTTCATCAAGAGGCTCTTTAGTTCTTCTCCACTTTCTGCCATAAGTGTGGTGCCATCTGCATATCTGAGGTTATTGATATTTCTCCTGGCAATCTTGATTCCAGCTTGTGCTTCATCCTGTCCAGCGTTTCTCATGATGTACTCTGCATATAAGTTAAATAAGCAGGGTGACAATATATCACCTTGACATACTTCTTTTCTGATTTGGAACCAGTCTGCAGTTCCATGTTTGGTTCTAACTTTTGCTTCTTGACCTGCATACAGATTTCTCAGGAGTCAAGTCATGTGGTCTGGTATTCCCATCTCCTTCAGAATTTTCCAGAGGTTACTGTGATCCACACAGTCAAAGGCTTTGGTATAGCCAATAAAGCAGAAATAGATATTTTTCTGGAACTCTTGCTTTTTCTAAGATCCAACGGTTATAGGCAACTTGAATACTGGTTCTGCTGCCTTTTCTAAAACCAGCTTGAACATCCAGAAGTTCATGATTAATGTACTGTTGAAGCCTGGCTTGAAGAATTTTGAGAATTACTTTGCTAGCATGTGAGATGTGTGCGACTGTGTGGTAGTTTGAAAATTTTTGGCTTTGCCTTTCTTAGGGATTGGAATGAAAACTGACCTTTTCCAGCCCCGTGGCCACTGCTGAGTTTTCCAAATTTGGTGGCATATTGAGTGCAACATTTTCACAGAATCATCTTTTAGGATTTGAAATAACTGAAATTTCATCACCTCCACTAACTTTGTTCATAGTGATGCTTCCTATGGCCCACTTGACTTTGCATTCCAGGATGTCTGGCTCTAGGTGAGTAATCACATCGTTGTGGTTATCTGGGTAATGAAGATTTTTTTGTATAGTTCTTCTGTGCATTCTTGTCAACTCTTCTTAATATCTTCTGCTTCTGTTAAGTCCATACCATTTCTATACTTTATTGTGCCCATCCTTGCTGAAATGTTTTTTCATTCAGTTCAGTCACTCAGTTGTGTCTGATTCTTAGAGACCCTATGGACCACAGCTCTCCAGGCCTCCCTGTCAATCACCAACTCCCGGATTTACTCAAACTCATCTTCACTGAGTCAGTGATGCCATCTAACCATCTGATCCTCCGTCTTCCCCTTCTCTGGCCCTCAATCTTTCCCAGCATCAGTGTCTTTTCCACTGGTTTGGTTCTTCCAATCAGATGGCCAAAGTATTGGAGTTTGAGCTTCAACATCAGTCCTTCCAGTGAACACCCAGAACTGATCTTTAGGATGGACTGGTTGGATCTCCTTGCAGTCCAAGGGACTTTCAAGAGTCTTTTACAACACTACAGTTCAAAAGCATTAATTCTTTGGCCCTCTGCTTTCTTTACAGTCCAACTCTCACATCCATACATGACTACTGGAAAAACCACAGATGGACCTTTGTTGGTAAAGTAATGCCTCTGCTTTTTAATATGCTGTCAGGTTGGTCATAACTTTCCTTCCAAGGAGTAAGCATCCTTTAATTTCATGGCTGCAATCATCAGCAGCAGTGATTTTGGAGCCCCCCAAAAATAAAATCTGCCACTGTTTCCCCATTTATTTGCCATGAAGTGATGGGATTGGATGCCATGATCTTAGTTTTCTGAATGTTGAGCTATAAGGCAACTTTTTCATTCTCTTCTTTCACTTTCATCAAGAGGTCTTTAGTTCTTCTTCATTTTCTGCCATAATGTTGGTGTCATCTGCATATCTGAGGTTACTGATATTTCTCTCATCAATCTTAATTCCAGCTTGTGTTTCTTCCAACCCAGCATTCTGATGATGTACTCTGCATATAATTTAAAAAAGCAGGGTGACAATATATAGTCTTGACATACTCCTTTTCCTGTTTGCAATCAGTCTGCTCTTCCATGTCCTGTTCTAACTTTTGCTTCTTGATCTGCATACAGATTTCTTAAGAGGCAGGTCAGGTGGTCTGGTATTCCCATCTCTTGAAGAATTTCCACAGTTTATTGTGATCCACACAGTCAAAGGCTTTGGCATAGTCAATAAAGTAGAAATAGATGTTTTTCTGGAACTCTCTTGCTTTTTTCATGATCCAACGGATGTTGGGAATTTGATCTCTGACTTCTCAGTATTCAAGGCAACACAAATACTGCTTCCTCTGCCTTTTCTAAGACCAGCTTGAACATCTGGAAGTTCACAGTTCATGTATTGCTGAAGCCTGGCTTGGAGAATTTTGAGCATTACTTTATCGGTGTGTGAGGTGAGTACAATTGTGCAGCAGTTTGAGCATTCTTTGGCACTGGCTTTCTTAGAGACTAGAATGAAAACTGATCTTTTCCAGTCCTGTGGCCACTGCTGAGTTTTCCAAATTTGTTGGCATATTGAGTGCAGCACTTTCACAGCATCATCTTTTAAGATTTGAAATAGCTCAACTGGAATTCCATCACCCCCACTAGCTTTGTTCACAGTGATGCTTCTTAATGCACAATTGACTTCACATTCCAGGATGTCTGCTTCTAGATGAGTGATCACACCCTCGTGATTATCTTGGTAGTGAAGATCTCTATTTGTACAGTTCTCTATATTCTTGCCACCTCTTAGTATGTTGTCCTTCGGTTAGGTCCATATCATTTCTGTCCTTTATTCAGCCCATCTTTACATGAAACGGTCCCTTGGTATCTCTAAATTTTGAAGAGATCTCTAGTCTTTCCCATTATATTGTTTTCCTCTGTTTCTTTGCACTGATCACTGAGGAAGGCTTTCTTATCTCTCCTTGCTATTCTTTGGAACTCTACATTCAAATGGGTATATCTCTCCTTTTCTCTTTTGCTTTTCACTTCTCTTACTCTCCCAGCTATTTGTAAGGCCTCCTCTGACAGATATTTTCCTTTTTGCATTTCTTTTCCATGGGAATGGTCTTGCTCCCTGTCTCCAGGACAGTGTCATGAACCTCTGTCCATAGTTTGTCAGACACTCTATCAATCAGATCTAATCCCTTAAATTTATTTCTCACTTCCACTGTATAATCTTTAAGAATTTAAGTCATACCTGAATGGTCTAGTGGTTTTCCCTACTTTCTTTATTTTAAGTCTGAATTTGGCAATAAGGAGTTCATGATCTCAGCCATAGTCAGCTCCTGGCCTTGTTTTTGCTGACTGTATAAAGCTTCTCCTTCTTTGGCTGCAAAGAACATAATCAATCTGATTTCGGTGTTGACCATCTGGTGATGTCCATGAGTAGAGTCTTCTCTTGTGTTGTTGGAAGAGAGTGTTTGCTATGACCAGTGCATTCTCTTGACAAAACTGTATTAGTCTTTGCCCTGCTTCATTCTGTACTCTAAGGCCAAACTTGCCTGTTACTCCAGATGTTTCTTGACTTCCTCCTTTTGCATTCCCATCCCCTATAATGAATAGGACATCTTTTTTGGGTGTTAGTTCTAAAATGTCTTGTAGGTCTTCATAGAACCGTTCAACTTCAGTCTTTAGCATTACTGGTTGGGGCATAGATTTGGATTACTCTGATATTGAATGGTTTGCCTTGGAAAAGAGCATTGAGATTGCATCCAAATACTGCATTTTGGACTCTTGTTGACTATAATGGCCACTCCATTTCTTCCAAGGGATGCTTGCCCACAGCAGTAGATATAATGGTCATCTGAGTTAAACTCACCCATTTCAGTCCATTTTAGTTCTCTGATTCCTAAAATGTAGATGTTCACTCTTGCCATCTCCTGTTTGGCCACTTCCAACTTGCCTTGACTCATGGACCTAACATTCCAGGTTCCTATATAGTATTGCTCTTTACAGCATCAGACCTTTCTTCTATCATCAGTCACATCCACAACTGGGTGCTGTTTGCTTTGGCTCCATCTCTTCATTCTTTCTGGAGTTATTTTTCCACTAATCTCCAGTAGCATATTGGGCATCTACTGACCTGGGGAGTTCATCTTTCAGTGTCCTATCTTTTTGCCTTTTCATACTGTTCATGGGGTTCGCAAGGCAAGAATACTGAAGTGGTTTGCGATCCCCTTCTCCAGTGGACCACATTTTGTCAGAACTCTCCACCAAGACCCATCCATCTTGCATGGCCCTACATGACACAGCTTACTTTCATTGAGTTAGACAAGGCTGTGGTCCATATGATTAGATTGGTCAGTTTTCTGTGATTGTGGTTTCAGTCTGTCTGCCCTCTTATGTCTACTCTCAGGGCCTACCATCTTACTGGGGTTTCTCTTACCTTGGACTTGGGGTATGTCCTCACAGCCATTGCTACTGACCTTTGATGTAAGGTATCTCCTCTAGGCCACTTGCCGCTCCAGTGCTGTGAAGCCATTGCTCACTGCTCCAGCTTCTTCAGCATTACTTGTTGGATCATAGACTTGGATTACCGTGATACTGAATTGTTTGCCTTGAAAATGAATAGAGATCATTGTGTCATTTTTGAGATTGCTTCCAAGTACTGCATGGCTCATAGTTTCATTGACTTAAGCAAGGCTGTGGTCCATGTGATCAGTTTGATTAGTTTTCTGTGACTGTGGTTTTCATTATGTCTGTCCTCTGAGGGATAAGGATAAGCTTATGAAGCTTACTGATGGGAGAGACTGGCTGTGGGTGAAACTGGGACTTGTTCTGATGGGCGGGGCCATTCTCAGTAAATCTTTAATCCAATTTTCTGGATTTTCTGATGGGCTGGGCCGTGTTCCTTCCCTGTTCTTTGACCTAAGACCAAACTATGGTGGAGATAATGAAGATAATGGCAACCACCTTCAAAAGGTCCCATATAGGCACTGCTGCACCCAATGCCCTGGACCCTGCAGCAGGCCACCACTGGCCCATTCCTCTGCCAGAGTCCTGGACACACAGAGAAGTCTGGGTCAGTCTCTTGTGGGGTTACTGTTCCTTTCCCTTGGGTCTTGGTGTGCACAAGGTTTTGTTTGTGCCCTCCAACTTACTGTTTCCCCAGTCCTGTGTGAGTTCTGTAATCAAATCCCACTGACCTCCAAAGTCAAATTCCCTGGAGGTTCTCAGTCCCTTTGCTAGATTTCCAGGTTTGGAAATCTATTGTGGGTCCTAGAATTTTCTTAGTAGTGCAATAATTTATTTGGTATATAATTGTTCTGCAGTTTGTGGGTCGTCTGCTCGGAAGCTGTATGGTGGGACTAATGGTGAACTCCTCCAAGAGGGCTGATGCCACAACCAGGATTGCTGCGCCCAGAGCCGCTGCCCCTGAGGCAGGCCACTGCTGACCCATACTCCACAGGAGACACTCAAACACTCAAGAGCAGGTCTGTCTCAGTCTCTGTAGGGTCTCCTGGTGCACATTAAGTGTCGTTTGAGCCCTTCGAGTGTCTCTGGTGGTTATGGGGTTTGATTCTAAATGCCATTTCGCCCCTCCTACCATCTTGCTGCGGTTTCTCCTTTGCCCTTGGGCATGGGGTATCTTTTCTTGGTGGGATCCAACATTCTCCTGTCAATGGTTGTTCAGTAGTAAGTTATAATTTGGGGATTTTAACAGGAGAAGATGAGACCACGTCCTTCTACTTGTCTCCAGCATTGCAAGAGGATTCTTTACCAGCTGAACCAAAGGTAAGCCCATTTACTCAACTAAGTATCCTAAACTTTTAAGAAACCTATAGTACATGGGATTCTGCAAGATTATGCTCTTTTGTGATTTCTTCCAAAGAATTAAACATTCTTCTTATAGGATTTTATCTTATCTACCCAGGTGTTCCTATAAAAGTTGAGTTAGACTATCTCCTTAGTTTAGCGGTTTTCAGGCTGATTCATAAAAAGAAATGGACAGTAATAATTCCAGCACGTGTTCTCCATTGTAAAATTAGATTGCATAATATATTGTTTTAGCTCATGAAGATCGATTCTGTGCTTCAAAGAGATACATTGAGCCAAGTCACACATATCAAGAAGGCATTTGTGTAAGTGAAGATGTAAGAACATATTTTTGCACCTCTACTATCTCGAAGATTACAAAATTCACCGTACTTACAGTATCTAAAATTTTTGATGACTGGGAAAACTTATGTTTGAAGACACAACATATGACTAAAATTATTTTTAAATATCTCAATGAAATGCCTTATAAGTTTTATATAAAAGCAGGTGTAAAAGGCTCCAACTTGTTTACCTGTGGAAACATTTCAAATATAATATACTTGCCAAATTGAGCAAATGAAACATTCTGACAAATTATTTAGTAGACTCTGCATTTGGGATTCTAATTTTTGTTTCACTGTAAAAAAAATATGTATAAAGCAAGTACATAGGCAGTAATTATAATAGGTTTTTTGGTCTCACAGTGACATTTCTCTGAGTCTTTTGCTCTTTGTATATAAAGTTACATTTACTCTCTCAGCTGAATTAGTTTAATAAAACTTAGTGGAAAATCTTCAAACCTAATGAAGCACTCTAAAATGTAAAACAAAGACAACTAAAGGTTGGACTACAGCTATAGAATCCTCTGACCCATACACTTAAAAAAAAAAGAAGAAGAAGAAGAAGGAATCAGATTAAAGCATAAATTTATCACAGTGAATATTTAGAAGAAAACTGAAGTTCAGTTGATGAAATATTTAGTGTTTTCCACCCTTCACTGAGAAGAAGCTCTTCTGTAATATAATTTGAATTATATGTACACAGGTAAATATATATATACGTTTATGATGTATTTCACAAAACCTGTGTGCATTTAAAAGCTCAGCTGCACAAGCTTCACTGAATAAATTATTGTTTTGTGTTGTGTTAGGACCAAAAAAGAGCGCTGAAGTTTAAGATGCTCATGCATGATCGAATGTTATGGATTCCCAAAGACTGTAGAAGGCAAGGCTAAGCTAAAGGCAATTGACATTATCACAGAGTTTAAAATCCTATTGCATGGACTTTTCTGAAGTTCAGATTGTCACACAATCTCTCTTTGTGAAAGCATCTCTGTTAGATTTAATTTACAAAGAGATTTAATGCCACATTACAATCAATCAATAAATATAGTGAAGAGTGACAATGAAAACTAAATTAAGATAAAATGTACATGAAAGACATTTGACTTATATAAAACACTAATAAATCAGCATAAGGTCACTAAAAAATGATGTATTTTGAATTACAGACTTTTTAAAAGGAATACAAATTCTAAATCCAAGGAACCAGATCAACAAAGGGTCTTATGCTAAATATATTGTTTTAATGTAAGACAAAAGTTTTAATTAGTGACATGGTGCTAAATTTTAATGCTAATTACTCAGCATGGTTCTGAAGATAAGTAGTTTAACCAGAGAGTTTGCAATGTGTGGTCTTGATACATAACCTCTGAAACTTTAGTATCCTCACTGGAAAATGAGAGCTATTGTAAATTTCCCCATCCACACTGTGAATTAGGAGCATCTTATGAAAAAATTATTGTTTAGACACAAAATTGTGTCCCACTCTTTTCAATCCCAAGGACTGGAACATGCCAAGCTCCTCTATCCTCCATTCCACTCTCTTTTGGAGTTTGCTCAGATTCGTGTCCATTGAGCTGTAGATGCTGTCAAGCCATCTCAATATCCACTGCCCACTTCTCCTTTTGCTCTCAATTATTTAGTGCAAAAAAATAGACATAAAATATTTTAAAACTGAAGTCACGAATAATTTAGTTGACATTTTGTTATTATTTTTCTCCAGCCCTGAATAGTAACAAAATATGTGATGCCTTTCAGATGTTGTTTATATGTTTATATGCCTTTCAAGATAAAGTTTATCAATTATAAGCATGTTTTATATACTGGTATTGGGGGCTTCCCTGGTAGCTCAGCTAGTAAAGAATCTGCCTGCCATGCAGGAGACCCCAGTTTGATTCCTGGGTCTGGAAGATCCCCTGGAGAATGGATAGGTTACCCACTCCAGTATTCTTGGGCTTCACTTGTGGCTCAGCTGGTAAAGAATCCACCTGCAATGCAGGAGACCTGGGTTCAATCCCTGGGTTGGGAAGATCCCCTGGAGAAGGGAAAGGCTACACATTTCAGTATTCTGGCCTGGAGAATTCCATGAACTCTATAGTCCATGGAGTTGCAAAGAGTTAGACATGACTGAGTGACTTTCACTTTCACTTTCATTGTGAAAATTGGGCTTCCCAGGTAGCGCTAGAGGTAAAGAACCTGCCTGCCAATGCAGGAGACATAAGAGATGCAGGTTCTATCCTTGGGTTTGGAAGGTCCACTGGAGGAGGGAATGGCAATCCACTCCAGTATTTTTGTCTGGAGAATCCCAAGGACAGAGGAGCCTGGCAGGCTACAGTCCATAGGGTCACAAAGAGTTGGACATGATTGAAGCAGTTTAGCACACAGGTTGTGAGCATGTTATCTCTTTGTGAACAAAGAGAGACTGAAATATTACTACATTCTCTTTTAATATATTACTCTGAGCATGCTGGTTGAAAGGAAACAAGTAAAATGTTGTGTCTGTGTGTATTTACCAACAGAAGTATGTATGTTGTAGAGTTGGCATTCCCAGCTAAAGATTTCCTCTTGTATCTAATTTAATTCTGCTTTAAGCTTATATTTTTGGCCTGTGCTTTCTGTTGGAATATAGCTCTTCTACACATGGGCTGCCATATTTAACAAATAGGAAATCTGTTGAAGCAGTTGCTCCATATTTTGTGATACATAAACTAGTACTATTTCTCTGCATGATAGACTATTACAGCTAATGCCATCAGGTAAGACACATGGATGTTGTATGTTTGCTCAAAAACCCACATTTTAGAGACAAAACATATCATGGCACTTTTGATGTACTGCTTATTAAAATAACTAAAGAGGGCTAACCCAAGATAGAGGTATTGGTTTGACTCTTTCATCATCACTAGTTCTAAAACCCTGAGTCAGTTTCCCAATTCATCAGTTACTAACCAGAATTTAGGCACATATTTTGATAAGAGAAATGAATTTATAAAATATCTAGTACTTAAGATTAAGTATATCATTTACTGCCTTAAATTTTTAAAAAGTTCTTATCTCAAGAATAAAGAATATTACATAGAGCCTTTTCAATTTTTCTTCCTTTATGCATTCATTCATTTATTATGCATTTATGAATTCCTTCATATAAATTATGTATTTGCTGCTGCTGCTGCTCGTGTCTGACTCTGTGCGACCCCATAGAAGGCAGCCCACCAGGCTCCCCTGTCTCTGGGATTTTCCAGGCAAGAACACTGTAGTGAGTTGCCATTTCCTTCTTCAGTGCATGAAAGTGAAAAGTGAAAGTGAAGTTGCTCAGTGGTGTCTGACTCTTAGGAACCCCATAGACTGCAGCCTACCAGGCTCCTCTGTCCATGGGATTTTCCAGGCAAGAGTACTGGAGTGGGTCGCCAGTGCCTTTTCTGATGTATTTGCTAGGTTGTATGAATACTTTTCTTTAAAATTCCATGTAGATATATAGTGAAAAGCAGTTTTGATTGAGATCTGTGTAGTTAGTATTTTTTGTGGGGACTGGTCCTGATAGTCATATGTAAAATTTGCCTAGTAGGAAAGTTAAGACAATGATAGCAATATCTTTCATATCACACAGCCCGAATGTATAGACACTCGATATTTCTTTTTAAAATATTAGATAAATACATCAAAAAGAATAAATAGAAAATGTATAGATTAAAATTTTGCTAACTTTAGAGTATTGCTTTATAGTAAACAAGCACTGCCTTATGTGTTTATATATAAACACACATGCTCATTCATTCATCAATATAGAAATGAATAAATGCTTATTCACAAATGCTTATAACAATTCATTGTCTTTCTTCATTTTCCTTTGGTGACAGAAGTCACCAAAGGCTAGAACAAAGAGACTCTAGGAAAAAGGCAGGTATACTGGGCTTCCCTGGTGGCTCCGAGGTTAAAGCGTCTGCCTCCAATGCGGGATACCCAGGTTCGATCCCTGGGTCGGGAAGATCCCCTGAAGAAGGAAATGGCAACCCACTCCAGTATTCTTGCCTGGAGGATCCCATGGACTGAGAAGCCTAGTAGGTTACAGTCCATGGAGTCGTAAAGAGTCAGACACGACTGAGCGACTTCACCTTACCAAAGTATATACATAAAAAGATAGACCCCAGTGACCTATTTACTCATATTCTTCCCCGGTGACTTAGAGGTAAAGAATCAGCTTGCTGTGCAAGAAACATGGGTTTGATCCTGGGTCAGGAAGATCCCCTGGAGGAGGAAATGGTAATCCATTCCCGCATTTTGGCTTGGAGAATCCCACGGAAGAGGAGGCTGGTGAGCTACAGTCCATAGGGTCACAAAGAGTCAGTACATGACTAAAACACCTGAGCACAAAGGAGTTGCAGACCGAACAGGCTTTCTATTTTCTCAGACTCACTTGGCATGCGTTAGTGTCATCATCAGCAGAGCAATAGTGGGCTGTTCCCTCTCTTACATGCAAAAACAACCGGGCTCAGAGAATTAAATGGCTTTCTCAAGGTCCCCACAGGAATTAAATGGTAGGCTAAGAACCGAAGCCTTATCTTATCATTTGAAGACTAATATTATTTACAGGTATTCAGCTGTGGGCAGTGACTTATTGTTTGTACTTAAATATCCTTAGAGTAACAATAAAATTTTAGAGTACATTATCTTTAAAGGGTGACGTCATCAAGATGGCAACAAAGGTTGATCCTGACTTCAGTCTCCCTCATAAGATCAATTAGCAATGATTCATAGAGGACACACAATTGTGAAAATTCTATAGTATGGAGGTGAAGTTGAAGCATCTCCTTGACAACAGAGACCACAAAAGACTGTATTAGCAAGATAAGAGGAATGGTCACTCTCTGGCCACACTCTTTTGCCCTCAGGCTGTCACCAAGTCACACCAAGAGGGCCATTCTTTCTCCAGTGGGAAGGAGAGAGCCCTAGGCAGGTATCCAGCTCCCTCCACATTGTGGCTCACTTCCCAGGGGGCCTGGGCAGGTCTTGCCTCACGAAGATCAGAGGGGCAGGAATTTATGGAGCTTGAATATTGGAGATCAGATTGTGATGGGAAAGAAGGTTGGACATACAACATCTAGAACTCAGACCTTGGCAGACTGAATTCACAGCAGCACCTAGGAGAAATCCCAGCCAGCAGGTTTGTACATCTAGAGAGCCAAGATGATGGCCTCATCTGACCAGGGAATGTTATTTTCAAAAACAGGCCTATGGATTACCTTCACTTCACTTCTTAAACATGAGTCTGCTTGAAGCATTCTCCTTATGGATAACGTATTGTAAGTTGGCAAATGTGCACAGCACACTCTCTTGTGCCCAAACAAAAAAGCTTGCTGGCCTTGGAGCCTGATCTGCCTCTTCACCCAGAAAGGGAAGGTAGTTAATATCCCTGCCCACTGCTGAATTCAGTCCTCAGCCCTGCGTAACTAGAAAATCTGACCAGAGCACCAGGGAAGCTGTGTGACCCACAGCACTCCAGCAGAGAGTCCATCCAGTAAACCAGTGGCTCTGCTTGGGCAGGGAGCTTAGAGAACCATTCTGCTTGATTTGGTCCTCAAGGAATGAAAACCTTTTCAGCCTAGGCATCTGTTCTGTGCCCACATCCAGACAAGAAAGTCAATTCATTCAACATACACAAATCAAAAAATGTGATATATCCTATTGATAGAATGACATATAAACATCATATGATCATCTTAATTATTGCTGGAAAGGTGAGAAAATTCAACATCCATTTATGATAAAAACTCTCAACAAATTAGACATAGAAGTAACACACATTAACATAATAAAGACCATAGATGACAAGCACACAGCTCACATTAGACTTAGTGGCAAAAGATTAAAAGCTCTTTTTTTCTAAGACCAAGAATAAGGCAAGGGTGCCCACTTTCACCAATCCTATTCAACAAAGTACAGAAGTTGTAACCAAGCAATCAAGTAAGGAAAAAAAAAGTCATTAGAATTAGACCAGAGAAATAAAATTGTCTCTATTTGCAGTTGACAGGATTTTATACATAAAAGATCTTAAAGACACCACTAAAAATCTGTTAGGTCTAATCAATAAGTTCAGTAAGTTTTTAACATACAAAATCAGTAACATTTCTATATACTAGCAATTAATTCACTGAAAATTAAAGAAAGCGATCTTATTTATAGTAGCATCAAAAATAAGAATAAATTTATGCAAGAAGATGAAAATTATAAGACATTGATGAACAGAATTGAAAAAAAAAAAGTATAAACATATCCTGTGTTCATGGAATTTTTTTTTGTTCCATTGTATCATTTTGCTCCTTTGTCAAAGAGTACACTTACGTGGGTTATTTCTAAGTGGCTTTTCTTCTTGAGTCTTAGTTTCCCTTTAAATTAACCTATTTTCTTATTACCTTTCTTCCTTTCTTGTTTCATATAATCCATTTTCTCAAATTTCATAATGTGAAAAGCAGATGCTTTCTAGTATTTATTCTATGTTCAGTAATAAATCTACTTCAAAATACAGTAATTGCATATTGACAGTGTGAAAGTTACACTTTATTTTGTAGGTACTCATTCTTACTTTTTCCCCATTTTTCCTGTTTATACATCTGTGAGTGATGAAAGAACTATACAAACCTATTTTCAAAAACAGGCCTATGGATTACCTTATCTTCACTTCTTAAACATGAGTCTGCTTGAAGTATTCTCCTTATGGATAATGTATTGTAAGTTGGCAAAGGTGCACAGCAAACTCTCCTGTGCTTTTGCAGATGTGAATTTAATATCTAGATCAGTGCTCCCAAAAAAGGATCTATTTATTTTCTCTCCCAAACTGTTCAGGACTGGATTTCATTTCTGAATAATATACAGTAGTCTATAGTTTTAGCTGTGTCTCTCAATTTTAAAAAGTAAAAATCCCAGAGTATATTGTTACTAAAATTTATTCAGTTGCAGTCTGTTTTCACAGTGACAATCTATGTAGGAAACAACTTGCCTCCTTATGTAAATACCAGCTTTATTGGTGGAAATCAATTTCCCAGCAAGTTATCTACTGGGTAATGAAAGGATGCAATGGTCCTGGCTCGTCTTAAAAATATATATATATAGCTAAAACTAATTATAAAGAATGATGTAGTGAATACAAAGATACACATATCTTTTAGAACTAGTGTTTTTCTATTCTTTAAATAAATACCCAGAAATTTGATAGCTGGATCATATCATAGATAAAAAAAAAAAAGCCTCTTATTGCACACTGGTGCAGGATGAAGGAGATGGAGGCATGATGATGAATGAAGTCAAATGTCTGTAAGATACAGAAATGCAAAGGAATTGGATGAATAGAATGAAATAATCTATTATATTCCAATTCATCATTCTTGGTTCTACTATTTTCCTTAGGATTCCTGACAAATTGGTACAGGATAAGCTTTGAGGCAGATAACCTTGGTTTGCATAAAAAGCCTTGCCACTTTCTAGCAGTATGACCTAGAATAATGTTTGTTTGTTTATACCATTTTCCACCACAATATTATCTGCTAAGAAAGCTTGGTAATTGTATCTACTTCATGACTATAAAGCCATCTATGCATGCTAAATGAGCTAATATTTATAAAATGTTATGTACTGGCACACCATATATTTTAAATTAGGAAGAAAAGTTATGTCCAACCTAGATAGCATTTTCAAAAGCAGAGACATTACTTTGCCGACTAAGGTCTGTTTAGTCAAGGCTATGGTTTTTCCTGTGGTCATGTATGGATGTGAGAGTTGGACTGTGAAGAAGGCTGATCGCCGAAGAATTGATGCTTTTGAAGTGTGGTGTTGGAGAAGACTCTTGAGAGTCCCTTGGACTGCAAGGAGATCCAACCAGTCCATTCTGAAGGAGATCAACCCTGGGATTTCTTTGGAAGGAATGATGCTAAAGCTGAAACTCCAGTACTTTGGCCACCTCATTGATAGGCGCCAAAACCAAAGGAGCCAAAATAGATGTAATTATAGTAACATATATCTATTTGGCTCCTTTGGTTTTAGTTCCTATCATGTAATATTTTTATCAGATCCATCTACATCTTTCAGATATTTACCTGATTATTTCCTAAGAAAAGTTCCTGAAACATCAACCCTTTAAACTCTTTTTTAATTTCTTTTTGAGTTATACCTCATAAAATAGCCATTGTAACATCCAAGGCAGTGATTTTTTTCTTTCTATTTTCTGCAGCCTATTTTCCAAGCAGAAAATTATTTCAAATGAAGCACATATAGGATGGGGCTACATGGGGAGAACTGTAAATAGAGTGTATGGAATCTAAAAATGTTGCACAGAGATATGGAGGTAAATATTCAAAATAAAGAGGTTCTCAAGGGAGTTCACAACATCAATCAAAAATTAGCTGGCAAAGTGAAATATTATTTGGCACTCTCTTTTTCAAAAATTAAGGTTGCCATATATTCATCATTGGTACCAAACTCCTCACATATCCAATTCTTTCTGCATGCATGATAAGTCATTTAACCCCATGGACTATAATCCAACAGGCTCCTCTGTCCATGGCTTTCTCCAAGCAAAAATACTGGAGTGGGTTGCCATTTCATCCTCCAGGGGATCTTCCCAACCCAGGAATCCGACCCATGTCTCCTGCATTGCAGACGGATACTTTACAGCTGAGCCATAAAAAAATGCATGTGTGTATAATGCTTTTACTTAATTGGTCTAGGAGAAAAAATCTTTGAAATATTATTTCTTGAACTGATATGAGATGATTATTTTGCAATATTATTTCTTGAACTGATATGAGTTTGCCCTGTCAAGTTTTCCTTTTTTCTCTTAAGGTCTTGGGAGCAAACTTTTCGAGATTGTTTTGGTTTCTATGTTTCTTAATGAAGATGGTAATGAGAGTTTTTTCTTAATAGTTGTGTAAATCCTGTTGAATGCATGTAATGTCAACTCTGCTTATTCAGATGAGTTTTATTCATTTTAAAAATCTAAAGACATTCAATTATTGATGGCATCTAGGTATGCAAATCAGTTTAACTGTTCTGGCAGAATGTACTAGTAATTAACCTGTTACTAAATGTATGCTTAACTAAATTACTCACAGAATCTCTTTTATGGGAAGCAAAATCAGGGTAAAATTTTCACCCATTTTGCATACACAACCAACTTCTTTGATAAGTTCTAATATCATATTAATTTTCTATCTTATTTTTTCCTGTAAAGATAGATTAGAGAGGGACCATTCAGGTGTAGGGGAATAAGAGGAACAAACAGTTATGCATAAAACAAGCTACAAGGATATATTGTATAGCATAGGAAATATAGCTAATATTGTATATTAACTATAAATTACATATAAGCTTTAAAAACTGAATCACCATTTTGTACACCTGTAACTTATATAATGTACATCAGCTATAGTGTTAGTTGCTCAGTCATGTCTGACTCTTTGCAACCCCATGGACTGTAGTCTGCCAGGTTCCTCCGTCCATAGAATATCCCAGGCAAGAATACTGCAGTAGGTAGCCATTGCATTCTCCAAGGTATCTTCCCAACCCAGGGATCAAACCTGTATCTCCTGCATTGCAGGCAGATTTTTACAGTCTGAGCCACCAGGTATTGAAATATAGGTATCACCTATATTTCAATTAAAAGAAAGAAAAGTATCACATATATGACTTCTCCAAGGTATCTTCCCAACCCAGGGATCAAACCTGTATCTCCTGCATTGCAGGCAGATTTTTACAGTCTGAGCCACCAGGTATTGAAATATAGGTATTACCTATATTTCAATTAAAAGAAAGAAAAGTATCACATATATGACTAAAACCAAAACAAAGCCACAGTCTCCCATAGCTGTAAAACACTGTTACTTCAGCACTACATACCGATCCTCCTTGGATGTCTTCAAGTTCATATTTTAGTGTCTAGAAGTGTTCCTGTGTGCTGCTCAAATAGGTCCTTTTGGTTCTGTTATCCTTCTCATCATTTGCTACTTTCCTTGCTTTGTTTCTTGTGTATGTATATGTGTGTGTTTCTATTCCTCCCAATTCAAAAAGCAACAATTTTATTATCTCACAAAGATATTACTACTTGTAATGCTCTCTGACTTGTGAGTTGAGATGAATATTATATAATGTCATGATGGGTTGCATTGAAACCACCAATTTCCGTTATCCTTGCCCACTAAACCACTGTATGTGAGCCTGCATCTGCCAATATCTACTTCAAGCTTTCTATGTCTGAAGAGCCACAAAGAAAGCCCGAGAATACTGGAGTGGGTAGCCTATCCCTTCTCCAGTGGATCTTTCCAACCGAGCAACTGAACCAGGTCTCCCACATTGCAGGAGGATTCTTTACCAACTGAACTATCAGGGAAGCCACATTAAAAACTGCAGGTGATGGCATGTATTTAATATTTCATAGTTTTACTCTTTCTTGTGTATATGTGTTTGTATTTGTGATTACTTATTTTTGTTGCTTCTTTTCCACCTATGACTAAAGCACAGCTGTAAAGGTTAACAAGCACCTTTTGGACTATTCTGTACTTTTAATCTCGCAGACTCCTAAAAGTTAATTGTGCACCTTAAATCTTTCTGTCATATGTCTAAGCTTGCTCTGTTCTATATGGAACAATGGTAGGCTTGTACTAACTGAACATCACTGAAGCCCTAGTGTAAACATGAATAATGTTCAAGCTTACACCCCTGCTGTATACAGACAATTATCTGTATTTGGAAAATTTTTATGAAAGCTTGGAGTCATTTATCACTTACAAGCTGACTTTTTGGATCTGATATGATTTGTTACATTGATTCATAAGTGAATGAATGAAGCTATTCAAAGCTTGTCCTCAAAACAATGACTGACCTGCATTGAACAATATCAACCGTCATCTAACCAAAATGGATTCTTACTATGGACTGGGTCAGGATATTGTGCTTGCTTTGGACTTGAGGTTAGTGCCTTAATTCCAATGCTAGTTGTTGTTGATGTTTTTCTCTATACAATCAATGACTAACTACATCAGAATGATGTTTAATATTTTTGAAGCATAATGAACATACTTTTATTCTAATTTCTTTTTTTATCTAGTGTTTTGCCACATTTTATTTTAATATTTTAAAGTACAGATACAGCTGAAACTCACTGTGTACCTTTTCCCAATTTTAATCTCAAGCCTCCCCAGAAAAATCCACATCTTGAATTTATTATTTCATGTGTATAATTATATTAATACCATGTGTATTCATAAATAACATATAGTATTGTTTATGCTTTCAAAATTAATATAAATGGCATCATAATGGGCAGATATCTCTGTAGCTTTCTTTTTTTCTCATCACTGTTTTCGAGATTTAGCTATGATGATACATGTGAAAGTCTCTCAGTCGTATCCAACTCTTTGCGACCCCATGGACTAGACAGTCCATGGAATTCTCCAGGCCAGAATACTGGAGTGGGTAGCCGTTCCCTCCTCCAGGGAATCCTCTCAACCCAGGGATCAAATGCATGTCTCCCCTTTTGCAGTCAGATTCCCCACCAGCTCAGCCACCAGGGAATGATGACACATGTAACTGTGATGTATTCATTTTACATAGTATATAGTGTCCCACTGTCTGAATTCATCCTTCTGTCAATGAATGGTTAGGTGGTTTTTCATCTGACTCATTGATAAGTAGACATACATACATTTTTGCTGTCAAATATTCCAACACTTTTGAAAAGGGAAAGTGCTCCTTAAAATCCCCATTTCCACACACCACGTTTTCCTTCCCAGAGGTAACTTTCACTATTAGCATACTGTGCATTCTTCCAAATCGATTTATTAGGACATCAAATTAAACAAACTAAAGATCACAATAATCTTTTTAAAAAGCATTTATGTCTCATTTTTGGAAGCCACCGCACTGTCACTTTTGTGATGTCTCAGCCCCCAAAATTTGTAATTTCACAATTTTATTTTTTGTAGTAATTATGGTTATTTTGAAAGCTTGTCATCACTTAAATTGAAACTGTATCACAAAAATTTACTTTTACTCTAAAATTATTTTTCAATAGAATATTTTTTCAATTATATTTCTTTCTTTTTTTTTTTTTTAATTTGGTCATTCTGTGCCACTTGTGGGGTCTTAGTTCCCTGACCAGGAATCAAAATCAGGCCACCAATCCTGTAAGCACAGTCTTAACCACTGGACTACCAGGGAAGTCACTATATTTCTTCTATTACTTTATGTTTTCCAGTTTCATTGAGATATAAAATTGTGTAAGTTCAAGTGTACAATGTGATTATTTGATATATCTATATATTATGAAATGATCACCCCACTAAGTTTAGTTAATACCTCTCACCTCACATAGCTACAATTTTTGTTTCCATGTGATGAGAACTTTTAAGATCTACTCTCTTAACAACTTTCAAATATATGATTTAGTGCCATGAACTATAGTCATCATTGTCTATATTACCTCAGAAATCATCTTATAACTAGAAGCACATTTTGACCACCTTTGCCCAATTCTCTCATCCCACACCTCCCACTTCTGATAATTGAAAATCAGATTTCTGTTTCTCTGGGTTTGGTTTTTTGTTTGTTTGTTTATTGATTCCACATTTAAGTGATATTATACAATATCTGTCTTTGTCTGATTGATTTTGCTTAGCGTAATGCCCTCAAAGTCCATCCATGTTGTCACAAATGGCAATGTTTTTCCTTTGCATAACTAAATACTGTTCCATTGTGTGTGTATTTCATATTTTCTTTATCCACTCATCCATTGATGGAAACTTGCATTGTTTTCTCATTTTGACTGTTGTGAATAAGTTGCAGTGAACAAGGGGGTACAGATATATCTTTGGACTCATGATTTTGTGTCCTTTGGATGTGTAGCCACAAATGGAACTGCTAGATCATGTGGCAGTTCGATTTTTAATTATTTGAAGAAACTTCATATTGTTTTTCATGGTGTTGTATACACATTTACATTCCCACCAACAGTATGCAAGGTATACTCATGTGTCTCAATCCTTTGTTCCATTTTTTTTTTAAGAAATAACATTCAGAAAAAATAAACAATATCAAAAGAAGAAAAATTAATCAAAAAATCAGTTCAGTTCAGTTCAGTTGCTCAGTCATGTCTGACTCTTTGTGACCCCATGGACTGCTTCCCTGTCCATCACCAGTTCTTAGAGCTTGCTCAAACTCATGTCCATTGAGTCAGTGATGCCATCCAATTATTTCATCCTCTGTCATCCCCTGCTCTTCCTACCTTCAATCTGTCCCAGCATCAGGGTCTTTTTCAATGATTCTAATAATCAAAGCATATTAACAGATAATTCATGAAAAGAAGACTAAATTGGCAAATATACCTATAAAATATCTCTGTATCACTTTGCAAACAAACACCCACACACAGAGGTATGTATGTGCTTATGAACATAAAAAAATTTGGGAAAAATGGCTCTCAGAGAGAATAAGGCAATTATTTTAAAGGTTTTATGGCTCAGCTTTCCTTTTTAAACTTGCAGTGACCCAGAAGGGATTCTGCCAAGACTGGATCAGTGGAGGGCAATTTATGGTATCAGAGAAGTGCTCAAAGAGAAGCTTCTCAGCTAATCCTGGAAGAGACTGTGAGTTGACCTGTGATTTTGTAAATGCTAACTCAGGTGTCTTGGCCCTTTCCCTTCCTCTTACCTGCAGAGGTACTCTTATTCTCCTGCCATTTTGAAAATGAGCACCTCACTAAAGCATTACAAATTAGCTTACAAACTAGAAGCCAAGAATCAAACAGTATTTCTAAAATAACCATGCTGTCTGTCATTAGAGAAGAACTAATTTAAGAAGGAAAAATTATAAAAAGAAAAAAACTTGAAACTACATCAGATGAATTCCCCTGGTGAAAATCAGTCCTTGGAAAATTGTGACCTATGCTTCCAGAGAAGGATTGCCTGGTGGGTTCTGGAGTTTGCCCCAAAGCTGAAAAGAACTTATCATCATAAATGTGTTTTTTTGATGTAACATTTCCAGCACCTGAGAGATGATTGCTGAAAATTCCTTGCAGGTGTCTCAGAGATTACAATAACGGCACAGAGAGTTAAGGAGTTAGCAAAATGTGTTTAGAAAAATAATCCTGGAATATGCTACCCTGCTCTGTGTATGAACCCTGACTGTTAAACTTATCACACCTACCTGTACAGCAACGATTAATGGGGATGATGCTAATAATTCAAGACCTAAATCTGAGTCTGGGATGGATAATTTATAGAAAATGTTTCTTTGCCAATGAATGATTTGTTGAAGAAATTAAGTGCCGATAATATCTCAAGAAGCATGCTGGTGTTTATTTCTAAGCTCTGGCATTGAAAAAAATGATTATTAAAACATTTATACTAAATTATACTAGACTAAATTAATTAAATAATATCATTTATACTAAATATATAAGTGAATTGATATCATTTATACTACAATGCTGACATAATAATATTGGCCTTTCTTTTAAAATGTGATTACTTTCCTTCAGAATTATTTTATTACTGAAATAATGTAAAATTGAAAACATTTTTACGTGATAAAAAATCTAAATAGCTTTCAGATAAAAGAACAAGATTTTTTTTCCTCAAAGCTGTATTTTAATTTATTAGTAGGTGTATGTCAGACAATGCATCAGTAAGACAAACAGTGAACAACTAAGTAAATATAGGCAGAGTAATCATATATATTATAGGTAATATTTGTTGAACACTGGTTCTAGAATTGAATAATATTCAATAGCTCAAATAATGCAGGAATATCAGCCATTTACACAGCTCTAAAATTCTTGCTTCCTGTTTTAAAAAAGAGCAGTACTTCCTCTGGCTTCTTCACTGTTTGGTGCTTTTTCCTGCTTCCCCATCACTGAGTGGACATCAGCTTAGACCTCTGGGCTTTGCTTAAAAGAATCCACATTAATTATTGCTCATCAGCATTCATCATGGTGACAGCTCCGGTTAGCAGCGCTGTTTATTTTGTTCTCACCTTTCTGCTTGGCTGTCAAATGGAAGAATTTTATGGTTCTTAAGGGAACAATCCTTCTCTATGACCAGCTGCTTTGAGGAGAAAGAAAAAAAAAAAGTCTTTTCTTTAGTGTTGTACTTGCTTTGGTAGTTCCTCGCAAATGAAATGGCACAAATGTAGCAATTAATAGTCTCCTTTAATTGAGTTCACTTATAACAGAGCAGAGTTAAACCAATTAAAACTCCATTGAACAAAATCCTGAAATTGAATGGTATTTCAAGTGTTTTTCAAAGATTATAAAACTTACATTGTCTTATAAAAATCATCTGTATAGTGCTTGACCTAAAATTGAACTGCTTATTCTTAACTAAATATCTTCTTAAGTACGAAATAACTAACAAAATAGTGAAAAATCACTGGCCACAATAGAGAGGAAAGACAGAATTTTAAAGAGATAAACCTAGTAATTAATGGGAAGAACTTGGGAATATCTCAGGGGCCTGAGAGCTTTGGCAGGAATGAATGTGAGGGACTTTAAAAGTAGTAACTGCAAATCAGAATAAATTTTCCTTGATAAGAATTTCCATTGTGATGAAAGTCATGGAACAAAAGACTGGTTCCAAATTGGGAAAGGAGTGTGTCAAGGCTGTATAATGTCACCCTAATTATTTAATATATATACAGAGTAGATCATGGGAAATGCTGGACTGGATGAAGCACAAGCTAGAATCAAGATTGCTGGGAGAAATATCAATAACCTCAGATATGCAGATGACACCACCCTTATGGCAGAAAGCAAAGAACTAAAGAGTCTCTTGATGAAAGTCATAGAGGGGAATGAAAAGTTGGCTTCAAATTCAACATTAAGAAAACTAAGATCATGGCATCCAGTCCCATCACTTCATAGAAAATAGATGGGGAAACAGTGAAAACAGTGGCAGACTTTATTTTGGGGGGCTTCAAAATCACTGCAGATGGTGACTGCAGCCATGAAGGAAAGTTATGACCAACCTAGATAACATATTAAAAAGCAGAGACATTACTTTGCCAACAAACATCTGTCTAGTCAAGGTTATGGTTTTTCCAGTAGTCATGTATGGATGTGAGAGTTGAACTATAAAGAAAGTTGAGCACCAAAGAATTGATACCTTTGAACTGTGGTGTTGGAGAAGACTCTTGAAAGTCCCTTAGACTGCATGGAGAGCCAACCAGTCCATGCTATGGGAAATCAGTCCTGAATATTCATTGGAAAGACTGATGCTGAAGCTGAAACTCCAATACTTTGGCCACCTGATGTGAAGAACTGACTCATTGGAAAAGACCCTGACGCTGGGAAAGATTGAAGGCGGGAGGAGAAGGGGATGACAGAGGATGAGATGGTTAGATGGCATCCCTGACTCGATGGACATGAGTTTGAGCAAACTGTGGGAGTTGGTGATGGACAAGGAGGCCTGGCATGCTGCAATCCATGGGGTCACAAAGAGTCGGACATGACTAAGCGACTGAACTGAACTAAATTGAAAGTCATTGTCCTTTCCTACAAAAAAATCTCAAAAAGTAAAACTGAATTAAAGTGATAAAGTGCTGCCAAACACCATTCAAAAATAAATTCAAAAACATTACATGTTTTACACTAAAATTAATTTTGCAATTATTTTATATTCCAAACATAATGTCTATCACACAATCAAAAACATTTAAGTGTGACTTAAAAACAGTGAGTAATAAACAGCACATGAAATGGACCTGTGCTGTAGTATATTAACACACAAAGACTAAAACAAGTATAGTTGATATTTCATAGCCATAAAAGCTAATTTATAAAACTAGCAAGAACCTGGAAACTGCAGAAAAGTTGCAATAGATTTTTAAAGATCCCTAGAAATTCTAATCTTAAGAGAAATTAAGAATTAGTAGAAATTCTAATATTTCAGTGACTGAAATTAGAATTGAGTAATTCAACAGTATATTATATAGAACTTAATAAAAATATTATATCAAAGGATAATTAGAAGAAAATATCTACAATGAAACACAAGAGACAAAATGATTGTAAATACAGAAAATAATTAATAACATTGGAAGATGCAGGAAAGCCCTAACATCCATTTAGTTGAAGCCTAAGGAAAGGAGATAGAGAATACAGCAGAGGTAATGTGTGCATAAGTCAGAGCTGGAGATTTTCTTAAACAGATAAAAGATATTAACCCCAAAGTTGAACAGTTCAAAAAATCCTAAGCAGGAAGAATATTAATGGAACAGAAATTCACACCTAGACACACAAAGTTTCTATAGAGAAGTTACAGCAAATTAAAATGATAAAAACGATTTTACAAATAGCCACAGAAGAGACTGAATGGATTAAAAAGGACCAACAGACTGATAATGAATGTCTCAAGAGCAGCAATAGAAAAGTAAGAATGAGTGTATAATATCTGAAATATTTTTAGAGAAATAGCTGTCAAGCTAGAGTGCCATACCAGCCGAAGCGCCCTTTGTTCCATTATTGTTTCTCTTACAATTGACACCATTACTATTTAACAGTCCCAGATTAATGTGGGATCTCTTATCTAATCTTTTATAAAGTTACTAGTCTCTCTCCCTTTTAGACCACTTACAGTCTTTTTAAACTCAGGTTACAGGTGCCCTTGATGGCTCAAACAGTAAAGAATCTGCCTGCAATGCAGGAGACCCCGGTTTGATCCCTGTGTTGGGAAGATCCTGAAGAAAGGAATCCATGCCAATATTCTTGCCTGGAAAACCCCATAGACAGAGCAGCCTGCAGGCTACAGTCAGTGAGGTTGCAAAGAGTCAGACACAAATGAGTGACTAACACACACACACACATACACACACAGAGATTATCAAATTACCTTGAAGTAAACAGCGACTGAATTAATTAATTGCATAATATTTGATCTTGACATCATTCATTTCAGTTCAGTTCACTTCAGTTGTGCAGTCGTGTCTGACTCTTTGCAACCCCATGAATTGCAGCACGCCAGGCCTCCCTGTTTATCACCAACTCCCAGAGTTCACGCAAACTCATGTCCATTGAGTCAGTGATGCCATCCAGCCATCTCATCTTCTGTCGTCCCCTTCTCCTCCTGCCTCTAATCCCTCCCAGCATCAGAGTCTNTCCCCATCTATTTCTCATGAAGTGATTGGGCCAGATCCCATGATCTTAGTTTCTGAATGTTGAGCTTTAAGCCAACTTTTTCGCTCTCCTTTTTCACTTTCATCAAGAAGCTTTTTAGTTCCTCTTCACTGTCTGCCATGAGGGTGGTGTCATCTGCATATCTGAGGTTATTGATATTTCTCCTGGCAATCTTGATTCCAGCTTGTGCTTCTTCCAGCCCAGTGTTTCTCATGACGTACTCTGCATAGAAGTTAAATAGGCAGGGTGACAATATACAGCCTTGATGTTCTCTTTTTCCTATTTGGAACCAGTGTGTTGTTCCATGTCCAGTTCTAACTGTTGCTTCCTGACCTGTATATAAGTTGCTGAATTCTAAATTTTGACCAGGTTGTTAAAAATATTTTTTTAATGATTTAGTCAGCTTTGGCAGTAGTAAAATTCACTCAATTAAATGTATACTTTGAAAAGTTTTGACAATCGTGTGCACTTATATAATTGTCACCACAACTGAGAGCTTCAACCTTCTAGAATATTTCTCGGCACCTCACTAAGGATGATCCCCTCAGTATATTTTGTTGATGCTCTCTTCCTACAGTTAAATCTTTCATATTTAATTTTTTCCCTGAGTGATATCTACTCTGATTACACAACTTTATATATTTCTATTCTAATTTCTGATTTCAGTGTCTTGTCATATCTTTAATTGCCTATTTAATTAAAATCAATTAATGTTGAAATATTGTGTTATTATTGTTCTCACCTTTGTGATTAGATTTTGGGTTATGTTTTTATTAGCTAATTAGTATTGATTAGTTCCTTCTGCTTCACCACTCATTGTATCTTTTTATAGTTGATTTCTGCCATTTCCCATTTATTTTAATTCATGTCTTTTTTTTTTTTTGACTAACAGTTACAAGTATTTTTAAAGAGAGGTCAACATTCTAGATACCCTTTTCTGTTGGTAGATAAATGCAGTTTCTTAAATTCAGAGCACCTTTTTCTTGATTAAGAAGTTTTAGTGAACTGGCTGATTTTGTGATGGGACCCTTACTTTTCATCCTTCTTATTTGTTCTTTTTTCCCCCCGCCTCACCATCAAGAATCTGAGTGGTGCCTTTGTCTTCCAAGTTTCTTTTATCTCCCTCAAAATACTGTCTTCTAAACACTATTGTTTCTGTGAATACACTTACCACACTAAGATTTTAGAACTTCAATATTCAGCTCTGATCCAATGGTTCTTAGACCACTTCTCAATAAAGTCCCAGATACCAAAAGCTGGAGAACCAGAAACACCAATGTTGGAGTACAAAATAAGATAGATGTCCCAGCTCAAAAAGAAGAAGTGAGAGCTAGCCCTTGGTCTGCCTTTGTGCTCTACTCAGGCCATTAACAGTTTGAATGGTGTCTCATCTCACATTGGTAAGGGCAGATCTTCTTTACTATGTCTACTGATTCAAATATTAATCACTTCTGGAACATACTTACAGACACATTCGGATATAATATTTTACAAGCTATCTAAGTAGTCTTTAGCCGAGTCAAGCAGACACAGAAAATTAAACATCCCATATAGGTCAACAGATTTTAGCCTGTATTGTAGTTTTGACTAAGTACGATTTTTGAAGGGGGTTTAGCCAAGTTCCATCTTTTTGACCTATTTCTTTCACTCTGTGTGCATTGTTGGCAGCTTATGCCTTTACCAGAGAATACCAACTCTGTTCTCATTTCTGCTTCTCCTTTTCTCAATATTCATGATGCTCAGTCTACCCTGGAATTGTTTCCACCTCCAAAACTCACTGTAGCCTCAAAATCTTTGGGCATCACTTTCCCTCTATTTGAATGTGCCTGCACTGGATTCATATGCTTAAATCCTTCTTATTATCCAGATCTCTGTTCAAATTTTTCCCATTCTGTCACATTTTATGGGCACTCTAGCCAAAGAATCCCACATCTTCAATTTTTCTAACTATCCCTTCCCTATAACCACTCTATTTGATTTTCTTCAGAATACTTGTCAGTTTTCTCTCTTCTTCTTTCTCTTATTGTACTGGGGTAGGGTTTCTTCTGCTTTATTGCATCTACTTCTGCTTTATTGACTATGCCAAAGCCTTTAACAGTGTGGAACACAACAATATGTGGAAAATTCTTAAAGAGATGGGAATACCAGACCACCTGACCTGCCTGTTGAGAAATCTGTATGCAGGTCAAGAAGCAAGAGTTAGAACTGGACATGGGACAGCAGACTAATTCCAATAGGAAAAGGAGTACAACACCCTGCTTATTTAACTTATATATAGAGTACATCATGAGAAACGCTGGGCTGGAAGAAGCACAAGCTGAAATCAAGGTTGCCAGGAGAAATATCAATAACCTCAAATATGCAGATGACACCACCCTTACAGCAGAAAGCATAGAACTAAAGAGCCTCTTGATGAAAGTGAAAGAGGAGAGTGAAAAAGCTGGCTTAAAACTCAACACTCAGAAAACTAAGATCATGGCCTCCGGTCCCACCACTTCATGGCAAATAGATGGGCAAACAGTGGAAACAGTGAAAGACTTTATTTTCTTAGGATCCAAAATCACTGCAGATGGTGATTGCAGCCATAAAATTAAAAGACGCTTACTCCCTGGGAAGAGTTATGACCAACCTAGACAGCATATTAAAAAGTAGAGACATCACTTTGCCAACAAGGGTCGATCAAGTCAAAGCTATGGTTTTTCCAGTAGTCATGTATGGATGTCAAAGTTGGACTAAAAGCTGAGTGCCAAAGAACTGATGCTTTTGAACTGTAGTATTGGAGAAGACTCTTGAGTCCCCCTGGACTGCAAGGGGATCCAACCAGTCCATCCTAAAGGAAATCAGTCCTGGATGTTCATTGGAAGGACTGATGCTGAAGCTGAAACTCCAATACTTTGGCCACTTGATGTGAATGACTCATTGGAAAAGACTCTGATACTGGGAAAGATTGAAGGCAGGAAGAGAAGGGGATGACAAAGGATGAGATGGTTGGATGGCATCACCGACCTGATGGACATGAGTTTGAGCAAGCTCCGGAAGTTGCTGATCGACAGGGAAGCCTGGCGTGCTGCAGTCCATGGTGTCCGCAAAGAGCTGGACTGAGTGACCAAAGTGAACTGAACTGATAGTTTCTTTACAATGTTGTATTAGTTTCTACTGTACAATGAAGTGAATCTGCTATACGTATACATTTATCTCCTCCTCTTGGACCTCCATCCCACCACCACCCCTGTAAGTCATCATAGAGCAGCCATCTGAGCTCCCACTGCTGTATTCCTACCAGCCAGCTATCTTACACAGGCAGTGTTACATGTCAGTCCTAATCTCCAACACATCCTGCTCTCCCCTTCTCCCTGCTCATTGTGTCCACAGGTCCATTCTCTATGTATGTGTCTCTATTCCTGCCCTGCAACTGGGTCCCTCTGTACTGTTTCCTGGAGAGTGTGATGAAATAGGGAACCCACTTGCCACTCTTTTAAAATTTCATTATGTATACATTTGTTTATATATTTATAGCCTGCCCTCTCTAGTAGAATATACTCAATAAAAGTAAGTATTATATCTGTTCTTGTTGTATTTCCAGCACTTAGAATCATGCCTACACATAGTAGGTATGTAAGTTGAATAGTTTTGTCAAATATAGTTGGATTTTTAACCTATTTATAAATAACAGTTCTGTGAGAAAAATGCAATGTTTCATGAGAAAATTGTATGGACTCTGTATTCCATTTTGATTTATCACACCAAAAGTATCTTATGTTCTAGAAGTAAGATTACTGGATTGAACTGAAATTTTGAATTATGATTAAATTTGTAATTTTTATATAGACATCGCCTGGCAGTTATTTAAACTTCTCTCATTATCAAATTGAAAAAAAGCATTTTATGTCATACCAACCTGTGTGTAAGTTCAGAGGGAGACTTCCCTGCTGAAAAGCATTTATGTTCTAGAAGTAAGATTACTGGATTGAACTGAAATTTTGAATTATGATTAAATTTGTAATTTTTATATAGACATCGCCTGGCAGTTATTTAAACTTCTCTCATTATCAAATTGAAAAAAAGCATTTTATGTCATACCAACCTGTGTGTAAGTTCAGAGGGAGACTTCCCTGCTGAAAAGCATTTCTTGTATTGTAGACTTTCTAAGTTTCTCTGCTTGATGCCTCTCTCTATACGACTTTTGCTCTGCAGGGAATATTATTTACTCAATATTCTCTCAGTCAGTTCAGTTCAGTCACTCAGTCGTATCCAACTCTTTGCAACACCATGAATCGCAGCACGCCAGTCCTCCCTGTCCAACACCAACTCCCAGAGTTCACTCAGATTCATGTCCATCGGGTCCGTGATGTCATCCAGCCATCTCACCCTCTGTTGTCCCCTTCTCCTCCTGCCCCCAATCCCTCTCAGCATCAAAGTCTTTTCCAACAAGTTAACTCTTCGCATGAGGTGGCCAAAGTACTGGAGTTTGAGCTTTTAGCATCATTCCTTCCAAAGAAATCCCAGGGCTGATCTCCTTCAGAATGGACTGGTTGGATCTCCTTGCAGTCCAAGGGACTCTCAAGAGTCTTCTCCAACACCACAGTTCAAAAGCATCAATTCTTTGGCACTCAGCCTTCTTCACAGTCCAACTCTCACATCCATACATGACTACTGGAAAAACCATAGCCTTGATTAGATGGACCTTTGTTGGCATAGTAATGTCTCTGCTTTTCAATATTCTTTACCCTCCTTAAAAGTTGTAAGCACTTTCAAGAAGCTCACTAACAAGGTATAAATGCAACATTTATCATTTCACAAATGTTTTGCTCTTCTTTGAAATCCTTCCTCTTTAGACTACAACAAATCTTAGTCTTTAAAGGTTCATAACAAAGGAAAAGAAAACTAAAAATGAGACAGTTCCCCAATCCTGTGACTGCTCTTCCTTTGAACTCTGTGGGGTTCTCAATTTTTCTAAGATGTTTGAGCCAAAGGAAGAAGAAACAATTTTGACTGCTCCTTCTCTGAGCAGTATCCAGGGGCAGAGTCCATTAAATAAAGAGAGAAAAAGAGACAGACAGACAGAGCACTCAGCATGGTATACTAAAATCTGTATCATTGACAGTGTGTGTTTTCATTTGTCATTTTTGAAAACAGGATTTCACAAACAACCTTATGTCGCACTGTAGAGTCACTATATGTTACAGACATTACAAAGTTAGGAAAATTGAGAAATATATGCTACTAAAGAACAATAGTGTGAATAGTAATTATTACTCAAGAAATGTAATAAGGAAAAATGTAGATATGTAAGTTTTTCAATGTACATTGAAATAGCCATTTGTGCATGATTCTAACTCTTGCCAAAATCATTGGATAATATATTTCACACATTAATTAGTTATATATGTATTTTACTGCAATGCTATAGCTAATAGAAAATCTGAGAAGCCAAAAACACACATTTGGATAATTAATTTAATTATAGTATTTTTACATATATAAGAAAAGTATAAACTAAAGTCACCTATTTCTATTATTCAAATGCAAAACTAAAGAGGGTTTTTAAGACAAAGTATTGCACATAACTGGTCACTCTTCCTCCTCAAAACATTTTCTTTAGATTTGTCTGGCATTTTGCTTTTCAGGTTCTCCTAATTATTTAGTCAGAATTCCAGTTAATCTGATGTAATTGTTATTCTGTTGCACTCTGAACTCCTTTAAGTTTGTTCATGTCATTTTCATTACATTGAGGCTTAGAGGCTATTTTTTTACTTGACTAACTCAATATCCTGCTATAACAGGCAATTAATGAAACTTTATAATGATGTCTATTCTTAAATAAAAGGGTGGAAGACCATGGAAAGTAACGAAATACTGTATTTAATACCAAGTGTCCTTTCATTCTACTTGCAGCAGGGCTTGTGAATTTAGCTGCATAAAATGGGGACTACTGGCCAAAGTATATCCAGCAATGTAAACATACAGGCTTAAAAAAGAATACTTTAAAATTATTATTTGGCCATGCCCCAAGGCACGTGAGATCTTAGTTCCCCAGTCAAGGATCAAACCTGTGTCCTTGCATTGGAATGGTGGAGTCTTAACTGCTAGACAACCAGGGAAGCCCTCAGACATATATATATATATTTTAAGATGAAATTATGACACTCAAAAAAATTTAAAGTGGAATACACTTTAAAGTTCTTTATTATTTAATGTTATCTCCACAGAGTGTCCTTCCACAAACAAAAGTCCTCATATATCCATAGAAAAGTATTATTTTTGCATTGCTATCAGTTACCTATAACTCACAAAATTATGAAATGCTTCTCATAATATCAGAATGAGGTAACTTGGAAGGGTGTGCCTTAAACAATGCATAGATTTCCACTGAAGAACAATTTTTTCATTACAAATGTAAGAAGAATAATATATAAGATGTCATTAACTTTGACAGAGTAAAACAGATTTCTCAGAGGTTACAACTTTTGAAGACACAATATTAGCATTTCTACATCCAAGGGTTAGAGAAAGGATAGATCATGAAAGGATAGATCATGAAAAGAGGTTAGGAAATGCAATGACGACCTTTCTACAGTGTGTGTGGGCATGCTCAGTCACTAAGTCCTGTCTGACTCTCTGTAACTCTATGGACTGTAGCCTGCTAAGCTCTTCTGTCTATGAGATTTTCCAGGCAAGAATACTGGTGTGGGCTGCCATGCTGCCTCCTTGGAATCTTGCTGACCCAGGGATCAAACTCGTATCTCTTATGTCTCCTGCATTAGCAAGTGGGTTCTTTACCGCTGAACCACCTGGAAAGCCCCATATATATGTTACCTGTCTATATAGTTCTGGTTTATAATTCTAATCATTCATATTTAACTTAGACTTGGATTGTCAATTGGAGAAAATTAGAAAAGCATATCTAGGCTTCCCTGGTGGCTCAGCAGTAGAGTCTGCCTTTCAAGGCTAGTGACAGGGGTTTGATCCTAGGGTCAAGAAGATCCCTTGGAGAAGGAAATGGCAATCAACTCCAGCATTCTTGAGTGGGAAATCCCATGGACAGAGGAGCCTGTATATCCTATTTGCTCAGTGAATAGATGACATGAGGGGATCACTAAGGCAAACACTTTAAGAACAAAATAGGATTGTACCTTCACATCAACGATTAGAAAATTCTGCCTTTGGCCTGTGTCCTAGAGCATATGCCTGGAAATTTACAACACCTCCTTTTCTTTGGAATTGTTGCCTCTGGTTTTGGCTATCCTGGGTGTTTGTCCCAATCAGTTTGATGGAATTAGTACAGTTCTGAGTAAAAGTGACGAGGCTGACTTCACATTTATTGTTTAATCGCCTTATGGCTTCTCATTCCTTTGGCTGTGGAAGTCTGGCCTGAAGATGCCAATAGGGAAAGGGAGATTACTTTCTCTCAAATAACCCCATTTTCTCAATGACTATTGACATTATGCAGCTATTCAAGCTAACCGATTAAAAACATAAAAAGGCAATGAAGTTAGCTTACTAACACTTACAGCAATGTTCTTTCCAGAAGATTGAGAAGCTGACTTCTCAGTATGCTAAAGTGCAGTTCAGATAAGGAATATGTGAATACTGAAATCCATATGTACAGGAAGAGCAGAGTATGTTGACTGGGGTCCTCATAGTGCATATTTATGATTATTTTAAAGTTTTTAAATTATAATCTAATGAAAGATAGTTATTTCTACTTAGCCACGTGTATCATCATTTCTAGTACATTTCATCTGCATTATTCATAGAGAATAGTGTATATCTGGATCTGCCCATTAGTATAATTCTTTATTTTAGTAAAATAAGACTATCGATCAATACCACTATAATAAAAATGCAACTATATAGTGCTATTTGAAGTTTGGCTACTTTTCCTAAGCAATACTGCATAAGATACATTTTTCCCTTCCTGTGCATTTGTATACATTTTTTTGTTTGTTTGTTTTGTTTTGTTTAGCTACACTTGCACAATGAATGTTTTAAAAATAATTGTCTCTTCTTATGAAATTTGTTCTAATATTCTTCTTGGAAGAATAAAAGTACAATTTAGAATTTTCCTTACTCTCATTGTGATAGTTCCATTCCTTGAAAGCTAGATATTACACAGAAAAAAAGAAAGTCTAATGAAATGCTTGAGGATAACAATATGTTTGAGTTATTAGGGTAATGTTGAATACAAACACAAAAAAGTGCATTCAGTTCAGTCACTCAGTCGTGTCCGACTCTTTGTGACGCCATAAATCGCAGCATGCCAGGCCTCCCTGTCCATCACCAACTCCTGGAGTTCACTCAGACTTATGTTCATCGAGTCGGTGATGCCATCCAGCCATCTCATCCTCGGTCGTCCCCTTTTCCACCTGCCCCCAACCCCTCCCATCATCAGAGTCTTTTCCAATGAGTCAACACTTTGCATGAGGTGGCTAAAGTACTGGAGTTTCAGCCTCAGCATCAGTCCTTCCAAAGAACACCCAGGGCTGATCTCCTTCAGAATGGACTGGTTCGATCTCCTTGCAGTCCAAGGGACTCTCAAGAGTCTTCTCCAACACCACACTTCAAAAGCATCAATTCTTCGGCACTCAGCCTTCTTCACAGTCCAACTCTCACATCCATACATGACCACTGGAAAAACCATAGCCTTGACTAGACGGACCTTTGTTGGCAAAGTAATGTCTCTGCTTTTCAATATGCTGTCTAGGTTGGTCATAACTTTTCTTCCAAGGAGTAAGCATCTTTTAATTTCATGGCTGCAATCACCATCTGCAGTGATTCTGGAGCCCCCAGAAATAAAGTCTGA